>CM054058.1:335407390-335736232 GCA_028641055.1 Alopecurus myosuroides
TTTCACCCAACCTTCTTATGAACCGGCTTAAGGCTGCAATAGAACTTGTAAGCTTCTGAACATCTTTCAAGCAGGCCGGTTTTTTCAGATTATCTATAGCCTGGATTTTTTCCGGGTTTGCTTCAATACCCCTTTCTGAAATAATAAAACCCCAGTAACTTTCCAGCTGGCACTCCAAAAACGCACTTTGTCGGGTTAAGTTTCATCTGATATTAATGTTTCTTCCAGGTCTGAGATCAAAGTGTCACCTTTTTGAGATTTTACCACTATGTCATCCACATAAGCATGCACATTCCACCCAATCTGACTTTCCAAACTGTTTTGGATGCATCTCTGATAAGTCGCTCCTGCATTTTTTAACCCAAATGGCATTAACGTGTAACAAAAGGCTCCAAAGGGAGTGATAAAGGGCGTCTTCTCTTGATCCTCTTTTTTCATCTTGATTTAATGATAACCTGAGTATGCGTCCAGGAAACATAACAATTCGCAACCAGCCGTAGAGTCTATAATTTGATCAATACGGGGTAAAGCGAACGGATCCTTAGGGCATGCTTTGTTTAGGTCTGTGTAGTCAATGCACATCCTCCAAGTTCCGTTTTTCTTCAGGACCAGAACCAGATTGGCTAGCCACTTTAGGTGTAACACCTCAACTATAAACCATGCAGCTAGCAACCTAGCTATCTCTTCTCCAATTGCCTTTCTTCTCTCATCATTGAAACGACGGAGGAATTGACGAATTGGTTTTAGGTTAGGATCCACACTTAAACTGTGCTCAGCAAGTTCCCTTGGGACACCTGGCATGTCGGAAGGTTTCCATGCAAAGATGTCCCAATTCTCACGGAGGAACTTGATGAGCGCGCTTTCCTATTTCTCTGTCATATGAGCCCTGAACTGCTGAGATGAGTCACCGGGGGTAAAGTCCACCAACTTGGTGTCTTGAGCAGACTGTAATTTTAACTTAGACTCAGCTGAAGGCTTTTTGAGCGAGGTCATATCTTCTGGATCAACTTGCAGTGTATACAATTTCAGCTCCTCTTCAGCGCAAGCTGTTTCTGCATAAGTTGCATCACCTTCCTCACATTCCAGAGCTATGTCTCTATCTCCGTTGACGGTGACGTTTCCATTGGGACCTGGCATTTTTAACTTGAGGTAAACATAGCAGGGTCTGGCCATGAATTTAGCATAAGCTGGCCGTCCGAACAGAGCATGGTACGGACTTTTGAACTTGTCCACTTCGAAGGCTAGCATCTCTGTCCTGTAATTTTCAAATACCCCAAAAGCAACTTCAAGGAAAAAATTTCCAATAGGTTGTGCAGACTTACCAGGTACGATAACATGAAACACAGTCGACGATGGCTGAAGCTATTTCTCTTGCAGGTTCATCCTTTTGAACGTGTTATAGTAAAGTATGTTTATGTTGCTTCCTCCATCCATCAACACTTTATCTAACTTATAACCTCCAACTTGTGGAACCACGACCAAAGCCACTCCTCCTAGGTTATCAACCCGTGGAGGATGATCAACCCTGCTCCAGGTTACGGGTTGTTCTGACCAGTTAAGCCATCTTGGAACAGCAGGAGCAACAGTGTTGACTGCGCGCTTCTGTACCTTGCGCTCTCTCCTGCATGAACTAGTGGTGAATACATGATATTGACCTGAACTTAATTGCTTCGGATTTGTTTGAAAACCCGAATTTCCTCCTTGGTGACTGTTGCCCGGGTTAGTTCCTTGGTGACCCTGATTGTTATGACCCGGATTATGATTGCCGGGTCCCGAGCTGCCAGGTCCCGGGTGTCCACCTCCCATATTACCTGGGTTACCTCCTCCACCGTTGCCTGGACCGTAATTACTATTTCCTCGCTAGGCCTGAAGCCCTGCATGATGAAGCAATTTTCCCAAGAATGATTTGCTACCTTTCCATTTTTACTATGTCGGGGGTAGGGACCTTTCAGGGCTTGCTGAGCCTATGCAAAGCTGTTTGGCCTGAAATTTTGATTTCCTCTGAAATTGTTGCCCTGACGTTGGTTTGTGTAACATGTATTCGTGTTAGCCACCAAGTCCGAAGTCCCTTCCCCGTTTTTGCGCTTGTTATTATTCAGGTTCTGGGTGTTGCTGCTACTCTGATTCGGGTTCTGGCCACCCTTGTTTCCAGCTTTCTTTGCCTTAGAGGACTTCTCATCGTCGGAGTCCACATCCTTTCTTTTGTCAGACTCTGCATACTTGGTCATCGCGTCCATCAACTGGCTCATATCACTCACATATCATTCGATACATCCCATCTTGTGCTTCAACGGGTCGAATCTGCAGTTTCGCTCCAATGCTATGACTGCTTGCTGGGCGGTTAGTCCAACTGACGAATGTATGATTTCTGTGACACGTCGAGACCAGTGCTGAGCAGACTCTCCTTCCTTCTGGACACAGTTTTCTAGGTCTGTAATAGTCGTTGGCCGCTTGCAAGTTCCATGATTTTTTTTGATGAATTGATCCTTCAACTCCTGCCAGCTGTTAATTGAGTTGGCAAGTAAGTTTTTCAACCAAGACTTCGCAGGTCCCTCCAGCATCACACTTAAATACCGCGCGCAAACTGCGTCGCTAACTTCAAATATCTCCATGGCCATCTCATATCCCTCTATCCAGTCCGCAGGCTTCATGTCAGGTGTGTAATTCACCACTCTGCGAGGTCCTTTAAAATCAGCTGGTATTCTCTCGTTCCTAATCGCGGGATCGAGGCACTGGATTCCAATTCTACGAGACCCGGCTTGAGCTGGGTTTTAGGCCGTGGCTTGCACTGGGTTCTGGACATGACCTGGATTCCTGTTTTCAGGTTTTGCGGTTCTATGTCCTGTATTTAAGACTCCAGGTGCATATGATACAGCTTGCCTGGGTGGGTTTGGATGTCGGTTAGCGTTGCTGGATCCTGTTGGGGCTGGGGAATTTCCATGATGACTCCGGGGCAAAGCTGTCCTGCTGTGATAAGGTGTTGAGTGTATCATATCCTGGTTACTGTAGTTTAACTGCTGAACCACCGTTGTTTGTAGCATCTCAATGGCCCTTCGAGGTTCAACTGCCATAGGATTATTAGGGTCAACCGGAATCTATGCCAGACTGGTGGTTGCTGCCCAAATGTTATCCATCGGATTATTGAAGTGACCCGACGGTGTATGAAACCTTTCTTGCACAGGCTGTGCTGGGGCTGGTACTGGATTTGGGATCCCAAACGGTTGAACGGGTGGCTGGAAACGTGCTGGAAGGACTGGAGCATGGATAACCGGCGGGTTCGTATTATAATCTGGACCCACCGGGTTATGAGCTGCGGGGTTTCCTGTCTGAGATGTAAACAAATTGTGTAGATTAGTAGGCTCGAGTCCTACCCCGAACTCATTATTCAGGCGAGTATGATGACGTCTGTTCTGTATTGACGCTAGTTCTCTTTGCCTGAAGGTCAGGTGAATTCCTTCCCTCTCTGGACGCGTGGCCTCTTCCAGAACTTCTAACCGGGCTTTGTTTATGGAAGTGGCTTCTTTCTCAATCTCTTGACGAGCGTGAGTTATTTCCTGCCGGAGTCTTGCTATCTCTGTGTTATGTTGCTCCAGGTTCTCCAGGGTGATCGGTGTTGCCAGGATTTCGTTTAAAGAATCCATAGCAGCCATCAGCTCCGGTCTTGGATTGTACTATGCATGCCCGGTCAAGTCAATCACGGCTTCCCCTGGTCTTGTTGCTCCAGGTCCTGTTGAGGGCGTCATCTCTGGTGCTCCTGGGGTAGTCGCTGGTCCAGTTGGTGCTGTGACTGTAACACCTGGTGCTCCAAGAACCGGATTTGAGGTCGAAGCCTCGTTAGTAATTAAGTTTCCTCCCGAGTCATACCTGGGCTCGGTTGGCCGTGTAGGACCAGCCATGTAAACGGCAGCGTGGTGAGTTGTCTCATCGAAACCTGGCGCGTTCAATTTCAGATCTCCTCCTAATCGGTCTTCAAAGAGCTGGTGGATCGAGCCTGTGTCATCGTGATCGTCATTTTTCCCAACTGAGGACTCGCCATCAGAGTCCACCGCCATAGTTTTCTCAGACACCGAATCCGAAAGTTGGTCCGGTTCTGGAGCTGTTGTCCCAATGTACCCAATGAAGACATGGATCTTGCCAAAGGGAACGTGAAGTCCTGAATCCACGCAGGCGAACTCGGGTCCCCACGTGTCATGGTTGTAGTAGTTCCCACGCCGGCTCCTCCTGAGCCGACCTATCGCGAGCTTCTCGATCCCAGGTAGCGCTCCTTCCGAAAAGACGACGCTTCCGCGAGCTGGCCCCACAGTGGGCGCCAACTGTCGTGGTTTTGTCACGGCAAGTGTCCTCATGCGAGAACTAGATTGCGAGGCCATTGCTATGCCCTTATTTAAATTGTGTGTTATATTATTTTGTTATAAAATTGATTCCTAGCATTTGTAGGGTATCAATACATGTTTTATTTGGGTTTTGAGTGTGTCATTATCATGTTAGGAAAATGTGTGTGAAAAGCCATGGTTGTTATAGTTTTATTCTCTTAGGGTGTTTTCCCTAGTAAAAATAGGTTAAAATTATGTTATTCTTCATATTGGTTTGATGAATTAAATAAATGATTTAGTATTGTTTTCCATAGCATAGCTACTGTTATTCTATCATATTCTACTTGCTTGCATGCTTGAGTGATCTCTAAATAATTTTGGCATGCCATGCTAGTTTTAGGTCATTTCATCTATAGTAGTTATTTGCATGCTTAGTTTTTGATAAATTGTTTAGGTTGTTATTTTGATATTACTAGCATGTCTAGGTGTTGTTTTCTCTTTTATGTGAATGTCATCTTGCAGATACATCATGTTAGAATAAATCATGTTTAATAATCTCTTATGGTTATGCATGTCTGCTTGTCTAAATAGCCCTTTTTCATGTCTAGTTTTAATAGTTGTTTTGCTCCATGATTATTCTCATGCATTGAGTGATGCCATGGTATGTTTGCTATTGATTTGTCTCTATTTATTAGGTTGCTTAGGTACTTGTTTTATTAATGATCCATGATTAGAAAAGCATTAGTTACTATGGGCTTGTAGTATTGCTTGATAATATTTTCCTATGCATATGTATGTGTTCCTAGGTTGTTTTGTTGTTATTTTGCTCATCCTCATGAATGACCAGAGAGTCATTTAACCTTATTTGAGCATGATATGAGAGTGGCACACCCACTGAACTCATGCCATTTTGGTTGAGGATCCATAGCACCTATTCTAGTGTTATTCATGTGTGTTGTCTATGCATATTTTGCTTGTTGGTGTGCACCCTAGTAATTTTGTTTGTGAGTGTACTTGTTTGATGAAATGCTTGCTGTATGTTTACATTTTATCAAGTGCTTGCCTTTGTTTGGTTCTGATTGGGTGTTTTCCTTTTAGTGTTTACGACGTTAGATAACGAAGACGGTATTATTTCCCGGAGAGGTTTTTATTGCAACTCTTGTTTATGTCAAGAGCAAGACCAAGACCAGAGCCAAGGCAAGCCATTCTAAATGCTTGCTGTTGTTTTACTTATCATTATCTATCATGGATGTTTTACTTCTGAAGTTTTACAAAAGTTTGATTCAAAAACTATTCTTTTAAGTGGACTATACCACTATTTATTTTATGTATCTAATATGCTATATCCACTATATAATCTTGGTGTTACCAAGCCCTTTAGATATTTTAATATCATCACTTAATCAATTTGAGTCCCCTAGTGGACATTTTAACTTGTTGTTTTTGGAAAGCAAAAGATTGGAAAACCCCGAGGAAAGGTGGGACCTTGTCCGAGGGAGGTTTGTGAAGAAGGAAATGTTTTCGACTTGTTTTCCAAAAATGACACATAACCTAGTCTTCGCCGGACAACCAAGTCGTACTGCCACATTACCTCAATATGGGTACGGGGTCTAGCTAATTGCTTGTCGGTGTTAGTCCGTGTCTACCTCAAAGTGCTATAGGGGTTGGAGTCCCCCGAACCGAATTGTCCGGCAGGAGGGAGAATGGGACATTCACAGTGTGGGATTAAGTTCACTACCGGTTGCAGCAATTGGGTCTCCTGCCATGGCGGTGTGTTGTCAGGGGAAACCGGAACGATACGGCTGACTCACTCGGTGCCGGGGAGAACAAACCCAGTTGAAGAGGTAGTCATTTACTAGCACTGACATAGTGGATGGTTAGGACCAGTTATCCGATGTTTGCATACTGTCTTGGACAGTCCGTGGTTGTTCACGGCGGATGTACTGGATCTTGTGGATTGTGTACACCTCTGCAGAGTAAAACTATTCAGAATAGCCGCGCCCTCAAGTATGGGCAGTTGAATGGCCATGTAGCTAGCATTGTGTCAATGTTTTCAAAAAGCTGGAAAAGTGTTTTGGAACTTGTACCTGGGAGGTACGTTGAAAGGGAATGATTGTACCTTTGAGGTACCGGATAAATGATGATCTTAAAGATGTGTTTTTCCAAGAAGTTTTGCAAAGAGAAATGTTTTCTTTATCTAGAATGTTTTATCAAAACCTTGTGTACATGCTTTATCTACAAGGGAAATGAAATATCTTTTGAAGTATCTTCTTCAACAACGAAGAATAAAACTTGTGTAACTATGATGAGTCTTAAATTCATCATGGCTAGTTGAGCCCTAATTAAAGCCTTCCTACCACCTTTATATCTGCATACTTGCATGTTTAGCTTTCATTTAGGGTGACTTGCAGGAGTACATTCAATCGTACTCATGTATGGTTTCGTCCCTGGCTATTTTCTTAGCCAGACTTTGAGCAGAAACCCGGAGAATCTGAAGAAGATGGAGTCGCTGACGGCTATGCGAACTAGGAACGTCTCCGAGTCAGTAGCCTGTAGGTAGTCAAGGCGTGACTTGGGTTTACCACGAGTGTGTTTTGTAGTCTTCCGCTGTTTTTGGTGTGTGTTCCTGCCCTGCGTGGAAGTTGTTTTCAACCGAGTCAAGTGACCAGTTGTGTAAGCCGTGTAGTGGATGTTGTAATCTGCAATGCCAACTCGAGTATGTTGTTCACGACTAACTGATCATGGGATCGTGAATGTATGCATACTGGAGGTCTCGGACTACTAGTCTGGGGTCCCCACAGAGTTGGTATCAGAGCCATCCTTACTTTAGGAGACCTTAGTTTAGCATGGACGTCAGATAGGAAACAAAACTATTTTGGTAAAAACTATATTACTGCCAAAAAAATGTTTTATCTAAGGAACCCTAAGCGTGGTTTCCATTTTTCCTCTTATTTTCAAAAAATTATTGCCCGGTTTATAAAACAGAAGTTTTGAAGAAAAACAGAGAAAATAGGAAACATATCTTTTTGTCCTTTGTTTTCATGGCGCAAAATGTTTTGTAAATAAATAAACATGAGTTTATAAAATTTTGGTTTTCATTTAAAAGTATATCAAAAAGTTTTCTTCTGTTATCTTTCTATAAAACAATTATGTACTTGGCGATGTCCCGAGAAGACCTTAGTAGTTAGCAACCCGAAGAAAAAGGAGTTTTCTTCCGAAGATCTCAACATCATGGTGATTTCTATGCAAGTCCCGAAGACTCTGCCATGTATAAAAATCTACAAAGATACTTAACGACATGAAGACTTCAACGACCCCTTTGTCGACCCAGACCCATAGGAATTGATAGGTTTCGCTCAGTGCTTTTACTTGAGCTAACCCGTCTTCTGCGGTAATAGACGTTTGCTGGTACTAAAGGTACCTTGTTTGTCCTTTGCATGTGTACTAATTGTGTGTTTTTACTCTTGCGGTATGTTTTTACTTGCTCCCTTGATGTGTGTGTTTTGGACTTGTTTTCATGTGTGTTTCACAAGCACGCCTTTTCGGCAAAGCAAAGTCACCACACTTTTACCTCTTGCTTTGTTCCTGTTTGTTTGCAAAAAGTCTTACTTAGCAAAAACCCTCTTAAAAAGTGTTATCTCCCATCCTCTCGTGGGAACTGCAAGATTGTGGAGCACTCTCTACTTCAACCCGAGAGCCCAAGATCTCCTAAATCTTCTTCAAGATGGACGACGGACTTCACGCGCCATTTTGTGCAGCTAAATCAAGAGCTGTCATGAAGAACGACAAATTCAGATTCAAGCCCGAGAAGACGCGAGATGTGTCTCGGGACACCAACAAAAACTTTTACTAGTCTAACAGTACTAACATAACTGTCTAATTTTAGACTAACATCTAACCAGCGTTTTGCTTAAGGCGCTAGCTAGTTTTCCCGAGGGAAAGCTAACTATGTGATCCTAAATCACCTGTGAAGACGCCTACAAAGCTCCATGAAGATCAAGACCCAACAAATTCTTCCATGACCGCCGTCGCCACCAAGCAAAAATGAGACGAAGACGAAGATAATCCCCGACAACCTACAAGACCAATCAAAGGGGGGAAGCATCCGCACTTCAACGCGGTCGACCACTCAAGAAGTAAAGAAGCATATAGGAGTTTCTAACAGCTCTCATAGCAATAATCGGAGAGAGTCAAGTCTACGGACCTGACGCCCTGTGAGACTCGATTGTTGTCATGGGTAACTACCCGTGAAACTCCTAAAGAAAATCAGGTCTAGACAACGACAGAAGGTCTACGAAGCAGAAAAATCAAGACCCTTCATTAGCTTGTGTCGTTCCACCAACATCAACAACAAGGACATGAAGTGTTAACTGAATATATCCATCTCCTCGGCAAGCACCTTTCTGACAACATCAACACCTCGAGTTCTCAGAAGACCACCTCGTCAAAGGATCTTCATCTACAACAATTGAAGAAGCACGAGATTCTTGTTTCTAGTTACACTCTTAAGTACCCACTTACGAATCTCGGGGACGAGATTCATTTAAGGGGGGAAGAGCTGTAACAGCCCAATTTTTGGAAGACAGGAAAAACTTGTTTTCAATAACCCAAAAATCAGGGCCAACAAAAACTTTTTAATATGTTTGACTTATGCTTGTGTTTTCATTTATATTTGGTTGTTGTATGTGTTTGTGTTCGAGTTTGTTAACAACTAACATTAAAAACAATGATCATAACTTTCTTCCAACACAAACCTTGTGATCAAGTCATGACAAGAATGCTTATCATCCTCATCCATCACAATGTTTTGGCAAAAACCTTTTTAAAAAAAATGTTTTGATTTTAAAAGAAACCCAAAGACCAAGTTTTGAGGAAAACAAAAGATAATTTCCAAAACTATATGAAAAGTATTTTGGAGCTAATCATCTCCAACCTATTTTCAACCAAGATGTTTTTGCAAGTATCTCAAAAACTCCCTCTCACTTCCTTCTTTTGCAAAAACAATAAGAAGGGACTATGTTATCCCTGTGTTTTACCTCAATTATATTCTTTTGGAAATAACAAATTTTTAGCTGAACCTCTTTATAAAATCCTCTTGTCATGGTATGTATTGATCACTACCTAAAATTAACACTTGAAAGAAACACCTGGAAATTAATTTGAAGAACTCAGTTGCTTGAGTGATCTTGTGTGTCTTGATATTTTTATCTGCTTGTTGTATGACCCTATCTTGTGTTTGCTTGAAGTATTTATTTTTGTTTGTTGATTAATCTGTGTTGTTCTAATAAAAATAAAACCTATTAATAACAAGATCATGCATCTATATCATATTCCATCTCATGTCCATATCATCTTTTGTTATCTTAAAAATCTCCAACTTGGGGACAGACCTCTATGACAAATCTTGAGCTAATCCTCATACATCTCATTGTATATATCCATGCTATCCATACAAGTTGTTATTTTGGTTATTCACACTATTTTGTATCATCTATCAAAATCCTTTTGAAAGCATCCCCAAAATAATGATCATATCTCCTTTTTATGAAGCATTTTGCACTTGTGACTCCAAGCCACTCCTCTTTGTTTTCAGACCCAATGAACCTACCCTTGTCATCCCCATGACCTATACATCACCTCTATGTGGCCCAATTATTTTAAAAGACCATTTAATTATTTATCTCTCAGGGTTTTTAACCTATTAAATAAACTCATGTTTTCACCCTTTTTCCACTTGGTGCCTCAAATATTTTCAAAGGAGTTGTTTATTAAAAATCACTTTTGAGACCTATATTATGTACTATATCATCCCAACTCAAAAATATTTGTTTTCAAAGCATTTTACTATTTATTATTTTCCATTCTCCAAAAGGCCAGAAATGAAATTTAAAATATTTTGTGAAGAAAAGTATTTCCTAAAATCTTGGAAAAATTACCCAACATGCCCATGGTCATGTGGGACTCATTTATAGAAAAACATTTGCAAGTTGTTTTGAAATTTTTTGGAGAAAACTTTTAAAAACAGTTTCTGCCATTTTAGAATTCCCAGAATTTTGTGAAAGAAATATTTCCAAAAACTCTTGAGGCCACCTTCCCTAGACTCCATTTTTGATTCTCTATCCAATGGGCATGAGTTTGCACCTATGTTCTATTCAATTTATTGGTGAAAACAATCAAAAGTCATTTCTGGTATTTCTTGGTACTGTTGAGAGCAGGCATGTCCTGGTCCACTCTCTCTCTCTCTCTCTCTCTCTCTCTTCCTCTCCCCTACACCTGGACAAGGGAAAATGGTCCCTTAAACTCCTAGACAACATGCCACTGCCCCTAGACCTTTTTCTTTTCCTCCACACCTCCTCCAACAGCAAGACTCCTATGAACATCACAGGTGGACGTCGAGCCCTGCTCCCATCGCCACGCATCACTCTATATCCTTGTCAAATAGCCTCACGAGCACTCCAGGAACACGCCCGTGAACTTCATTTTCCCCAGCTTGTCCATCTTCTACCTTTGCTTGCTATCAAACACCTTCGGGTGAGCCCGAAGAGCACTCACCTCACCTCCTCCATGGACCTTCTCTCCCTCCATATTCTCTTTCTATAGAATGTCCACATCGTACCCACACCCCTAGACATGCCCGAGCTCGATCTCTCTTGCTGGAACTCGCATGTCCGTAGCCGCCATGGATGCCACCATCCGAGCTCCGGATCCAGGATAGCACGAGACATCCCCTTGCTGTCCCGTTTGTCACACCACCCCGTATACATCTTAATTGCATGAATGCATCAAAATCCCCCTCCTTAGTCCTCTAAATCGCCGGCGTCGTGCGTGCACTCGCCGCGGATGAGCACCCCGTCGGGACTTCACCTCAGGCCATCCCAGACCTCGCCGTTACCCCTCATCTCCCTCTCTTGATCTATCACTTCTCGTGCCCCCTCTAAATCCTCCTTCCATCCATTGCAGGGGAGCCGCCATCGATGACCAAGGTCGTCGGCCGCCACGATTGGGCATAGACCATGCGCCGGTCCGTTCCTGCAGTCGCTGAGGAGGGCATCAGATCCGCATCGTCCTCCTGGTTCTCTTTGACCCGACCGCGTGTGCAGGAGGGCATCCCATCGTCCGGCGGCGAGACCTCCGGCGAAGCTCCGCCCGGGCCGCCGATTTTCTCTATTCCACCGCCAGGATTTGGTCACCGCCGACCGGTACCCGCGTGGCTGCATCCCTGCCCTTCATTTCCGATTCAACGGCATGATGCCGGTTCATCCATTTCAAGTACTAACCACCGGGCCCCTGCCACGGCCCATCGTCGGGATTGAACCCTCCCCCGCGCGGGAGAAGTTCTTGGGCTGGCCCAGACCTGTGTGGCCTGGCTCAGGCCAGATCCGGCCCTTTAAGCTCTCTGCAGGTTGATTATTCCTTTTCCTGCAGGTCTATTTCTGGTGCTCTACTTTTAATCGAAATGAAAATGTAAATGAGCAAATATTGCCAAACTAAAAATCACAGTACTAGATATACAAATTCTTAACCACCTCCAACTTGCAGATCTAGATTTTGTGCTGTATTTTAGGAGAACTAAAATAAAGGGCAGAAGCACTCATTAACACCTTTTATTTAATAACTTGAGTTTTATGTATCCAAAACTTGAAAACTCAACTGTTCTGAGTAGCTCTTGTTAATATCTATCTGAGGACCTTGACCTTGTGTTGACTTGAGTTGTTATGTGGAAATTACATGCATGTTAGTTTTTAGGCCAGAGAGCACTTCTGTGAATTGTTTAATTTTATTGGTGATGAATTTTGATGTGAATCCAATTGTGTTGGTTTTCTAGTGACTAGGAGCACCTCATACTAGATTTTCATGATGTTAGGAGGTACAGAATAGGATTTGTGCAATATTTAGTGTTTAGCTCTTTTCTGCATTTTATTGCTATGCCCTTATTTAAATTGTGTGTTATATTATTTTGTTATAAAATTGATTCCTAGAATGTGTAGGGTATCAATACATGTTTTATTTGTGTTTTTAGTGTGTCATTATCATGTTAGGAAAATGTGTGTGAAAAGCCATGGTTGTTATAGTTTTATTCTCTTAGGGTGTTTTCCCTAGTAAAAATAGGTTAAAATTATGTTATTCTTCATATTGGTTTGATGAATTAAATAAATGATTTAGTATTGTTTTCCATAGCATAGCTACTGTTATTATATCATATTCTACTTGCTTGCATGCTTGAGTGAGCTCTAAATAATTTTGGCATGCCATGCTAGTTTTAGGTGATTTCTGCCATAGTAGTTATTTGCATGCTTAGTTTTTGATAAATTGTTTAGGTTGTTATTTTGATATTACTAGCATGTCTAGGTGTTGTTTTCTCTGTTATGTGGATGTCATCTTGCAGATACATTATGTTAGAATAAATCATGTTTAATAATCTCTTATGGTTATGCATGTCTGCTTGTCTAAATAGCCCTTTTTCATGTCTAGTTTTAATAGTTGTTTTGCTCCATGATTATTCTCATGCATTGAGTGATGCCATGGTATGTTTGTTATTGATTTGTCTCTGTTATTAGGTTGCTTAGGTACTTGTTTTATTAATGATCCATGATTAGAAAATCATTAGTTACTATGGGCTTGTAGTATTGCTTGATAATATTTTCCTATGCATATGTATGTGTTCCTAGGTTGTTTTGTTGTTATTTTGCTCATCCTCATGAATGACCAGAGAGTCATTTAACCTTATTTGAGCATGATATGAGAGTGGCACACCCACTGAACTCATGCCATTTTGGTTGAGGATCCATAGCACCTATTCTAGTGTTATTCATGTGTGTTGTCTATGCATATTTTGCTTGTTGGTGTGAACCCTAGTAATTTTGTTTGTGAGTGTACTTGTTTGATGAAATGCTTGCTGTATGTTTACATTTTATCAAGTGCTTTCCTTTGTTTGGTTCTGATTGGGTGTTTTCCTTTTAGTGTTTACGACGTTAGATAACGAAGACGGTATTATTTCCCGGAGAGGTTTTTATTGCAACTCTTGTTTATGTCAAGAGCAAGACCAAGACCAGAGCCAAGGCAAGCCATTCTAAATGCTTGCTGTTGTTTTACTTATCATTATCTATCATGCATGTTTTACTTCTGAAGTTTTACAAAAGTTTGATTCAAAAACTATTCTTTTAAGTGGACTATACCACTATTTATTTTATGTATCTAATATGCTATATCCACTATATAATCTTGGTGTTACCAAGCCCTTTAGATATTTTAATATCATCACTTAATCAATTTGAGTCCCCTAGTGGACATTTTAACTTGTTGTTTTTGGAAAGCAAAAGATTGGAAAACCCCGAGGAAAGGTGGGACCTTGTCCGAGGGAGGTTTGTGAAGAAGGAAATGTTTTCGACTTGTTTTCCAAAAATGACACATAACCTAGTCTTCGCCGGACAACCAAGCCGTACTGCCACATTACCTCAATATGGGTACGGGGTCTAGCTAATTGCTTGTCGGTGTTAGTCCGTGTCTACCTCAAAGTGCTATAGGGGTTAGTGTCCCCCGAACCGAATTGTCGGCAGGAGGGAGAATGGGACATTCACAGTGTGGGATTAAGTTCACTACCGGTTGCAGCAATTGGGTCTCCTGCCATGGCGGTGTGCTGTCAGGGGAAACCGGATCGATACGGCTGACTCACTCGGTGCCGGGGAGAACAAACCCAGTTGAAGAGGTAGTCATTTACTAGCACTGACATAGTGGATGGTTAGGACCAGTTATCCGATGTTTGCATACTGTCTTGGACAGTCCGTGGTTGTTCACGGCGGATGTACTGGATCTTGTGGATTGTGTACACCTCTGCAGAGTAAAACTATTCAGAATAGCCGCGCCCTCGGATATGGGCAGTTGAATGGCCATGTAGCTAGCATTGTGTCAATGTTTTCAAAAAGCTGGAAAAGTGTTTTGGAACTTGTACCTGGGAGGTACGTTGAAAGGGAATGATTGTACCTTTGAGGTACCGGATAAATGATGATCTTAAAGATGTGTTTTTCCAAGAAGTTTTGCAAAGAGAAATGTTTTCTTTATCTAGAATGTTTTATCAAAACCTTGTGGACATGCTTTATCTACAAGGGAAATGAAATATCTTCTGAAGTATCTTCTTCAACAAAGGAGAATAAAACTTGTGTAACTATGATGAGTCTTAAATTCATCATGGCTAGTTGAGCCCTAATTAAAGCCTTCCTACCACCTTTATATCTGCATACTTGCATGTTTAGCTTTCATTTAGGGTGACTTGCAGGAGTACATTCAAACGTACTCATGTATGGTTTCGTCCCTGGCTATTGTCTTAGCCAGACTTTGAGCAGAAACCCGGAGAATCTGAAGAAGATGGAGTCGCTGACGGCTATGCGAACTAGGAACGTCTCCGAGTCAGTAGCCTGTAGGTAGTCAAGGCGTGACTTGGGTTTACCACGAGTGTGTTTTGTAGTCTTCCGCTGTTTTTGGTGTGTGTTCCTGCCCTGCGTGGCAGTTGTTTTCAACTGAGTCAAGTGACTAGTTGTGTAAGCCGTGTATTCGTGTAGTGGATGTTGTAATCTGCAATGCCAACTCGAGTATGTTGTTCACGACTAACTGATCATGGGATCTTGAATGTATGCATACTGGAGGTCTCGGACTACTAGTCTGGGGTCCCCACATGATTCTTCTATAAAGGAAAAGCAATATTGAAAATAGAATTACAAACGGTATATGGTAGAAAAGTAAATAACTGGAAAAGTTCAGCTCAGGACTATATGCTTGATATACAAGTTATAGATGTATTGCTGGTTAACGAAGTATTTTCTTTGGGTAATGATGAGGATATCCCTAATACATTGCCACTTAAACAAGATGAAGTGAGACTTGGACCCATGACAAGGTCAAGGACCAAGCTACTAGAACAACAGGTGAATTCACTCCTATTTTTGTGGTAGTGGACAGATTTTCCAAGATGTCACACTTCATTGCTTTCCACAAGAGTGATGATGCTTCCCACATTGCTACTCTATTTTTCAAGGAGATAGCAAGACTACATGGAGTACCAAGGACAATTGTTTCAGATAGATATGTCAAATTCATGAGTTATTTTTGGAAGACATTATGGGGGAAGCTTCGAGCAAAATTGCTATTTTCTACCACATGTCATCCCCAAACAGATGGACAAACCGAGGTGGTGAATAGAACCTTGTCTACATTATTGAGAGCTATGATCAAGAAGAATTTGAAGGAGTGGGAGGATTGTTTGCCACATGTGGAGTTTGCCTATAATAGAGCTGTGCATTCAAATACTCAATTATGTCCTTTTGAGGTGGTTTATGGATTTAAGCCTACTACACCACTTGATTTATCACCACTTCCTATTCAAGAGAGAATAAATATGGAGGCATCAAAGAGAGCTGATTTTGTGAAAAAGATACATGAGAAAACAATGGATGCTATAGAGAATAAAGGGAAGGATGTTGCTCAAAGGAGGAATAAGAAGAGAAAGGAAGTTATTTTTCAAGAGTGAGATTTGGTATGTGTACACTTTTGGAAGGATAGGTTCCCTAAGCTAAGGAAATCAAAATTATTGCCTCGAGGTGCTGGTCCTTACAAAGTGATTGCAAAAATAAATGACAATGCTTACAAAATAGATCTTCCAATTGATGAGTTTGGAGTGAGTAATTCCTTCAATGTTTCGGATTTGACACCATATCATGGAGAGAATCTTGATGTGGACATCAAGGATTTTCAAGAGGGGGAGGATGATGAGGACATCCTTAATACATTGCCACTTAAACAAGATGAAGTGAGACTTGGACCCATGACAAGGTCAAGGACCAAGCTACTAGGACAACAGGTGAATTCACTACTTATTGATTATGCTATTTGTAATTATGAGAACTTTATACTACCTAAGTCTATGCATTTATGTATGATTAGGTTTATTGATAACACAAACATGATGGAGAATAACAACCAAGAGGAGCTGGAAAACAAGTTTACAAGTGATGAAAACAAAGGAGCCAGGGTGTAAACAAGACTAGAAGATGGTGAAAACAAGATTTCCATGGTGAAAATAAGTGTCCAAGATGGTGAAAACAAAGAATAACAATTGTTATTTCAAGATAACAATGAATAACAATTGTTATTTCATGATGACAAGGGGAGGGCGCCTCCAACAAGTCAAATGCGCCACCTAGAAATCCTATTCTAAATAGGTATGGTTTGTATACCATAATTGGCCGAATCCCTTAATGGCGGATCGGTTTGTATCCTCTCTTAGAGTCCAAGTAGGAGTCTTAGTGCTAGGGGGTTGTTGCTTGCGCAAGGGGGCCCTTGTGGCTGCACCCCTCCCCCTTATATTCTCCCTTCCTACGAGTTGAGGAGGTAGATCCAGTTTAAACCAAATACAAAAACCCTAGCCTCTAGTTTGTATTACTGCTAAGCATACTACTTGAAGTTTACCCTTGCAAAGTTGCGTGATATCTTGTTATTCCATCTGGGAATAGGGGGATACAGTACCACTTGTGATCTTTGATTACTTGTGCAAGAGTGTGTAGTTGAGAATATCCAAAGAGCTTGATTGTTGTTGCATCTAGCAATAGGGGTCAGCTGAGTGAGAGATCTCAGTGTAGCACTAGTTATCCAATTATCAGAAAATCCACAAAAAGAGAGAGAAGCTCATTGAGAATATTGGGCCACCCCATATCATCTTGGTATCAGATTGTCACTCGGTGAACAATTTATCTTAGTCTAGTTGTTTTTATTTCCTCTCCAGAAAAAGCCAAAAATATTAGGTTTAGATTTTGCCACAGACTAGATCAACACCAAATTGCTACTCTAATTGTTGTTTCTTGTTGATTTGCGCATCTGTTTTTCTGTTTTTAGTTTTTCATGTTTAGGGTTACGGTTCATCTAGTTATTTTCTGTTTCTATCTATACCGAAAAATTCTCACAAAAATATAGTTGTTGCCGTGTGTTATCTCTCGGGATTGAAGACCTACATCTTGTTTTGGACGAGTTGATTTTGATCTCGGTTGATCCTTGCTTTGCTCGAAAAATACCAATCACAAATACCCACGGGTTCCTAGCCATACTCGGATTCCAATCCGTTTTCTGCCGCGGTACAAATATTGCCAAAAACGCTGCCGCGCTCCACTCCTAGCTGCTATCGAATTCCTGCCGTGGGTTGGTTTTCGCGCAAAATCTCTGTCGTTGCTGCCGTACGCGCGCTGCTCCTAGCTCCACTCAGACTCCACCACGCGCCCATAAATTTCCACCGCACGCCACACCCGCAACACATACACTGCAACACCGTGTTCTCCCGTGAGTTCTTTGTCGTGAGGCATTTTTCGCTCCGTTTCGCTGCCGTGCGGCACGATTTCGGTGTTTTCTCTGCCGTGCGTGTAATCTCTGCCGTCAGCTCGTTTTTCCTCTGTTTTCTTTAGTTTTTCCTTTGTTTTCTTCCTTGTTATCTCTAGGTTCTTGTGCTGATCCTTGATAAACCTTAGCTACTGCCTTTGTACAACAAATTTTAGGTACCAAAACCCATAAGACTAGCTGTTTAACTGCTCTGCAGGCTGCTCAATTTGATCAAACATGTCCACCTTTTTGTTTCCCATTACATTGTTTCTCCTAGTTGATTCAAAGGCCATTGAAAAAATCAAAAAAATATAGAAAAAGGAAAAAGTATAAAATATATAGAAAGAAAGAAAAATCAAAAATAGGTCGTGTTATATTAATCACTAGTGGAAGCTTTTCATATTGGATATTTGTGTGGACAATTGAGCAATCTTGTGCCTATTTTCGTAGAGTATTTGCTAGTGTCTTTCTAGTGCTTGCAATATCTCTTCCATATAATTTCTAGCCACATTTGTCTCCAAGTGTGAGTATGTTTCCTTTAGTAATTTTCATCACATTAGACAGTGCATTAGAGTTGTTATTTTGGTGTTGTTAGGATTCCCAACCAAGCCCCACCAAAAACCCTGTTTGCATTGTGATACTTGATAGCTCGGTTATTCTCTTATCACACTAAAGCACATTATTCATTGCTCCTTATTGGTAAGTTGATCCTATTATTTCTTGGAACATTAAGTGAAGCCATCTTTGCTTGTTTTTGAGTGAGTTGTGAGAGGCACCACAAACCCATTGATTATTTTGTTACTAACAAGTTAATCATGAGTTCTTCTAGTGATGTTGATGTGCATGAAAAGAAGAAACCCGAGGACATTGTCAAGTGGAACGAGTATGAGGCATTGAGAGATGTAATGTACAAAAGGATTACTACTGAAATTGACAAGAATGATGATACATTGAGGAAAGAGATGACTACTCTTGATTTGAAAATTGAGGCTGCTAGTACACAAGAATCCGTGGATGCTATTCAAGAGACTTTGAGAACATTGACACAACAAATGACAAATCTATCAACTCTAGTGGAACAACTACAACAAAGACCTCAAGCTATTTCTCCAATTGATGATGGGAGAGGAAATATCAATGGAGGCCGTGGAGGTTTGGCAAGAAGAGTACCGTTGGAGAATAATAGAGAGGATTATGGCTTGGGAAAACAAAATTTCTCTATCCCTAGTCTTTCTTGTGATTATGAGGATGTAGAAGAGTACTTGATGTGGGAGCTAAAAATTGAGAAATTATGGAGACTTCATGAGTATCCCGAGGTGAGGAAAGTGAAGCTTGCATCTTCTGGATTTGATGGTTATGCTCTCTTGTGGTGGGATGGCATCACAAAATTGAGAGAAGAACAAGATCAAGAAGAGGTGAATACATGGAGAGAGATGAAACAATTGCTAAGAGAAAGATTTGTTCCAAGGAATTATATTAGAACTCTCTATGAAAAGCTACAACAATTGAAGCAAGGCTCAAATTTAGTGGATGCTTATTACAATGAGATGGAATTGATCCTTCAAAAGGGCTGGGGTTAGAGAGGAGCCAGAACAAACTATGCAAAGATTTTTGAGTGGATTGAAATTCAAAATTAGAAGCATTGTGAGGCATGTTCCATATGCTAACATGAGTGAATTATTGCATCAATCAAGGGAGGCCGAGAAGAGGTAAAATGAGGAGCTACAAGTGAGTGCTAGAAGGAGTTTTTCATCACAAAAATACAATTTCTCATCACCTACACCTCCTATTGCTGCAACCTGTGGGAATTCTAGTACCAAACCCGAGACAAATACATCAAGTTCTAAGAAAAAAACACCTTCTACTTCGGGTTCTAGTGGTGCTACACCTCCTCCAAGAAATAGAGACATGACATTCCATACTTGTGGAGGTAAAGGTCACTTTAAGACGGATTGCCCAAACAAGAAAATTATGCTCCTTAATGCTAATGATGAGTATGAGACTGGAGGATGATGCTGATCCTAATGAGGAGGATACATAGGATGATGATGATGGTCCTATTGGTGCTTTTGCTACAAATTATCCAACCATTGTTTGCACACAAGCTTAGAGTATTGTTCCTAGTGATGAGAGCCAAAGATGCAATCTATTTCAAACCAAAGCAATTGTTGGTCCTCAAATGGCTTGCAAGGTGATTATAGATGGAGGGAGTTGCGGAAATTTAGCAAGCAAGGATTTATGTGCAAAGCTAAGATTGAGATATATTCCACACCCACATCCATATTATATTCAATGGCTCAATAACAAGGAGGAAATAAGAGTATGCCAAAATGAGAGAGTGGAGTTTCAAATTGGACCATACAAGGATTCAATTGAGTGTGATGTGGTTCCCATGTCGGTTTGCCATCTATTACTTGGAAGGCCATGGCAATTTGATAAAAAAAGTTACACACAATGGGAGAGAAAACACATATCAATTGAATTGGAATAATAAGGATATCATATTGAGGCCCATGACACCACAACAAATAGTGAATGAATCAAGACAGAAAGTTGAAGTGAATCTAGAGAAGGAGAGTGAGAGAGAAAATAAGAGTGAAAACACAACTTCTATGGGTGAAAACAAGCCTAGGCCGAGTGGAAAAAAATAAGGGAGTGAGCCTTTTGACAATGTTAGCCACCAAAGAAGACTTGAGAGAGTTTGGAGATGATCCTAGCCTAGTACCTATAGTGCTCATGCACAAGGGGGAAATTTTAGTTTCTAATGACATGACTCCTCTTTCTATTGGTGTTTCTAATGTTTTGCAGGAGTTTGATGATGTTTTCCCAGAAGAAGTGCCGTCGGGTTTGCCAGCATTGAGGGGTATTGAGCACCAAATTGATTTGATTCCTGGATCATCATTGCCAAACCGAGCTCCCTATAGGACAAATCCCCAAGAAACAAAGGAAATTCAGAAACAAGTACAAGAGCTTCTTGACAAAGGTTATATTCGAATAAGCTTATCCCCTTGTGTTGTTCCTGTTATTTTAGTTCCTAAAAAAGATGGTATATGGCGCATGTGTGTAGATTGTAGAGCAATTAACAATATCACTATTCGTTATCGTCATCCTATACCATGTTTGGAAGACACGTTAGATGAATTAAGTGGTAGTTCTGTTTTCTCTAAAATTGATTTGCGTAGTCGTTATCATCAAATTAGGATGAAAGAGGGGGATGAGTGGAAAACAGCCTTTAAAACAAAATTTGGTTTATATGAGTGGTTAGTAATGCCTTTTGGATTAAATAATGCACCTAGTACTTTCATGAGATTAATGAACCATGTTTTGAGAGATTTTATTGGCAAATTTGTGGTTGTTTACTTTGATGATATTCTCATATATAGCCACAATGAACATGAACACATTGATCATATTAGACAAGTCTTGCATGTGCTAAGAGAAAATAAATTGTATGGAAATTTAGAGAAGTCCACTTTTTACAAAGAGAAGGTCATATTTCTTGGATATGTTGTTTCTAAACATGGGATATAAGTGGATGAATCTAAAATTGAAGCAATTAAAAATTGGCCAATTCCCATGAATGTGAGTCAAGTAAGAAGTTTTAATGGATTAGCTGGATTTTATAGAAGATTTGTGAAAGATTTTAGTACTATTGCTGCCCCTTTGAATGATTTGACTAAGAAAGGTGTGAATTTCGAGTGGTGGGGGGTTCTCAAGATATTGCTTTTCATACTTTCAAAAATAAGTTGATTTCGGCCCCATTATTGATGCTACCTAATTTTAATAAACAGTTTGAAATTGAATGTGATGCTAGTGGCATAGGTATTGGAGGAGTGTTAATGCAAGATAAGAATCCAATTGCTTATTTTTCTGAAAAATTACATGGAGCACAATTGAATTATTCTGTCTATGATAAATAATTGTATGAAGTTGTTAGAGTTCTTGAGGTTTGGAAACATTATTTGTGGCCAAAGGAATTTATTATACATTCTGATCATGAGGCATTGAAATTTTTAAAGAACCAATCCAATCTTAATAAAAGACATGCTAAATGGGTAGAATTTATTGAATCTTTCCCATACATTATTAAACATAAGTAAGGATTAGATAATGTGGTTGCTGATGCTTTGTCTAGAAAAAATATGCTACTCACTAAATTGGATGTGCAAGTTTCGGGTTTAGAAGAATTAACACCACTATATGCTCAAGATAAAGAATTTTCTACACCCTATACTAAGTGTTCTAATGTGAAGGCTTGGGATAAATATCATATACATGATGGATTTTTGTTTAGAGCTAACAAACTATGTATTCCCAAGTGTTCTTTGCGTTTGATGTTATTGCAGGAATCTCATAGTGGTGGATTGATGGGTCACTTTGGACGTGAGAAAACATTGCTTATGTTGGCTGAAAATTTTTATTGGGCACATATGAGGAGAGATGTCTATAGATTTTTGCAAAGGTGCATCACATGCAATAAAGCCAAGTCCAAATTGAAGCCCCACGGATTGTATACTCCATTGACAACACCAACTACACCATGGGAAGATATAAGAATGGATTTTGTGTTAGGCTTGCCAAGGACAAAGAGGGGACATGATTCAATTTTTGTGGTAGTGGACAGATTTTCCAAGATGTCACACTTCATTGCTTTCCACAAGAGTGATGATGCTTCCCACATTGCTACTCTATTTTTCAAGGAGATAGCAAGACTACATGGAGTACCAAGGACAATTGTTTCAGATAGATATGTCAAATTCATGAGTTATTTTTGGAAGACATTATGGGGGAAGCTTGGAGCAAAATTGCTATTTTCTACAACATGTCATCCCCAAACAGATGGACAAACCGAGGTGGTGAATAGAACCTTGTCTACATTATTGAGAGCTATGATCAAGAAGAATTTGAAGGAGTGGGAGGATTGTTTGCCACATGTGGAGTTTGCCTATAATAGAGCTGTGCATTCAAATATTCAATTATGTCCTTTTGAGGTGGTTTATGGATTTAAGCCTACTACACCACTTGATTTATCACCACTTCCTATTCAAGAGAGAATAAATATGGAGGCATCAAAGAGAGCTGATTTTGTGAAAAAGATACATGAGAAAACAATGGATGCTATAGAGAATAAAGGGAAGGATGTTGCTCAAAGGAGGAATAAGAAGAGAAAGGAAGTTATTTTTCAAGAGTGAGATTTGGTATGGGTACACTTTTGGAAGGATAGGTTCCCTAAGCTAAGGAAATCAAAATTATTGCCTCGAGGTGCTGGTCCTTACAAAGTGATTGCAAAAATAAATGACAATGCTTACAAAATAGATCTTCCAATTGATGAGTTTGGAGTGAGTAATTCCTTCAATGTTTCGGATTTGACACCATATCATGGAGAGAATCTTGATGTGGACATCAAGGATTTTCAAGAGGGGGAGGATGATGAGGACATCCTTAATACATTGCCACTTAAACAAGATGAAGTGAGACTTGGACCCATGACAAGGTCAAGGACCAAGCTACTAGGACAACAGGTGAATTCACTACTTATTGATTATGCTATTTGTAATTATGAGAACTTTATACTACCTAAGTCTATGCATTTATGTATGATTAGGTTTATTGATAACACAAACATGATGGAGAATAACAACCAAGAGGAGCTGGAAAACAAGTTTACAAGTGATGAAAACAAAGGAGCCATGGTGTAAACAAGACTAGAAGATGGTGAAAACAGGATTTCCATGGTGAAAACAAGTGCCCAAGATGGTGAAAACAAAGAATAACAATTTTTATTTCAAGATAACAATGAATAACAATTGTTATTTCATGATGACAAGGGGAGGGCGCCTCCAACAAGTCAAATGCAGCCACCTAGAAATCCTATTCTAAATAGGTATGGTTTGTATACCATAATTGGCCGAATCCCTTAATGGTGGATCGGTTTGTATCCTCTCTTAGAGTCCAAGTAGGAGTCCTAGTCCTAGGGGGATTGTTGCTTGCGCAAGGGGACCCTTGTGGCCGCACCCCTCCCCCTTATATTCTCCCTTCCTGCGAATTGAGGAGGTAGATCCAGTTTAAACAAAATACAAAAACCCTAGCCTCTAGTTTGTATTGCTGCTAAGCATACTACTTGAAGTTTACCCTTGCAAAGTTGCGTGATATCTTATTATTACATCTGGTAATAGGGGGATACAGGACCACATATGATCTTTGATTACTTGTGCAAGAGTGTGTAGTTGAGAATATCCAAAGAGCTTGATTGTTTTTGCATCTAGAAACAGGGGTCAGCTGAGTGAGAGGTCTTAGTGTAGCACTAGTTATCCAATTATCAGAAAATCCAAAAAAAGAGAGAGAAGCTCATTGAGAAGATTGGGCCACCCCATATCAGGTATTTTGGTACCAGGCTGGTTGGTATGAATTGTCATACAAAAGAGCATAATGCAAGAAATACAAGGGCCTAAAAGGAACTGGTAAAACATGTGGAATCGATCATGACAAGAACGGAAATAAAGTGTTATTGTGTTCACTATCGTATCGAACCAAACATTCAAGACTTATTTTAAAGAACTTAGTAAGTTATTATTTTTTCCGATCTTTTGTGAGAACAAATAAGATTGTTCAAACTATGATCATATTCCATAATTGATGGATGAGTTAATATAAATCGTGTTGATAAAATAAACATCTATGAGACTAAATGCTAAACATCGTGAGACATAAAAATTAAAGAATTTCACTTAAATTGTGACACCACCATATTAGTTCATATCGAAAAGGAAAACATGAAGGAACTCCATGTCAATGGACTTCCGAAGTCATTTTGTTTTGAATAAATTGATGTTTGTGAGACCTCTTCCAAAGATGACTAAAAATCTGTTCATATGCCAACGAAGAATGGACGACTAATTTAGTGTAGATTATACATATTGACATATATAGTCCATTATGTGTAGTCGTGTGCGGTGGTTTAATCTTCCTTCATAAATTTCCATCGATGAATTGAGTAGATATATGAGTATATCTATTTAATGAGAAAGGAGTTTGACATTTTTGAATTAGTTCAAAGTATTGTTAGTATGAAGTAAAAATCATCATAACAAGATAATCAAATATTTATGATTGGATCATAAAGGATAAAGTTTGAGTTACAAGTTTAGCAAAACATTTGAGGAGTTACAGAATTGTTCTACAACTTATCCTTCTCGAATACCCCACATAAGTATGGAGTGTTTGAGAGACATAATCAAACCTTGTTGGACATGGTAAGATGAATAAAATGCCATTATACTTTTGTATTTTATGCAATAGAGTCTACCGCTTTTACACTTAAAAGAGCGTCATCACGATCCATTGAAATTAGCACCATATAAGTTATGGCTTGGGTAGTGACCCAAATTGTCTTTTTCTTAAATTTTGTTATGCATAGCATGTGTAAAATGTTTACAACAAAAATAGGATAAATATATGTTTATAAGGTTATCCCAAAAAAAAACATTGGGTATTTCCCCTATTACCGAACCAAGGACAAATGTTGTTTGACAGAAAGGGTTGATTTCTCGAGAAAGAAGTGAGTGGGAGGACAGTACAAACTTGACGAGATTAGAGAATCTTCGTTATCATGTGGAAAGTAGCGCACCACTGGAAGTTGTTCTCGGGTTACTATTTTAACTAAATAGAATACACTACATGTGTTGTAGATAATTCGAATCAGTTTGCGGACTGAACCACAAAGGTCATTAAACTTTGTACTTAGACCAACTTGTGGTTTGAGAATGAAGTGTTGTTTTGATAACAAAGGACCTGCAACTTATAAAGGAAGCAAATGATGGGCCCTGAATTCGTAAATTGGATATGAGTCGTTATATCCGAGATAGTATCCCTATAGAAATATCCAGTATGTGACTTGGTAGTCATTTCGTAAATCATGATGCCTAACGATAGCAAACGGGGTCTATATAGCAACAAATACATGGATATCTACATACATTGAAAGTAGGACTTGTCGAAAAAAATGTTTTCGACGAAGTTCAAAGAGTTTACTACGACAAGATTTTGATCTTCCGTAGTGATGCCTTAGTATTTACGAATAGTTCTAGCAAAAGTTACATATTTTGATATGCCAGTTGAATAACAAAACCAACTCTCCTCTCTAGGAAGTCTGATCAAGGATACTTGACACAGTCTGAGAGTTTTGCAAAATTCAAAAGGTTTCTAGAAAGATATGCAAGCTTCAATGGTTGAAGTGAGCATAACAAAGTTGGAATCTTTACTTTTATGGAGTTATCAAAATATTCTTGTAGAGTTACAAGAAATTAAGTGGAAACACTAAGACATATTTGTGATGCTTTATGTAGATGACATATAGTTGATTGGAAAATATGTATTTTAAATTAACACAGGTAAGATTTCATATTGATGAAAGGCTCAGGCTACAGAGATATTGGGCATCAATATCTATAAGAGATGGACCGAACCGCCTGATATGGTTGAGCCAAAGTACATAGATGAAGTGCTGAAGTAAGTCAACATTGAAACAAGAAGGGGTTCTTGCCACATGAAAAATAATTGAGCAATATTCAAGTGTTTTGACACATGATGAGAATAATGGAAATTGAGATTTCTAAGTCATGTGTTCCATGCTATGTACACAACAAGATGAGTCCTATGCTATAGAATATTATAGCAGGATATATCATATGATGATTAGATAACAATGGGAGAGATACTTATGCAATTTTTAGAAATGTTAAGGATATGTTTTCCTATGTAGTAATGGTAAACTATTAGTTGTAATATGTTACACTAATAGTCTTTCCATCTATTCAAATAAGTCTATCTCAATTAAAATATGTGTTAAAGGGTAGCACAATAGGCTGGAAGAAAGTTCCATGCTGGATTTGAATGAGTTTCAAAATTAAAGTATTGTGACGGGACTACAACAAAGACTAATTATATCGTTGTGTTGACAACAAATAATAGGAGTACTTTGTGTCAAGGAGTTCTTTATTTAACTTGGTGAAATCTACGAATGCTGACACTATGAAGCTACATTTCACAATGTTGGTGACATTAGTTTAAGCTGAGGAATTATGGTCTCACCGATTGACCAAATATATACAAAGTCATCTCATTAGAGAACGAGTGATGTGTGTAGATGCAAAGATATGCAAATACAAACAGACCTGAACATGTCAGATCTGTTGATGAAGTTTACCACATGCGAAGTGTGGTGACCCAGCACACCACTGCATGTGTAGTGCGCAAGTCGTTGACATAATACTCACAGAAGGACTTATCTGTGAATATTACATCCCTCAGAGTAGTACAAAAAAAACGCAGCGGGACCAAGAAAAGCTATAGGATACAAACTTCATTACAAAATCTTGAGAATCTCCTTAATGAATCAAGAGGATCGCATGCAAATGAAACATCAGAAGAAGCAATGCGAAGCTCTAAGCTGGAGAATAACTCCAGCTCAGAACCTAATCTACTACGGCTGATGTCAGCCCTAATCTATGGCTTGTAAACAACTAAATCCAAGAATGGTCTCCACCTACAGCTTGATAGCATCCCTCCACCAGCGTTGTTGATGACGATGCTTTACTAGACTAAGGTCAAACGGGAACGAATGAGTAACGAGCGTTACTCAGCAAACTCATGATATATAGTGGGTAGTTTTATTCACTAACTACAGCTTTAGACTCGAAAGAGCCATAAGCTAATGCAAGGTTTTGTAAAACTTTCTTCAAGCGGTTGCTTTTAATTCGGAAAACTATGCCCGCCAGACCATCACATGACTAGAACTTCATGGAGTTGCCTTTCCTGTAGCGTTCGCAGTTCCTTCCCGGAACAGGGGGTAACATGCCACATCCTTTTACACTCTGCAGAGGTGCGTTACTTTACCCATGAACGACAAAGACCATGTTGCACAACCAGGCGTACGTTCATGTCCACTCCTCCTTGGGTGTTTGGCCCGGTTGTTGGTCCAACCCAAACCGTCCTTCTCCGCACAACGCATGCCCACCCATTTCTGCCAGCAGGTTGAACCCTTGATTCCACCCCTCACGATGGATATCTAGGCGCCCCTGGCAGAAAATCATAGACCCTAGAGTCCGCGGGAATTAAGGGATCCGACCCATGTGCATGTAGTCCCGCAAGACCTACAGCGTACGTCTCTGGCAGCCCATTGACATGCGAACGAGAGAAGATCACAGCTGACTTACTCCCCCCATAGAAGACCCATGGTTAACGCGGTATTTACGACGCACCGAGTTTTGACGGCATTTGTGATTAATTCCTAGGTATTACTTTCCCATGCAGATGGAACCTTCCTTTGACCTATTCATCTTACCATGGTCCCATCCGTCCACCAAACAGAACACTACCACTCGGGTAGTCATTCAAGTAGTCATATTATTATAAAAATAGAATCATGTATTCTTTTGAGAGTAGGTGATAATACGATAGGGTTTTTGCAAATAGTTTGTTATGAAATACTGCAAATGATATGAGCAAGTGATGAACTTGCCTGAGATCGTAATAACAATAATAATCCATGTCTTCGGGGTTCGAGGGTTGCGTAGAGAAATCCCGAGATCTGAAAGATAGCAAAGTAGTCCCGATAAGGGCTACTGGAAAACTTGCAAGATGCTATTATGCATAGTAATGAGATGCATCGTTATTTACCCCAAAATTACCCAGGATTAAATGATTAAGCTTCGACATACGATACTTTGACTTTATTAGGTTTATTTGACTTAGAGTTGTTATATTAGTTCTTGTTGTGAGAACTTGCAACACTGAAGGAATTGGTAATAAGTTGGTTGATTAAGTTATTAAAGTTTTAGGATTTTACCTCTTTTACTTGGTTATGAAACATTTCAAAATGTTATGTACTTAAGAATTGAGTATTTCTTACTTTTATGCAAGTAACAAGATAATATCTTATTAAGATAATTCTTAAAACAAAGCAAACAAAGTTTGTCATGTCTTGTGTTAATTTGGAATTCATAGCTTAGGTGAAATGATCTTTTTAAATGCAAGTCTTAATCCCATAATAATGATTCAAGAAAAATAGTAGAGTACTTATTTAGGACATTTTAGGATTTCTCCATAATATAAAACTAGATTTTATGTTATTTGAAAAAATATCATTTTATGGATATTTAGTTTCAAAACTTTTAAAATTAACCAATAAGGTTAATTTCGTTGAAGAAAATCATAGTTATCCCTTTTGAAAACATTTATACATTCTCCTTCATTTTTAAGTAATTATTTATTCCAAATTGTACTTACTTATAAATTCTTAGTATTTTCTTTGAAGACAACTTCTTAATGCATTTTAGATATGTTAAAACTATACTAGAATTGACATTAACACTATTTTCATAATATATCTCCGAGTAGTGGTTTTTGCTATAATTTAAATTAATATTTGAGAATGTCTTTAATTTAGATTTTTTAAAAGATGTTAATAATTATTTGTGAAATTTTAAAGGAAAAGAAAATGGCTAGTTGTTCTATTGGGCCAATTAGCACACTTGTACCTATTAAGCATAAACATGCTGGCCCAAGGCCAAGTGAACTTACGTTCACAACACAGCATACGTAGGCATGTTGTCTTCCAGGAACGCACACACGCACGACTCCTATTGATCCCCTTTCTCTTGTTCTCCTCCTCTCACGCGCTGCCGCGCCTCCTCTACGATTCCGGCCGCCGCTCCTGGCGCTGCTCTGCCCAAGTCTCCTCTTCCGATTGCCCGCCGCCGCGCTGCCGATTTCTCCCCCATGTGCTTCAATCAAGCTCGCTTGCTGAACCCAAGCCCTAGCTCGGTCGTCTTGGTCGTCGGCTCGACCTCCTCCGTCAGCACGCCATGCCCGCCACCCCTTCGGTCGCCTCGTCATATGCCTCCTCCAATTCCTACTCGAGCCGCTGGCCACCTATCTCGACTTCCCCGGCTCCGGCTCTCGCCTCCCTTGTGTGGTTGTGACAATGGTGGTCTGGGGTGATGTGGTCTGGTGTGATGGTGTCTGGTGCTCCGGTGTGGCTCGGCGCAGGTGATGCGCCGCTGCTGTGGTGCTCCTTGTGCCGCCATCGCTGCGGTGATGCGGCTGCTCCAATCTCACTGTCGGCTGGAAGGTGTTTGGGCTGCAACCCCGCCATCGACTACGCCGCCTCCACTGCCTCGGCTACAATTTCTTGAAGTGAGCAATCTTATGTGACCGGCCGTCGAGCCGATGAACTTTGATTATGATAGTGATTCTGTGTTGTTTCTGTGACCAGCCTTCATGCTGCGAGTTAATCGAGTAGATTTGTGGTGTGTGTATGTGATCTAGTGCCCCAACTGTTAACTGAAAAAAAATTCAGTTACAGTGGCTTATAGGTAGGTGCTTGCTATGATCCCTCAACTTGGACGATTTACTCATCCCTGGCATAAAAAATATTCGGTTACAGTGGCTTATAGGTAGGTGCTTGCTCTGATGCCTCAACTTGGACGATTTACTCATCCCTGGCATATGTGATTTGCAAATGCTCGAGTTCTGATGAAACTGAATATAGTCTACACTATTAACTGATCAAATTCACTTATACACCTGTTAAACTCATTGTTTAGTTGGACAAATAAGTTGCATATTTTGTTTCTTGCAGACGAATGATTTACTTGGTGTTGTGATCATTAGATCACTGGTTGTGCCGTGTTCTTGACCAGGGGTTAATTATATGGTAGTGTTTATAAGCAACTATCTAGTACATATATTTTTTATTTATGTGATCTAGTGCATAAGCAAGTGTATGTGTAGTGCACGGTTGTTTGCTGAGAGTGATTTTCTTGCTCAAATGCATGTAACGTACATGATCAGGTACTTGCATAAATGTTGTGCATAAGTATTAGCATTAGTATATCCTCCCTATGAGGTTTTTTACTTATAGTTACTTGCTGGCATATATGCTACAGATGTTTTCTTGCTTGTTCTCAAGCTGTAGACGAACAACAATTATATATGTGTTATTCTTGCAAGAGAGAGTGATTTGATGATTTCTGGTGGCTTTGCTGCTGGATATAAATAACCTTTGATTATCTAATTTATTCCTATGGTATATACTGGAGAAACGGATGTGGATGTGCAGTTGTGAGTTATTTACTGCTTAACCTATGATAGGATTATTCCCGAGGCTTTTAAATGATTGAGATAGGAACAGATAAATACCAAATGGATGCCCAGCTTAGTGATGAACTAACATACATGATTGTGCCAAGTTTGAGAGCAAAATAACACTCTAATCACAAGATTGCTGGTTTTGTTAGCCAAATCTTGTATCTAGGGTGTGCACTCCTGGAAATCTAGTGCTTAGTGTTATTTATAGCAATTTCTTAGGTTGTCTTAGTTACTTGATGAAGATGAGTGTCCCTATCCCCTAAAGATAAGAACATATCTTTGCATGCTTCCTTGCCCAAGCCTATGATGCAAAGACTGAGGCACTTGTTTTTTATAAGAACAGATACTATTTTGGCTTTCTTTAATTTTCCATGATGATTTAGGCATAGAAACTCTATGCATATCTGAGAGAACTCCCTCCCCTCTCACTCCTCTCTTCTCGACTAAAGATGCAATTTAAGATCTAGTGACCTAGGTTTATTAACCTGCTACTGGAGTGAAGCTTTCTCTTGTGGAATCCGATAAATCCTTCTTCTTGTGGCATGCCTGCACCTCCTAGCTGCTTCACCTAGATCCTAGACTAATCTAGGATGTGTTCTTGCTGTTCTAGCAGTACTGGAATTGTTGGGAGATGATTTTGGCTGATGTAGGAAGCATGTGGTGCAGCTGGGATGGGTTCATGTACTGGGAAATGGTTTGTACAGCTGTTTTCTTGATCTATCCCATGTTGATCTTCTCACAGGCAGGGATTTGGTTGATGTGTATTGTTGCTCTGAGGTGTTCCTGGTGGTGGTATGAGCTTAGAGCTCAAGATGGACGTGTAGGAGATGAAATGGGGCTTTGCTCCTCTTATTGCACGACTGTTTGCCTTTTATATATCTCTAGTAGCTGTGACAGCACAGAGGCATTGATAAGGGGTAGCCCGATCTTCTCAGTGAACTCTTTGATAAATTGGTAACCAATGTGATACCTCGCTCTCTCCTTTGGCTAAACCCTGTCACCAATTGCAACAACACTTAACCCCTTCGGATATTCGAGACTCCACACTCTTGCACAAGTAGCCACCGACTACAAGTGGTCATGTTTCTCCTTATTCCCAGTGGAACAGCAGAATACACTCAGATTTGAAATGGTAGTATGATTCAAGATGAATGCTTCAATCAATACAATCTAGAAGCCTAGGGTTTTTGTTTTAACGTAGTCTAACCTAATCTATTCGCACCAAGGGGTATATATGAGGGGTGGGGGTGTGGCCACAATGGGTATTGCGCAAGCAAACCAACCCAACCCGAATAGAACCCAACTTGGACTTGTTTTTGGACCTGGCCTCAACCAAATAGATACAAACCGACCCACCATTAAGGGGTGCGGCCAATGATGGTGTACAAACCATGCCTAATATAATTAGGACTTCTACTAGGCACATTTAACCTTGTGGAGGCGCCATCCCCTTGTTTTCCATGCAATAACAATTGTTTTTCATGAAATAACAATTGTTATTTTCTGTTATTCCTTGTTTTCTCCCTTCTATCACTTGTTTTTCAACTCCTCTTCAAGTCCATCTTCATCCATGTGTATCTCCTCTTCATGATCTCCTCTCCTCATGCTTGTGTTATCAACAAATGTGAGAATACATAAATGCATGGATTTAGGTAGTATAAAGTTCTCATAATTATAAATGTTATACTCAAGTAGGAGTGAATTCACCTGTTGTTGTAATAATTTAGTCCTTGATCTTGTCGTGGGACCAATCCTTACTTCATCATCTTTTATAGCAATATCATCATGTGTAACAATAGGTGAAGAGGTAGGGATGTCCTCATCATCCTCCCCCTCTTGAAAAGGCATCGTCCTCGATGCAAGATCATCTCCACGGTATGGTGTCAAATCAGCCACATTAAAAGAATTACTTACACCAAACTCATCAATTGGGAGGTCTATCTTATATGCATTGTCATTGATCCTCGAAATAACTCTATAAGGACCAGCACCTCTAGGCATCAATTTTGATTTGCGCAATGTGGGAAATCTGTCCTTGCGAAAATGAACCCACACCATATCACCTGGCCGAAAATCACCTCCTTTCTCTTCTTGTTAACACTTTCAGCCACATGCTGTCCTTTCTTCTCAATTGCTTCTTTTGTTTTCTCATGAATTTTCTTCACAAAATCAGCTCTCTTTGATGCCTCCATATTTATTCTTTCTTGTGTAGGAAGTGGTAACAAATCTAATGGAGTAATAGGCTTGAACCCATATACCACCTCAAAAGGACATAGTTGAGTAGTTGAATGCACAACCCTATTATATGCAAATTCCACATGTGGGTAGCACTCGTCCCACTCCTTCAATTTTTTCTTGATCATGCTTCTCAATAATGTGGACAAGGTCCTATTCACCACTTCGGTTTTCCCATCAGTTTGGGGGTGACAAGTTGTGGAAAATAACAATTTTGTTCCAAGCTTCCCCCATAGTGTCTTCCAAAAGTAGCTCATGAATTTCACATATCTATTTGACACAATTGTTCTTGGCACTCCATGCAATCTCACTATCTCTCTAAAGAAGAGGTTAGCAATGTGAGAAGCATCATCACTCTTGTGGCAAGCAATGAAGTGAGACATCTTAGAAAACCTGTCCACAACCACAAAAATAGAGTCATGTCCTCTTTTTGTCCTTGGCGATCCCAACACAAAATCCATACTTATATCTTCCCATGGTGTATTTGGTGATGGTAATGGAGTATACAACCCGTGTGGTTTGAGCTTGGACTTGGCCTTGTTGCATGTAATACATCTTTGCACCAATCTATACACATCTCTCCTCATATGTGCCCAATAAAAATTTTCAGCCAACATAAGCAATGTCTTCTCTCTTCCAGAGTGTCCCATTAATCCTCCACTATGTGATTCCTGCACTAAGAATAAACGCAAAGAACACTCGGGAATATATAATTTGTTAGCTCTAAACAAGTACCCATCATGTATATGAAATTTATCCCATGCCTTAACATTAGTACATTTATTAAATGGCATAGAAAATTCATTATCTTCATCATATAAATCTCTAATACCCTACAAACCCGAAACCTTGATCTCTAAATTTGAGAGTAACATATTCTTCCTTGACAAAGCATCAGAAACTACATTTTCCAATCCCTTTTTATGTTTTATGATGTATGGAAAAGATTCTATAAATTCTACCCATTTAGCATGTCTTTTATTCAAATTAGATTGACTCTTTAAGAATTTTAATGCCTCATGATCAGAATGTATAATGAACTCTTTAGGCCACAAATAATGTTTCCATAATTCCAAAACTCTCACAAGTGCATATAGTTCATTATCATAAACAGAATAATTCAATTGTGCACCATGTAATTTTTCAGAAAAATAGGCAATAGGTTTCTTTTCTTGCATTAACACGCCTCCAATACCTATGCCACTAGCATCACACTCAATCTCAAATTTTTTGTCAAAATTTGGAAGCACTTATAAAGGGGCCGAAATCAACTTTTCTTTCATAGAATCAAAGGCAATATCTTGTTCAGCTCCCCACACAAATTCTACACCCTTTTTAGTGAGTTCACTCAAAGGTGCAACAAGTGTACTAAAATCTTTGACAAATCTTCTATAAAAACCAGCTAATCCATTAAAACTTCTTACTTGACTCACATTAATAGGAATAGTCCAATTTTTAATAGCCATGTTTAGAAACAACATATCCAAGAAATATGACCTTATATTTGCCAAAAGTGCACTTCTCTAAATTTCCATATAATTTATTTGCTCTTATCACATGCAAGACTTGTCTAATATGATCAATGTGTTCATGTTCATTGTGGCTATATATAAGAATATCATCAAAGTAAACAACCACAAATTTGCCAATAAAATCTCTCAAAACATGGTCCATTAATCTCATGAAAGTACTAGGTGCATTAGTTAATCCAAAAGGCATTACTAACCACTCATATAAACAAATTTTGTTTTAAAGGTTGTTTTCCACTCATCCCCCTCTTTCATCCTAATTTGATGATAGCCACTATGCAAATCAATTTTAGAGAAAATAGCACTACCACTTAATTCATCTAACATGTCTTCTAAACGTGGTATAGGATGACGATAACGAATAGTGATATTGTTAATTGCTCTACAATTTACACACATGCGCCATGTACCATCTTTTTTAGGCACTAAAATTACAGGAACATCACAAGGAGAAAGGCTTATTCGAATGTAACATTTGTCAAGAAGCTCTTGTACTTGTTTCTGAATCTCTTTTGTTTCTTGGGGATTTGTCCTATACGGAGCTCGGTTTGGCAATGAAGATCCAGGAATCAAATCAATTTGGTGCTCAATACCTCTCAATGGTGGCAAACCCGAAGGCACCTCTTCTGGAAATACATCATCAAATTCCTGCAAAATATTAGAAACACCAAGAGGAATAGGGGTCATGTCATTAGAAACCAAAATTTCTCCCTTGTGCATAAGAACTATAGGAAGCATACTAGGGTCCTCTCGAAATTCTCTCAACTCCTCTTTAGTAGCTAACATGCATAATAATCTCACTCCCTCACTTTTATTTTTACCACTCGAATTGGCCTTTCTATTTTCACTCACAACACTCTTGTTTTCACTCTCAATTTTTTTACCACTCTCAGGATTTTTTTTTGTCTAGACTCATTTACAATTTGTTGTGGTGTCATAGGTCTCAATAATATGTCCTTCTCATTCCACTTGAGTTGATAGGTATTTGCTCTGCCATCATGTATAACACTCCTATCAAACTGCCAAGGTCTCCCAAGCAACATGTGACAAACTGACATGGGCACCACATCACACTCAATGGTATCTTTGTAAGGCCCAATTTGAAATTCAACTCTCACCATGTGTGTAACCTTCATCTCTCCTTTATCACTAAGCCACTGTATATGATAATGATGAGGATGTGAAATATATCTCAATTTGAGCTTTGCACACAATTCTTTGCTTGCTAAATTTCTGCAACTACCTCCATCAATAATGACCTTACAAGCCAATTGGGGACCTACAATTGCTCTTGTTTGAAATAAGTTGCATCTTTGACTTTCAGGACTAGGGAGAATACTCAATGTTCTTGGTGTGCAAACAAAAGTAGGATAGGTGGAAGGATATGCATCAATAGGCCCATCATCATCATCATAAGCATCCTCTTGAGTAGGATCAGCATCATCACCTGACTCATATTCATTTTCCTCATTAATAAGCATAACCTTTTTATTTGGAAAATCTCTCATGAAGTGCCCTTTTCCTCCACATGTATGGCTCTATTTCGAGCTGTAGAATTAGTGGATCCACTTGCACTAGCTGCTGGTTGTACTTGCCTCTTAGATATAGAGGTAGAACTCTCGGGTTTAGTAGTGGAAACCCCACGGCTAGGGGTAGGTTGAGGTGTTGGTGGTGATGAAAAAGAAGACCTATTAGGGAAAGGCCTCCTTGGAGCCATAAGTGCTTCCTCGGCCAATTGTTTTTCTGCCTCCCTTGCTTGATGCAATAATTCATTCATATCACTATATTGCACATGCCTCACAATGCTCTTGATTTTGAATTGCAAACCTGAAATAAATCTTTGCATAGTATGTTCAGCATCTTCTCTCACTCTAGCTCTTTGTAGTATCAACTCCATCTCCCTAAAATAAGCATCCACTGTTTTTGTGCCTTGCTTCAAGTGTTGTAATTTGTCAAACAAAGATCTCAAATAATTTTTAGGCACAAATCTGTCCCTCATAACTTGCTTCATCTCCCTCCATGTAACAATTTCAGGTTCTCTATTTCTTGCTCTTGTTCTTGTAATATTATCCCACCACAATAAAGCATAGCCATCAAAACATGAAGAAGCAGGTTTAATTTTTCTCTCCTCATTATACTCATGCATCCTCCATAATTTTTCTATTTTCAGCTCCCACATGAGGTATTCTTCAACATCATCAGTATCAAAATTGAAGGAGGGTAACATGAATTTTGGTTTACCAATTCCATCATCCTCTCGGTTTGGTTCATGGACAGGGATCCTTCTAGCTTGAAAGCTACGGCCAGCACCATGATTACCTCTACCACCTCCACGGCCATGAGGAATAAAATTGTCCTCATCATTATCAGCATCACCAAAAGCACTACCATCATCCTCTTGGGAAGGTAGCCTTTGATCCAACAAAGTAGCCAAGGCAGCAATTCGTGTAGTCAATGTATCAAGAGAAGTTTGTAATGTTGTAGCTGTTTCAGTCACAGTATCAATTTGAAGGCCCAAATTTTGAACATGTGTATCCATGTCCACTCCATGCTTATCAATGAGAGAATGCAATTCTGAATTTTTTGCAGCAATAGTTGTGTTCAATTTTTCTTGCATCTCCTCCAAATCTGTCCACTTCACATGCTCATAACCATTAGCTCTTTTTCCCTGCACAGAAACATCACTAGGAGCAGCCATGATTAATGTGTTAGTGAAATAAACAAATTGCTATAGGTTGTGGTGCTCTCTCCCAACTCACTCAAAGCCAGCAAAAGAGGTGATCCTTACTATTCCAAAGTGAATAGAAAATCTTACCATAAGTAATAGCAACTAATGTGACTTGGTGTGAAGAATAGAATACCCAGGGGTTTTTGCTCTCACAAAGGTAAAACAGGTTATATGGTGGGGCTTGGTATGGATACCTAACAATCACCAATTAACAAGTCCTAGTGTTGTTTGTGAATGATACAAAAATAATCACCTAGGAAACACACACCAAAATTGGAGACAAATGTGGAAATGCAAATATATGGAAGGATTTTTGTAATGCTCTAGAAAGACACTAGCCAAGCTCAATGATAAACAGGCACAAGATTGCTCAATGTGTAGTGTCAATGATAACAATGAAAACAACTCCAAATGATAGCAATAACAATATGTCTCAATGGCCTCTTTTGCTTTTTCTCAAGTCTGTTTTTCTCTTTTTCTATTTTCTGTTTTCTCTTTTTTTTATACTGTTATGGCCGAAGAACAACTAAAGGAGCACAAATAAAAATTGAAAACAAAAGCTAAATCAAAGTGACACAATGATATGATAATGAGCAGCCTATAAACGAGCAAGAAAATAGCTAGTCTTGTGGGCAAGGTACCTAGATTATCGCTGTAGAATGGTTGTGTCTATGATTCACAATGATTGGAAAAGAAAACCTAAAGAAAATGAAAACAAAATCTAAACCGAAAAATCGCTAGGGAAAGAAAGGACTCACGGCAGGAAAATTGGCCGTTTTGGATTCACGGCAGGCTACCGCGGCAGCAAAACGCACCAAATTAGTGCCGTACGGCAGCAGCGGGCGCACGCTAAAGAACAGACTATGTCTGTGGTCGGGCGCAGCGCGAGCGGTAGCGAAACCGAATAGACGGCAGCGGCGGCAGCGTTTTGAACGCAAAACCAACTCACGGCAGCACGCAAGTGCGGATTTTTTTGATGCGCGTGGGTGCGGGGTGGTGTGCTACTGATGAGGATATCATAGGGGTCCATGGTGAATGTACATGCTTGAGTTGGAAGGAAATATTGAGTCTCACTGATGTTTATTATAAGGTGAATTCTTTCCTATTAATAAATAATGTTTGTGTTTATGAGAATGTTATACTACCTAATCCTATGAATTTATGTATGATTAGGTTTATTAATAACACAAACATGGATGGAGAAGAGGAAGCAAGGAGCAAAGGAAGGAGGCATGGAAAACAACAACAAGAAAATAATGTTTCAGTTCGGACTGCCAGGAGTCCCGAATTTTAAATAGTCATGGATTCTTCATACGGGCTCCAAATACAGCAAACGAGCACAACCCGATTAGTAAATTTGAAGAGCTTTCCAATGGATTCGGCCCCATAAACAAATTCGACTCGTGCAAGCCGTGGTGACCGAAACAATCCACGAATAGTTTTCTGCCAGTTTCCAAATAGAGTCCAATTGGCTGCACCCATGTGGGGTCAGTTTGTATCCGAGTTGGAGGAGTCCAAACAAGTAGAAATAGGTCAATTTTCGTGGGAAACATCCCCTCCCTCATATATAGATACCACTTGCATGTGGAATAGGTTAGACCAAGTTTAAGATAAACCCTAGATTTTGTAGATTGAACCATGTTCATCTGAAAGTTATCAACCACCATGTTCGTATCGATAGGGTGGTGTTACCATTGCAAAGTTGCGTGATATCTTGTTATTCCATCTGGAAATAGGGGGATACAGGACCACTCGTGATCTTTGATTACGTGTGCAAGAGTGTGTAGTTGAGAATATCCAAGGGGATTGGTTGTTGTTGCATCTGGCAACAGGGGTATTCCAAGTGAGAGGTCTCAATGTAGCATTAGTTATCACAAAATCCAGAAAACCACAAAAAGAGAGAGAAGCTCAACGAGAAGATCGGGCCACCCCATATTATCTTGGTATCATATTTCCAGGTTTACTCGGTGAGCAAAGTTATCCCTAGTCTAGTTGTTTTTATTTCCTATCCAGAAAAAGCGTCACAAAAATATTAGGTTTAGTTTTATCCAGAGCCTAGATCAACACCAATTTGCATCTCTAATTGATGTTTCTTGTTGATTTGCGTATCTATTTTTTCTGCTTTTAGTTTGTCATCTATTAGGGTTAGGGGTCATCTAGTTCTTCTTTTATTTCCATCTATTCCGAAAACTCCTACAAAATATCATATCCGAGCTGCTCTTGTTGTATTAGGTTTGATTTTTATCGTGGTAGTGGTTTCCAAAAATCCTACCGTGGATCGCCTAGACCTACTCGAGCTCCTAGCCAATCTACTTTCGTCGCTTTCCACTGTCCTAGTTTCATCTCTTTCCAAGTCCTTTCCACTCGCACGCACCGCTACCAGCCGAAAGACACCGCGCGCCTCATATTTTGTCGGAGTTGTTCCTACCCGACCAGGTTTCGACAGCCGCCACGAGCTTCGAGAAAAAATCACCGAAATCCCCTGCCAGTTCTGCCGCGGGCTCGGTCCATAGACCGCGCGACAAATCCAACTGCTGTTGCGTCGCTAGCGCGTTGTTGGACTCGGCCCACCAGAATATTCTGCACCGCACCGTGCGCGATCCGCGAAGTGCACCGACCAACTTGTCGGTTCCGTTTCCGTGGTCGAGATCACCTCAGCCCTGCGCGCGCTGTTTGCCTTGAGCGCACCGATCCACGCGCGCGTCACGGAAGTCCACGGGCCAAAATTGTTTCGTTACTGCTTCGGAAATCCAAGTCTCTATTGTTTCCACCTAGAGTCGCACCGATCGAAAAACGCGTTGCGCTACGCGCATCCTGTCCCGTGTCGGACTCAGAGCAGCTACCAGGCGCGCATCCCCCGCGATTTCGACTAGTACTTCTCTACTGTGTGCTGCTATAACTCGTTTTTCTCCTGATTTTCTCCTAGGTATTCTTGTGTTGATCTTTGTTTAGCCTTAGCCACAGCCATTCTACATCAAAATTTTAGGTACACAAACCAAAAGAATAGCTGTTTTATTGCTCTAACAGGCTGCTCAATTTGATCAATTTTGTCCATATTGTCTGTTTTCCATTACATATTGCTCCTAGTTGATTCAAAGGCCATTGGAAAAGTACAAAAAAATAGAGAAAAGAGAAAAAGTATAAAAAAAAGAAAAAAGAGGTCGAGACATATTATCACTAGTGGAAGCTTATCATATCTTGGATATTTTTGTGGACATATTTGAGCAATCTTGTGCCTGTTTTCCTAGAGTATTTGCTAGTGTCTTTCCAGTGCTTGCAATATCTCTTCCATATAATTGCTAAGCCACATTTGTCTCCCAGTGTGATTGTGTTCATTTAGTGTTTTTCATCACATTAGACAGTGCATTGGAGTTGTTATTTTGGTGTTGTTAGGATTCCCCACCATGCCCCACCAAATACCCTGTTTGTCTTTGTGATACTATCATATCCTGGATATTCTGTTCTCACACATGGTACACTTTTCATTGGAACTTGTGGTAAGTTGATCCTTTTCACTTTGGAACAATAAGTGAAGCCATCTTTGCTCGGTTTTGAGTGAGTTGTGAGAGAACACCACAACCCATTGTTATTTTGTACTAACAAGTTAATCAATGGAGCTTTGTAGTTTCTCTATGTGAAGTGATGCTTTCTGGGAGGAGGATTCTAGTGGAATGCCTGCAGCAAATTTGTTCCACTTCATTGCAGACATCAAAGGTTGCCCTGTTGCTATTACTCTTGATAAGGATACTCACTCTAACTTTGTTAGTCTTGATGTGGTTGAGAAATTTCAATTGGAAACTTTTGAAGCAAATCCATACATGTTAATTACTAATGATGATAAAATTCGAATTACTCTATGTACTTTTGTTCCATTAACCATTAGTGGTCATACAGAGCAAATTTATTGTAATGTGATTCCCAGAGCATTTACTAGTTGTCATCTTTTGTTGGGTTCATCATGTTTAGTCAAATTTTGGTTTGATTTTGCTAGATATTATCCTAACATAAAATTACTTTGGAATCATAAATATCATGTAAGAAGACATGCTTCACTTGAAAATTGTATGGAGGTTAGAAAGCAACCATTAGGTTATCATCAAGTCATGGGATCCGAAATTGAGAAGACATGTGAGGGGGTCTCTACTAATGTAACCATGTCTGTTCCTAGTGTTATTTCTTGTGATATGCAGGTTACTTTTGAAGAAAGGGAGCCACAACAAGTAGAACCTGCATCACCATTGGAGATAGTTGAATTGGTACCTAATATTTCTGAGAAGGATGCTATTGATAAAGGTGCTAATTTCGTGTTACCCCTCTCAAGTATTGAATTATGTGAACCCACTAAATTGCTAGTTGATTCTTGTGAGTTAACAAGCATAGATAGTCTACCTACATGTGATAATGTGCTAATTTCGAAATTTAATCATGTGGTGTTGATTTCACATAAAGAAGTATTTGCTAAAATACCACCTAATGATATTGTGGATTACATCATGTTAAATGAATCAATTAATGTGCAAAGTGCTATGAACAAGGTTGCTGAAATTTTATATGTCAATTCTAGCAATTATGTTTTTTCTTTCACTTTTAACTTGATTGGTGACTATAACATGAGTGAAATTTTTATGGTGGATCACATATGCATAACTTGTGATAAAGTGGCCGAATTGAACATTGTTTTACCTTGGGTAAATAAGCTACAACTTACTACATATGAGCACGATTTTACACATACGTTTGGTTTGCCACAATACTTGTCACATACATGTGCTAATAAATTGTTCTTCACTTATATTTGCAAATTAAGTTGCAATTTTCATGATGAAAATATAAGCATATTCCCACCTTTGAGTTTACTAATAAACATAAATTTGATCATAGATCTTCTGTGAGAACACTTGAATTGATACTAAACAATAAAAATATATACACATACGATTCTCCTTTTGATCATGATTTAATGAGCTTCACTTATATTTGCAATTGTAATTGCTATTTTATGGAGTGCTATGACAATTATGTGATGTTTACAAGCAAAATTCGTGGTCACATGTCTAGGGCACAATTTTATGATATGATAACAATTAATGCACCTCACTACAGATATATGTATTGTGCATACACATTGTTCTTTTTGTTTATTCCACTTTCAGCATACAACAAGCCGCGGACATCTTGTCTTGAAGAAAGGGAGGATGATGAGGATATCATAGGGGTCCATGATGAATGTATATGCTTGAGTTGGAAGGAAATATTGAGTCTCACTGATGTTTATTATAAGGTGAATTCTTTCCTATTAATAAATAATGTTTGTGTTTATGAGAATGTTATACTACCTAATCCTATGAATTTATGTATGATTAGGTTTATTAATAACACAAACATGGATGGAGAAGAGGAAGCAAGGAGCAAAGGAAGGAGGCATGGAAAACAACAACAAGAAAATAATGTTTCAGTTCGGACTGCCAGGAGTCCCGAATTTTAAATAGTCATGGATTCTTCATACGGGCTCCAAATACAGCAAACGAGCACAACCCGATTAGTAAATTTGAAGAGATTTCCAATGGATTCGGCCCCATCAACAAATTCGACTCGTGCAAGCCGTGGTGACCGAAACAATCCACGAATAGTTTTCTGCCAGTTTCCAAATAGAGTCCAATTGGCTGCACCCATGTGGGGTCAGTTTGTATCCGAGTTGGAGGAGTCCAAACAAGTAGAAATAGGTCAATTTTCGTGGGAAACATCCCCTCCCTCATATATAGATACCACTTGCATGTGGAATAGGTTAGACCAAGTTTAAGATAAACCCTAGATTTTCTAGATTGAACCATGTTCATCTGAAAGTTATCAACCACCATGTTCGTATCGATAGGGTGGTGTTACCATTGCAAAGTTGCGTGATATCTTGTTATTCCATCTGGAAATAGGGGGATACAGGACAACTCGTGATCTTTGATTACGTGTGCAAGAGTGTGTAGTTGAGAATATCCAAGGGGATTGGTTGTTGTTGCATCTGGCAATAGGGGTCATCCAAGTGAGAGGTCTCAATGTAGCATTAGTTATCACAAAATCCAGAAAACCACAAAAAGAGAGAGAAGCTCAACGAGAAGATCGGGCCACCCCATATTATCTTGGTATCAGATTTCCAGGTTTACTCGGTGAGCAAAGTTATCCCTAGTCTAGTTGTTTTTATTTCCTATCCAGAAAAAGCGTCACAAAAATATTAGGTTTAGTTTTATCCAGAGCCTAGATCAACACCAATTTGCATCTCTAATTGATGTTTCTTGTTGATTTGCGTATCTATTTTTTCTGCTTTTAGTTTGTCATCTATTAGGGTTAGGGGTCATCTAGTTCTTCTTTTATTTCCATCTATTCCGAAAACTCCTACAAAATATCATATCCGAGCTGCTCTTGTTGTATTAGGTTTGATTTTTACCGTGGTAGTGGTTTCCAAAAATCCTACCGTGGATCGCCTAGACCTACTCGAGCTCCTAGCCAATCTGCTTTCGTCGCTTTCCACTGTCCTAGTTTCATCTCTTTCCAAGTCCTTTCCACTCGCACGCACCGCTACCAGCCGAAAGACACCGCGCGCCTCATATTTTGTCGGAGTTGTTCCTACCCGACCAGGTTTCGACAGCCGCCACGAGCTTCGAGAAAAAATCACCGAAATCCCCTGCCAGTTCTGCTGCGGGCTCGGTCCATAGACCGCGCGACAAATCCAACTGCTGTTGCGTCGCTAGCGCGTTGTTGGACTCGGCCCACCAGAATATTCTGCACCGCACCGTGCGCGATCCGCGAAGTGCACCGACCAACTTGTCGGTTCCGTTTCCGTGGTCGAGATCACCTCAGCCCTGCGCGCGCTGTTTTCCTTGAGCGCACCGATCCACGCGCGCGTCACGGAAGTCCACGGGCCAAAATTGTTTCGTTACTGCTTCGGAAATCCAAGTCTCTATTGTTTCCACCTAGAGTCGCACCGATCGCAAAACGCGTTGCGCTACGCGCATCCTGTCCCGTGTCGGACTCAGAGCAGCTACCAGGCGCGCATCCCCCGCGATTTCGACTAGTACTTCTCTACTGTGTGCTGCTATAACTCGTTTTTCTCCTAATTTTCTCCTAGGTATTCTTGTGTTGATCTTTGTTTAGCCTTAGCCACAGCCATTCTACATCAAAATTTTAGGTACACAAACCAAAAGAATAGCTGTTTTATTGCTCTAACAGGCTGCTCAATTTGATCAATTTTGTCCATATTGTCTGTTTTCCATTACATATTGCTCCTAGTTGATTCAAAGGCCATTGGAAAAGTACAAAAAAATAGAGAAAAGAGAAAAAGTATAAAAAAAAGAAAAAAGAGGTCGAGACATATTATCACTAGTGGAAGCTTATCATATCTTGGATATTTTTGTGGACATATTTGAGCAATCTTGTGCCTGTTTTCCTAGAGTATTTGCTAGTGTCTTTCCAGTGCTTGCAATATCTCTTCCATATAATTGCTAAGCCACATTTGTCTCCCAGTGTGATTGTGTTCATTTAGTGTTTTTCATCACATTAGACAGTGCATTGGAGTTGTTATTTTGGTGTTGTTAGGATTCCCCACCATGCCCCACCAAATACCCTGTTTGTCTTTGTGATACTATCATATCCTGGATATTCTGTTCTCACACATGGTACACTTTTCATTGGAACTTGTGGTAAGTTGATCCTTTTCACTTTGGAACAATAAGTGAAGCCATCTTTGCTCGGTTTTGAGTGAGTTGTGAGAGAACACCACAACCCATTGTTATTTTGTACTAACAAGTTAATCAATGGAGCTTTGTAGTTTCTCTATGTGAAGTGATGCTTTCTGGGAGGAGGATTCTAGTGGAATGCCTGCAGCAAATTTGTTCCACTTCATTGCAGACATCAAAGGTTGCCCTGTTGCTATTACTCTTGATAAGGATACTCACTCTAACTTTGTTAGTCTTGATGTGGTTGAGAAATTTCAATTGGAAACTTTTGAAGCAAATCCATACATGTTAATTACTAATGATGATAAAATTCGAATTACTCTATGTACTTTTGTTCCATTAACCATTAGTGGTCATACAGAGCAAATTTATTGTAATGTGATTCCCAGAGCATTTACTAGTTGTCATCTTTTGTTGGGTTCATCATGTTTAGTCAAATTTTGGTTTGATTTTGCTAGATATTATCCTAACATAAAATTACTTTGGAATCATAAATATCATCTAAGAAGACATGCTTCACTTGAAAATTGTATGGAGGTTAGAAAGCAACCATTAGGTTATCATCAAGTCATGGGATCCGAAATTGAGAAGACATGTGAGGGGGTCTCTACTAATGTAACCATGTCTGTTCCTAGTGTTATTTCTTGTGATATGCAGGTTACTTTTGAAGAAAGGGAGCCACAACAAGTAGAACCTGCATCACCATTGGAGATAGTTGAATTGGTACCTAATATTTCTGAGAAGGATGCTATTGATAAAGGTGCTAATTTCGTGTTACCCCTCTCAAGTATTGAATTATGTGAACCCACTAAATTGCTAGTTGATTCTTGTGAGTTAACAAGCATAGATAGTCTACCTACATGTGATAATGTGCTAATTTCGAAATTTAATCATGTGGTGTTGATTTCACATAAAGAAGTATTTGCTAAAATACCACCTAATGATATTGTGGATTACATCATGTTAAATGAATCAATTAATGTGCAAAGTGCTATGAACAAGGTTGCTGAAATTTTATATGTCAATTCTAGCAATTATGTTTTTTCTTTCACTTTTAACTTGATTGGTGACTATAACATGAGTGAAATTTTTATGGTGGATCACATATGCATAACTTGTGATAAAGTGGCCGAATTGAACATTGTTTTACCTTGGGTAAATAAGCTACAACTTACTACATATGAGCACGATTTTACACATACGTTTGGTTTGCCACAATACTTGTCACATACATGTGCTAATAAATTGTTCTTCACTTATATTTGCAAATTAAGTTGCAATTTTCATGATGAAAATATAAGCATATTCCCACCTTTGAGTTTACTAATAAACATAAATTTGATCATAGATCTTCTGTGAGAACACTTGAATTGATACTAAACAATAAAAATATATACACATACGATTCTCCTTTTGATCATGATTTAATGAGCTTCACTTATATTTGCAATTGTAATTGCTATTTTATGGAGTGCTATGACAATTATGTGATGTTTACAAGCAAAATTCGTGGTCACATGTCTAGGGCACAATTTTATGATATGATAACAATTAATGCACCTCACTACAGATATATGTATTGTGCATACACATTGTTCTTTTTGTTTATTCCACTTTCAGCATACAACAAGCCGCGGACATCTTGTCTTGAAGAAAGGGAGGATGATGAGGATATCATAGGGGTCCATGATGAATGTATATGCTTGAGTTGGAAGGAAATATTGAGTCTCACTGATGTTTATTATAAGGTGAATTCTTTCCTATTAATAAATAATGTTTGTGTTTATGAGAATGTTATACTACCTAAGCCTATGAATTTATGTATGATTAGGTTTATTAATAACACAAACATGGATGGAGAAGAGGAAGCAAGGAGCAAAGGAAGGAGGCATGGACAACAACAACAAGAAAATAATGTTTCAGTTCGGACTGCCAGGAGTCCCGAATTTGAAATAGTCATGGATTCTTCATACGGGCTCCAAATACAGCAAACGAGCACAATCCGATTAGGAAATTTGGAGAGCTTTCCAATGGATCCGGCCCCATCAACAAATTCTTAATTTGACAACCCCCATCAACAAATTCGACTCATGCAAGCCGTGGTGACCGAAACAATCCACGAATAGTTTTCTGCCAGTTTCCAAATAGAGTCCAATTGGCTGCACCCATGTTGGGTCAGTTTGTATCCGAGTTGGAGGAGTCCAAACAAGTAGGAATAGGTCAATTTTCGTGGGAAACATCCCCTCCCTCATATATAGCTACCACCTGCGTGTGGAATAGGTTAGACCAAGTTTAAGATAAACCCTAGATTTTGTAGATTGAACCATGTTCATCTGAAAGTTATCAACCACCATGTTCGTATCGATAGGGTGGTGTTACCATTGCAAAGTTGCGTGATATCTTGTTATTCCATCTGGGAATAGGTGGATACAGGACCACTCGTGATCTTTGATTACGTGTGCAAGAGTGTGTAGTTGAGAATATCCAAAGGAATTGGTTGTTGTTGTTGCATCTGGCAACAGGGGTCATCCAAGTGAGAGGTCTCAGTGTAGCACTAGTTATCACAAAATTCAGAAAACCACAAAAAGAGAGAGAAGCTCAACGAGAAGATCGAGCCACCCCATATCAGCTACGCGCGAAAATTTCTAGCACTGGTAAGCCAATTTCGATACAAAGTGGGGGTGCGGTAAGGTGAATTCGAGTGCAGCTAGGAGCGATCCACGGCAGGGAATCGAACTGTTTTGGTGCTGCGGCAGGAAATCGAGTGCAACTCGAATTGGAACACACCCAAAGGCTCGGATTGATCTTTTTGCTGGATATTTTCAGTGGACTCTCGGGAAAACTCGAAGAACAACTAGAACCCTAACCCTAGCTCGACAACTACAAGACACAAAAGGAGAAAAGAAACACAAAATCAAAACACAAAACAACAACTAAAACTTGAAAACTAGAGATTATCTACAGCTAAGGCAAAGATCTAACACTATTTTTTGTGGCTTTTTATGTATAGGTATAAAAACAACTCGAATATAAAGGGATAGATATAGCTCACAGAGTAAACCCAGTAATCTGGTACCAAGATGATAAGGGGTAGCCCGATGTTCTCAGTGAAGTCTTTGATAAATTGCTAAACCCTGTCACCAATTGCAACAACACTTAACCCCTTCGGATATTCGAGACTCCACACTCTTGCACAAGTGGCCACCGACTACAAGTAGTCCTGTTTCTCCTTATTCCCAGTGGAACAGCAGAATACACTCAGATTTGCAATGGTAGTATGATTCAAGATGAATGCTTCAAGCAATACAATCTAGAAGTCTAGGGTTTTTGTTTTAACGTAGTCTAACCTAATCTATTCGCACCAAGGGGTATATATGAGGGGTGGGGGTGCGGCCACAATGGGTATTGCGCAAGCAAACCAACCCAACCCGAATAGGACCCAACTTAGACTTGTTTTTTGGACTTGGACTCAACCAAATAGATACGAACCGACCCATCATTAAGGGGTGCGGCCAATGATGGTGTACAAACCATGCCTAATATAATTAGGACTTCTACTAGGCGCATTTAACCTTGTGGAGGTGTCATACCCATGTTTTCCATGCCATAACAATTGCTTTCCATGAAATAACAATCGTTATTTTCTGTTATTCCTTGTTTTTCTCCCTTCTAGCACTTGTTTTCCAACTCCTCTTCAAGTCCATCTTCATCCATGTGTATCTCCTCTTCATGATCTCCTCTCCTTATGCTTCTGTTATCAACAAATCTGAGAATACATAAATGCATGGATTTAGGTAGTATAAAGTTCTCATAATTATAAATGTTATACTCAAGTAGGAGTGAATTCACCTGTTGTTGTAATAATTTAGTCCTTGATCTTGTCATGGGACCAATCCTTACTTCATCATCTTTTATAGCAATATCATCATGTGTAACAATAGGTGAAGAGCTAGGGATGTCCTCATCAGGCATGCACCTCTCTGTGAGATGTGTGCTTGCCTATATTGGCATGGGATATTTTGACTAGGAGATGTGCTCGGTTTGCCTTGGTATTATCCTGGTGATGTACTTATTTTTGGACTTGACACTTGTATTAATGGATACTTTTTCTATTACCTGCTACTTTTTGTATCATCTGGTACTTTGATGACTTGGTCAATGATCATAAACAGATACTAAACCTGATTTAACCTAATCTCAATGATGCATCAAGCAGTCCATCACACTGCCAGACTGAGACTACTAATCCCCTCCATATACTTTTATTTCATGTTTGTTCTCTTGTTTGTTTTGCAGGAACAATAGAATATCCATTGAAGACTTAGAAGGCTTGCAAGAATTAGTATACAAATTTCATTTTGTAAATGTATATTGTAACAGAAATTCTACTTCTATTTATTGGATATTGTAATGACTTTGTATTTTTGTTTTATAAGTTATAAAGCTTTTTGTTTTATACTTTTGTAATTCTCTTAATTAAATTGAATTTAATAAAGATATAATTTAATAAATCTTTTAAACTTAATTAATAACTAATTGTACAATTCACCTTGACAATCGATTTGAATTCAAATTCCAAATGCAAAAGTTCTTTTGTTTCAAATTTCGAATTGAATCCTCAAATCAAACAACACCTACAGTCATGTCAAAATTCTTTCCACCTTCCCCTCTCGACTCCAAACCCTAAGTCAGGAAGACGACAAAACTTCGATTACTCTAGTGTTTAAGGATTTGCAAACAGATCTCTAGTTGCCACTTCTATTTTGAAATTGATTTTGAGTCAATTACCGATTTGTTCTTGTGTAAGTTAACCTACTGAAACTCCAGTGTTTAATGCCCTCATAAATAATCTGCTTAAAGGATTGATCATGTCCTGTAATAAAATTATTCTTGTATAACACCAAACACTAGGATTTCACCACATCACTTGATATCTTCATATCTTGGTTCCCTTCTAGGTTGCTTCTCTTGTAGCCTTAGTCATGCAGAAATGTAGACGTAGAGTTTTCGAAAGGTCACATGTAGTGATCAGGGTTTAGTATTGGATTAAGAAGGTTTGTTTCCTCGTTCAGATTCTTCCTTTAGGACCGATGAGATCATTCAGTTATGCATGACTAACTTATAGAAGTAAGATCATCAACTGTATGATTTAGATACTCACCCCTCGTCGAGTTCTAAAATACCTAGATGAATCATCTCAATTCAGTTATAAACTTGTGGTTGATGTTGTTGAAAGTTAGTGATGGTCATCACCAAATCTGGTGTGTCTTATAAGATGCTTTAGTTTAGAAGGAGGTTTGTTATAAAGATCACTCCAAGATGTACCCTCAACCAGTTGATCTAGACCTATTTCATCATGTTGAGAGAAACATTGGTCACTTTTATTCGTTTAAACTTTTGCGCCAAAATTTCCCGTATTTTTAGATGCATGATTTGCAAATGCACATATTATATTTAGATCCTTATAACCTCCCAAACACTGGGATGTTACAATATCTCCCCCTTAACAAGAACTTCGTCCTGAAGTTCAACCTCTCTCACGTAAAGATAAGTAGAGAGAACTTCTGTAGACCGTTGAATCTTCACAGCTGTTTTCTTGTGTTGACCTTGGCATGTGCAGCCTCTTGTCTTGATTTTTCACCTTCCACTGTCTTGCATGATGATCTAATACTTTACCTGTTATTATGACAACTCTTTTTTATTACTATACCTTCCTAATGGTCTCATGAAGAACACGTGGTATTTCCACCATGTTGTGGATACAAAGTTTCATTCACCGATAAATAGGTATGGTTTCCTATCTCTCAAAACTTTCCGAAGAACATTTGGCATATCCACCAGGTGATGAATAACCAATATGATTCTTCTAGTACAGTGGATATTATCTATGTTTAGGACTCCATTTGGTTCAGTCTAATGGTCCCAAGAGGAATACTGCTCAAAGAAGCTTGTACAACGTAGTGTACATTGACTTAGACTCATCTATTAGTGAAAATATCTTCGAGTTTCCTCAAGTTTTAACTTTTTCCTACAAATGACTATCACCTATTCCTCAGGTTACTTCCTATGGTCTTTTTATATATTTGGGTTTTAACTTCTATGGGTGACTCTATAAGTTGACTTACCGAACTTCTACCTATCTCCTTCTCGGATATAGACATTCATGTGATCTTCTTGGCATAACTTGTGGTATATCTCCAGGTGTTAATGTAGTATGTCACCCACTCCACGCAAGATATGGACTATGGTCCATTCCCATCAGTGGCTTCATTGACTTCTGCCTCCTTGATTTTTTAGTCTTCCAGAGCTTTGGTGGTTACTTCCATCAGCTGATATTTCAGACTGCTTTTAGACTAATCCTATACCCTCTACACCAGTAACATCAAGAAAGAACTCGGTGTTTGCACATGCATTTGCACATCAAGTTTAATATTCATGTACAGATCTAGTCAATCAAAGATCCAAATAAGATCCAATAAATCCCAAATGCAGTTACCACGCATGCATCAAAAGCCTGTGAAATAATAGTACTTTGAGTAAAACATCCCAAGTACCAAGGCTCTTAAATGCTATACACTACAAGTAGGTATATATTACCTTGTAATCCTATTCTATACAACCACTCTTTTCCCAGGTAATTACTCCAATTGCATGCCTTACTGCAATGGAATAAACCAAGACAAAATGATCCTATAGTAGTTGTTGTCTAACTTGGTTCCACATAGGACTAAATACCATGTCAATTGAAGTACTTCCTCTTGATTACTATAATCTTCTCATGGCATCTGTTGATCCTTCATGTTGTTTATCACGCCTTAGGAGTAGTAATGTAGCTTCCATCAATGTTTATGCCTTCTCCTATCTCTATATGATACTATAACGATTCACCTCTAGACTTGATAACTAAAGATATGGTATATACCCCATAGTTACCATGACTTAATGACTCTTCAAGATACTTAATCATCCTTCTAGAGGACTCCTATACTAACTCAATACCATCTTCTACTCCATCCTATTCATTCATAAAATGGAGTAACCACAACTGTGACTTAATCATCTCTGACTATGTGAGAACTCTTTTTCTAGATAAAACTCATACTCCCTCCGTTCCAATGAATAAGGCGCGCACGCTTTTCGAGATTTGTCTTTGACCAAGCATTAATCAATATATATAATAGTATTTTATATAAAATCAATATCATTAGAAAGTGTTTTTCAATATGAATCTAACAATGTCAAATTTGCACTATATAGTCAACATATTGTTACTCAATCTTACGGTCAAAGTTTGCATTGAAATGCGCGTGCGCCTTATTCATAGGAACGGAGGTAGTACATACTAGACTTCTAACTATTCATACCTAGGCATTAAGAAAATAGATAAGTAGATTTACTCCAGTTGAATAAGAAATTCTATACAAGTATGATTGTATCATTCTCAAGTGAGTGATCATCATAGTTGTAGGAAATGTGGTTTAGATAAGATGGCTTCCTATAGTCTTTACCAACCTACAGATCTCCTAAAAGGTTTTACACCTAAGGTCGCTTCACTCTGATACCATCTGTGATGACCCAGCACACCACTTCATGTGTAGTGCGCAATTCGTTAACATAATACTCACAGAAGGACTTATCTGTGAATATTACATCCCTCAGAGTAGTACAACAAAAACACAGCGGGACCAAGCAAAGCTATAGGATACAAACTTCATTAAAAAATCTTGAGAATCTCCTTAATGAATCAAGAAGATCTCATGCAAATGAAACATCAGAAGAAGCAATGCGAAGCTCTAAGCTGGAGAATAAATCTAGCTCAGAACCTAATCTACTACGGCTGATGTCAGCCCTAATCTATGGCTTGTAAACAACTAAATCCAAGAATGGTCTCCACCTACACCTTGATAGCATCCCTCCACCAGCGTTGTTGATGACGATGCTTTACTGACTAAGTAATAGATCACTCCACCTATCTTCATGAGGTAGCGATGGCTTCACGATGACGGCTTCCATAGGCTTCAACTCTAAGCAGGGGGTCAAACAGGAACGAATGAGTAACGAGCGTTACTCAGCAAGCTCATGATATATAGTGGGTAGTTTGATGCACTAACTACAACTTTAGACTCGAAAGAGTCATAAGGTAATGCAAGGTTTTGTAGAACTTTCTTCAAGAGGTTGCTTTTAATTCGGAAAACTATGCCCACTAGACCATCACAGGACTAGAACTTCATGGAGTTGCCTTTCCTGTAGCGTTAACAGTTACTTCCCGGAATAGGGGGTAACATGCCACATCCTTTTACACTCTGCAGAGGTGCGATACTTTACCCATGGACGACCAAGACCATGTTGCACAACCAGGCGTACGTTCCTGTCCACTCCCACTTAGGTGTGGGGCCTGGTTGTTGGTCCAAGCCAAACCGTGCTTCTCCGCACAACGCATGCCCACCCATTTCTGCCAGCAGGTTGAACTCCTGATTCCAGCCCTCACGATGGATATCTAGGTGCCTCTGGCAGACCATCATATGCCCCCAAAGTCCGCGGGAATTAAGGGATCCCACCCATGTGCATGTAGTCCCGCAAGACCTACAGCGTACGTCTCTGGCAGCCCGTTGACATGCAAATGAGAGAAGATCACAGCTGACTTACTGATACGTCATAAAAGTATCCCTAATTTCTGATGCTCCATGATGCTACATATTTTCTCCCTTCTTTATGTCATTTTTATCAATTTTCCGGACTAACCTATTAACAAGATGCTACAGAGCCAGTTCCCTGTTTTCTGCTGTTTTTTAGTTTCAGAAAAGTTGTTCTTGAAATATTCTCGGAATTGGAAAATTCGAAGCCCGGAAGTCCTATTTTCCCTGGAAGCATCCAGAAGACTGAAGAGGAGCCGAAGAGTAGCGGAAGGTGGGCCACACCATAGGGTGGCGCGCCCCTCTGGCCGCGTCAGCTATGGGTGTGCCCCCCGGCCTCCACCGCCTTTTCCCTTTCGCTTATTTAAGACCCCCGGATGGAAAACCCTAGACACCTGATCAAAAGACCCTAAAAAGTTTTGCAGCCGCCGTCACCGTCAACCCCAGATCAGGGGGTTCTGAAGCTGTTTTCGGCACCCTACCGGAGAGGAGATCATCACCTGAGGCCTCTTCATCACCATGCCTACCTCCGGAGTGATGCGTGAGTAGTTCATCCTTGGACTACGGGTTCGTAGCTGCAGCTAGATGGTTGTCTTCTCCTCATATGCCTCCATGTTTAGATCTCGTGAGCTGCCTATCAGGATCGAGATTGATCTTATGTAATTCTCTATGTTGTGTTTGCTGGGATCCGATGAATATTGACCTTATGCCAAGTTGATTATAGTCTTTATTTGCATATCTTATTTGTGATCTTGCCTGCTCTCCGTTGCTAGTGGTTATTCTGGCCAAGTAGTTGCTAGTGACTCCAAGAGGGAGTATTTATGCTTGATAGTGGGTTCATGCCTCCTTTTCGCCTTGCTCGAGTGACAGAAACATGAATGGGGAGGATGTGTTGTTTCCACTAGGGAGAAAACAGCGGTGAGAGTGCCCGCGTGCATAATCATTGCTTACATTACACACTTTGTTTATTGCAATTATCTATTGCTTGCAACTTAATACATGAGGGGGTTCGGATGATAACCCGAGGGTGGATTATTAGTCATAGATGCAGATGGATGTCGGTCTATGTATCTTGTTGTAATGCCCGCACTAAATACCATAGTAATATTCATGTCATATTATGCACTACGGTGCAACCTCTATTTGTCAATTGCCCAGCTGTAATTTGTTCACCCAGCATGCTATCTTTTATGGAGAGACACCACTAGTGAAACTATGAACCCCGGTCCATTTTTCCACACTGCTAAACAAACCACAACAATTTCATGCTCTCTTTACTTTCTGCAAGCATACACTGTTTCTCCACACTATACGTCTAATCTTTGCTTTCAGAAAGACTAGTGAGATCGACAACCTTACTGTACCGTTGGGGCAAAGTATTTTGGTTGTGTTGTGTGCAGGTTCCACGTTGTTGCTGACACCGGGGAAGCGCCAGCACCATCGTCAGTTGCATCAACCTTCCAAAGATTCTCTTTCTCCTACTGGATTGATAACCCTAGTTCTTAACTAAGGGGAAAACTCCTACCGCTGTGCTCATCACACCCTCCTCTTGGGCTTCCCAACAAAGTGCATCAAGGATTTTTCTGGCGCCGTTGCCGGGGAGAAGGAAGTCTTCTGGCAATGGGAGTCTCTCACTCTCAATCTCTTTATTTTGTTTATTGTCTTGTTTTTATTTGTCTGTATCAAAAACACAAAAAAAATTAGTTTACTTCATAGCTGTTATGTATTTGCTTGCTTTTATTCTGCTAAAATGAGTTCCTCTGAGAATACCAAGTTGTGTGACTTCACTAGCACAAACAACAATGATTTTATTTGCACACCTATTGCTCCACCTGCTCCTACTGCTGCTTTCTATGAGATTAAACCTACTTTATTAGATCTTGTGATGAAAGAACAATTTTCTGGTATTAGTACGGATGATGCTGCTGCCCACCTTAATAATTTTGTTGAACTATGTGAGATGCAAAAATATAAAGATGTGGATGGAGATATTATTAAACTGAAATTATTTCATTTCTCTTTGAGAGGAGGAGCTAAAGAATGGTTGCTATCTTTTCCTAGAAATAGTACTGATTCATGGACTAAGTGTAAAGATGCTTTCATTGGAAAATATTATCCTCCAGCTAAGATTATATCCCTGAGAAGTGACATAATGAATTTTAAACAATTTGATAATGAACATGTTGCTAAAGCTTGGGAAAGAATGAAAACTATGGTGAAGAATTGTCCCACTCATGGACTGACTACTTGGATGATTATTGATGACTCCCAAGTCCAGGAGATCAATTGTAGTACCTTTCGATAAGTATTTGAGTGTCGAACCCACGAGGAGCTGAAGGTAAGCTATCTATTCTCTAAAGCCCTATAACCCTCTTATATGGCTGTTTATGCAAAGCAATAAGTTTGACTAAAAGGAACTAACTAATTAAAAGCAAGTGACGTGGAGTGTGGTTTGTCTAGTAACTAGTGAAGCAAGTTTAAAATGCAAGTAATCCTAAAGCAAGTTTCTAAAGCAAGTTTCTAAGCAAGTTTCACAAGTAGCAAGCAGCAAATATCTCAAGTATCTCAAGGGAGCAAGTGTTCTAGCAATAGGTGTTTCGTTCGTGTGGTTGTCACAATTAGTGAAGCACATGTTTTAGTCTTACTTGTTTCTTCTAGGAAGGAGCCATGAATACGTACAGTCAAGTAAATGATCTACAACCCCTTATGATGGATCATGTGGCCAAGTAAATGACTGCACAAGATTGATTAAGACATAAATTCCCAGCATAGCCTTACGTTCTAAGGTCCCCTATATATATCCCCCAGTAACTTAACTTTGTGGCTCGGTCTCAGGTTACTGTCACTCCCAAGTCACCACCACTACATTATGCTACCGGTGATCACCTTACATGCATTCCCCAACATATGCGTGCACTCATATATTTTATATAAAGACAATCATAGAAGATAACAAACTTGTATGCAACCAATCAACGAACTATTTCACCATTGCCAAGAACAATTCACTACTCAAACATAGACGGGGAGACACAATACATCAAGGGAATATAGTATTGCATCATACATCGTGTTTGCCAAGAGATTACAGTGGAGAGATGGAGCTGATCTTGCTGTAGATGTTGATGATGAACACGCCGGAGGGGGGTGGAGCCCTCCGGGGGTGATCCCGGCGGCGTTTCCCCCCTCCGATCTTCTCCGGCGGCAGCCTTCTGTCTCTCTGTTTTGTGGTTTCGTCTCTCGGTGCCGCCCCCTCCTCGAAAAGGCCAGGGGACCCTTTATATAGTCGTTTTTAGGTCACGAGACACTCGGGAGAAGAAAGATCGACGGCATCGGAGCCACGGGGGCAAAAAGGGGGCCTCTCACGTGGCCAAGGAATCTGGCCGCGTGGAGGGTCCTCTTTTCCACCTGGTTGGCCTTTTGACCCTCTACTTTGGCCCATGGTCTTCGTCTCGAAAATTCTGAACCGTGCTCTTTGGCCTTGCCCTTTTTGGATTCCCGAAGCTCCCGGAAAGTCTGAAACACTAAAAAGTACGTTTTCCGGAAAACAGGGTTAGAACCAAAAGAAGAGGGATTGTTTAGAAAATCCCCCAAATCATTATAAAACATGAATATAAGTTGCTAATATTTAGGAAAAACAAGTAATAACATGCAAAGTTCATGTATGCATTTTACATGCATCAACATCCCCAAGCTTAACCCATGCTCGTCCTCGAGTATGAAGGTGATAAAACTAACATGGACTTTGCATATTGAAACAATCATGGGATATCAAGGAGGATTATTCATGCTACATACAATCAAATGATTAATACTAGAAATGAGTAGCAATATACAATTCATGTTGTAAGAAATATCAAATATGCAAGCAAAGATGCTTCATGAAAGTTCACAAAGTGTATAATGAAATAAAAGCACTATGGACCAAATGCATACACAAAATGAAAAATAAAATCCTATATTGGTCAAAGAATAGCATAATGGAAAATAGAAAATATGGTGGACACTTTGGAGAAAATTGAGTAGAGGTAAAACATGATCAAGTCTTATTTTGCCTCTAAATTATTCAACTAAAATTACTAATTGAAATGTGGTATCCATTGATCTAGGACTCTCATTGCCCCTTTATCACTAGCATCTTAAATGGTGAATGTTGAAGTAATGTGAATGACAAGGTGGTTGAAAGCCTCATGCCCCGTGAGTGTGAAAACCTACTCCATGATTACTCAACTTAAGATTCCTAATAAGCTTTGTACAATCATAATAAGTATTAATGACATCATAGAGAACCTCAAAGAGGTACCTCTTGCCCCATGACATGGAAACAAGCCCATGTCACAATGACAAGACAAACAAACGGAGTAGAATCATCATCCTTTTTATTTTCATTCACTATTATGCATAGCTTCTTATTTGATTGTAGGATGTGTTGTAGAGTCACTCAAGCTGTAAGTAAATTTCTACCATGATATAGCATGGCTTGGGTTAGCGGCCCAATGCGTTTCTCTAGTCATATAGATACTTACTCATCAAAACTTACTATTCCTCTATTTCATTTCGGCATGGCAGGAGTCCAAAAACAAAAGTACATGATATCAACCAAATGTAAATATTTGTGCAATGTTGAAAGCTTTCCGGTGATACACATTTATAGCTAGCTCCCAACCACACACTTGTCAAACGCAAAACTTGTGGCTCCCATTATTGGGTCATGTTTATTAGATGCATAAAAGGTAAAGTGTGCCTTCAAAAGTTCGTGAGAGTCCTATCCCAAGTTCAACCCATGACAATTAATAAAGTGAATATATTAATTTAGAACATAAATAACACAATAACATGGTGAACATACTCGGAATAGCAATGAAGCTAATGGGAAGATATGGTGGACTCACTGGAAATACTTGGCTAAGGAGTGTTGGAAACAAGTTTTTACTTGTTGGAATTTTTAAATTTTTGGCTAGCAAGAGGGAGATAGTTGACCAGCTACTATGCATGAATATGTCCATAGAACTACTCATTTCATGACAAACTAAATAAACCAGCAATTAACATCAAGGACATGAATAAGAGATAGCTCAAGACAACATTATTGCAAATTTCTACACATAAAAAGCCTATAAATCATGCAAACATATGTAGCTCTTCAAATCAACCATGGCATCCCTATTCCAAGTCATAATACTAGCATCCAATACATTCCAACCCCAAACTCTAGTAGCTCAATCTCATATAAAATGATGGGTGTGGTCTTATCAAAACAAAAATAAAAACAAAAACTAGACGCTTCAAGTCTCTACGATAAATGCTTTGCTTAGAAAAACAGAAAGTAGACGTGTGCTAACCAAAAGAGTGTAGCTCCAGTGGGGTGTTCATCACATCCCCAAGCTTATGTCTTTCACCATTCTTGGATGTCTTGAGGCGCAGCTCCTCTATTCCCTGTGAAAAAACTTCACAAAACATGTTTCTCCCATTCTTTTTTTGTGGGGTGAGATTAGCAAGGACAAACAAATCACATGCTTGCTGTGCAAAATTCCAAATCAAATGCTCCAGTAGATAGACAGTAAGTTTCGTTATGTTATATGTTCACTCTCTTTCTTGAAAGAATCATGGAAATTCGATTTCCAAGCCCAAAGAGTGCATAAAACAAAAGAAGGCAGAATCTGTCCAGAAAAGCAACAGCAGAAAAACGAACGTTTTTCCCTAAGCTAGACTCGTCAAAAAATTAAGCCAATTTTTGTGCTTAAATAAGACGAAAAGTTGCAGAACATACTCAAAAATTAGCTCAATCAGACATACCAATAAAAAACGTAAAATCATACGGTGAGCAGACTCGTGCTGAAACAGAAATTTCATGCACTAGGATAGCAACTTATAAGTCCAAATGGGTTTGACTTGACTCTTTATTGAAAACTCCAGAATTAAAAAAAAAAAAACTAATCTCTTGAGACATCAAGAGGACACTAGGAAAATCGAAACAAAAACAACTGGGTTGCCTCCCGTAAAGCGCTTTCTTTATAGCCATATAGCTAGGCTTTACTTACTTAACATCATGATGGTTGGAGTGAGGTGGCTCGGCATCCCCAAGCTTGGATTCTTGTACTTATTTGATAAATCTAGGGTGAGCCCAGGGGTACATCCCCAAGCTTGATTGGTTGTCCATCTTGATATTTGTTCATCTCACTCAACTCTTCCTCCTGAAAAATTCTTCTTACACAAATCTCAACATAAAACTTGATTAGAGGGGTTAGTGCCTCCATAAATAAAATCCACATAGGTACAGCAAAGACACATCATGAGTTGATTCTAAATATTAACTACTGTTACTACAATTGTGCATTGCTCCTTGATCAAAAGAACCACACAAAACACAAGTAATGAGAGCAATGCAAAATAAAGACATAATCTGCCAAAAACTGAACAGCCCATAAAGAGTGAATTTTTAGAGGCACTTAAGTTGCTAAAATCAGAAAACTTAAAACTAATGAAATATGTAGTGATAACTAAATATTGATGTCGTAAATTACCAGGTCAAAATTCCACTTCTGTGATTTTAAACATTTTTCGCAGTGAAGTTCAGGAATCTGTTTTGTTGACAGCTAATTACTATTGTTTAATCCTATCTCTCATATAAGATTATTCTTGCCATTTAAGATGATAAATAAGACAGAAATGTGATGTTACAGTAGTGAACTAATATTTTTAGCTTTGGAAAAAGTTTTAATGATAGAGACTTTGCAATGGTTTCATTGGCATGAACAACACATGTTCAAGGTCGACCCCAACTTCTCCATTGCTCATCCTTCTCATTTACTTTCCCAATTTTTTTATAAAATGAAAATCTTAAACTAAATGATACATAACAGTAGGTAAAGGCATTTTACATGTTGTAAAGACATAAATGTGTGCTCAAACCAAATAGGAAATTAAAGCATAAGGAACACACCAAAAAAAATATTAAACAATTTATTTTGAAGTCTAACCCATTTCCTATGCATTGGCATTTTGTAATGAAAGAAATAAAAGAAGCACATAATAGCAAGCATAGAACGGTAGATCAAGTGCAACTTCAATACTTTCAGCATAAAGAGGGGAAACTTAATATTGTTTAAATATGTGTAACCATGTTTCCCTCTCTCATAATAATTTTCAGTGGCATCATGAATAGATTCAACAATATGAATATCACATAAAACATTCTTATCATGAGCCACATGCATAAAAGAATCACTACTCTCCACATAAGTAAAATCCTCATTAGTGATAGTGGGAGTTAAACATTCATAATTTTCATTGCAATCATCATATATAGGAGGCATAGTATCATCAAAGTGAATTTTCTCCTCCAAGCTTGGGGAACTAGAAATATAATGTTCATCAAAACCAACTTGCCCAAGCTTAAAACTTTCCATATAATCAGCAAGTAAATCATTTTTATCCTCAATAGTAGGGGGACTAAAAATATCATATTCATCAAGACAAACTTCCCCAAGCTCAAGGTTTTCCTTAGCAATAAAGGTGTTCAAAGAATTAGTACTACCACAAATATGATTGTTGTGCAAATAATATTTCAATTTCTCCTCAAACACTTCATGTCCTAATTCAAGGTAGATATTATACAGTTCTAAAATTGTTTGGTTGTTTTCCATTTTATAATTTTTTTGTGTGTTTTAGCTTTATATGTTAGTATGCAATGCAAACAATAATAAAATCTTAGCACAACGCTCCCCGGCAACGGCGCCAGAAAAGTGCTTGATGACTCCCAAGTGCAGGAGATCAATTGTAGTACCTTTCGATAAGTATTTGAGTGTCGAACCCACGAGGAGCTGAAGGTAAGCTATCTATTCTCTAAAGCCCTATAACCCTCTTATATGGCTGTTTATGCAAAGCAATAAGTTTGACTAAAAGGAACTAACTAATTAAAAGCAAGTGACGTGGAGTGTGGTTTGTCTAGTAACTAGTGAAGCAAGTTTAAAATGCAAGTAATCCTAAAGCAAGTTTCTAAAGCAAGTTTCTAAGCAAGTTTCACAAGTAGCAAGCAGCAAATATCTCAAGTATCTCAAGGGAGCAAGTGTTCTAGCAATAGGTGTTTCGTTCGTGTGGTTGTCACAATTAGTGAAGCACATGTTTTAGTCTTAGTTGTTTCTTCTAGGAAGGGGCCATGAATACGTATAGTCAAGTAAATGATCTACAACCCCTTATGATGGATCATGTGGCCAAGTAAATGACTGCACAAGATTGATTAAGACATAAAGTCCCACCATAGCCATACGTTCCAAGGTCCCCTATATATATCCCCCAATAACTTAACTTTGTGGCTCGGTCTCAGGTTACTGTCACTCCCAAGTCACCACCACTGCATTATGCTACCGGTGATCACCTTACATGCATTCCCCAACATATGCGTGCACCCATATATTGTACATAAAGACAATAATAGAAGATAACAAACTTGTATGCAACCAATCAAAGAACTATTTCACCATTGCCAAGAACAATTCACTGCTCAAACATAGACGGGGAGACACAATACATCAAGGGAATATAGTATTGCATCATACATCGTGTTTTCCAAGAGATTACAGTGGAGAGATGGAGCTGATCTTGCTATAGATGTTGATGATGAACACGCCGGAGGGGGGTGGAGCCCTCCGGGGGTGATCCCGGCGGCGTTTCCCCCCTCCGATCTTCTCCGGTGGCAGCCTTCTGTCTCTCTGTTTTGTGGTTTCGTCTCTCGGCGCCGCCCCCTCCTCGAAAAGGCCAGGGGACCCTTTATATAGTTGTTTTTAGGTCACGAGACACTCGGGAGAAGAAAGATCGATGGCATCGGAGCCACGGGGGCAAAAAGGGGGCCTCTCACGCGGCCAAGGAATCTGGCCGCGTGGAGGGTCCTCTTTGCCACCTGGTTGGCCTTTTTGCCCTCTACTTTGGCCCATGGTCTTCATCTCAAAAATTCTGAACCGTGCTCTTTGGCCTTGCCCTTTTTGGAGTCCCGAAGCTCCCGGAAAGTCTGAAACACTAAAAAGTACGTTTTCTGGAAAAACAGGGTTAGAACCAAAAGAAGGGGGATTGTTTAGAAAATCCCCCAAATCATTATAAAACATGAATATAAGTTTCTAATATGTAGGAAAAACAAGTAATAACATGCGAAGTTCATGTATGCATTTTACATGCATCAATTATACAAACCTTTTATGCAGGACTGAATTTCTCCTCAAGGAACCTATTGGATTCAGCTGCTGGAGGTACCTTTATGTCCATCGCTTTGGGCAATGCAACAAAGCTTCTTGATGATATGATGATAAATTATTCAGAGTGACACACTGAGAGAGCTCCACAAGGTAAGAAGGTAAATTCTGTTGAGGAAACCTCCTCTTTAAGTGAAAGGCTTGATGTTATTATGTCTATGCTTGTTAATGGTAAAGCTCAAGTTGATCCTAATAATGTTCCTTTAGCCTCTTTGGTTGCTCAAGAAGATCATGTTGATGTAAACTTTATTAGAAATAATAATTTTAACAACAATGCTTATAGAAATATTTTTTCTGGAAACAATTATAAGCCCTATCCTCCTAATAATGGTTATGATAATTCTTATGGCAACTCCTACAGTAATAATAAAAGCTCTACCTCTGATCTTGAAAACATGCTTAGAGAATTTATTAGCATACAAACTGCTTTTAATAAATCTGTTGAGGAAAAGCTTGGTAAAATAGATGTTCTTGCCTCTAAAGTAGAAAGCCTAGCTATTGATGTTGATTTTCGAAAACTGAAGGTTTTGCCACAAGATGTTAAACAAAATAAAACTTTGAATACCATCCAAGTTCAAATAGATAATAATGTTAGATTGATGGCTGAATTACGTGCTAGGTGGGAAAGAGAAGATAAATTAGCTAGAAAGAATAATATTGCTAGAGCTTGCACTATCACAACCACTAGTCAAACTGAAACTCCAAGTGCTAGTAAACCTCCTACTATCAATGGTAAAGTAGTTGGTGTTAATAAAGTCCCTACTCCTTTGGTGAAACGTGCTAAATTGTCTAAAACTGCTGAAACTACTTCTGATAAAAGTGCTAAAATTTTAGAGATGTGGGAGATAATGGTTACATTACTTTTGATGATAATAATATTGATTTTGATGATTGCAACATCTCTTAAGTTATTATGTTTCTACAAAAGATTTATTGAAGTCCCAATTCTAGTGCCATGAATATGGCCTTTACTAAACATATTACCAATGATCTCATGAAAGTTAGGGAAGAAAAGTTGAAACTTGAGACATCTATCCCTAGAAAATTAAATGATGGTTGGGAGCCTATCATTAAGATAAAAGTAAATGATTTTGATTGCAATACTTTGTGTGATCTTGGTGCTAGTATCTCTATTATGCCTCAAAACCTTTATAATATACTTGATTTGCCACCGTTGGAACACTGTTATTTGGATGTTCATCTTGCTGATAATGCTAAAAACAAACCTCTTGGTAGAATTGATGATGTTCTTATTATGGTTAATAATAACCTTTCCCCTGTTGATTTTGTTGTTATGAACATTGAATGCAATGCTTCTTGTCCTATTGTTTTGGGAAGAAGTCTTAGAACTGTTGGTGCTATCATTGATATGAAAGAGGCGAGTATTAAATATCAACTTCCCCTCAAGAAATGTTTGGAAACCGTTCCTAGATAGAAGATTAAGATACCCTTTAACTCTATTATTATAGCAAAATATGATGTTGATGCTTCTTCACTTGAAAATACTTGAGTTTCCTTTTTATGCCTAGTTGAAATGCTTTAAAGAAAAGCGCTACCGGGAGACAACCCATTTTATTTCTCTGTTTTCTTTCAGTTTTCCTTTGTTTTCTTTGGTGTGCTTTCACCTGGATGTTTTCTATTTCCTTAGAAACCCCGCTGTACCTTTTTTTGTGTTTTTGTTGAGTCAAGTAAAGCCACTAGTGGAAAGTTGAGCCTATATTTCGGATTTCTGCGCAGGAAACAGAATTCTGCTGTGCACTGTTAATTCCGTTAAACATCACATAAAATTCAAAATGACCTGAGCTTTTTTGTGCTTAATACTGAGTTGTATACGCAAATTTTCTTAGAAGACCACTTTTTGATTTGAGCAACATACGATTTTTGAAAAAATCGATGTTTACCTGTTGTTCTGTTTTTGACAGATTTCTGCCATTTATCGCATTTGCATATTAATATCTTTCTTTTGGTGTTCTTTTGAGAAAAAGAGTTTTTAAATAAGTTGTTACAGTAGCTAATGTGTTTTCTAGTGTTAGACTTGTGTTGAAACTGAACCAAGTGAATTTATTATTTCAATTGCACTAACGTTGTTAATGAAGACTGCGAGAATTTGATGTGAAGGAAGTTTTCAAGGGTCAAGAGAAGAGAATGATATGATGTGATCAAGAAGAGTGACAAGCCTAATCATGGGGATGCCCCGCTGGTACATCCAATAAAATTCCAACAAGACTCAAGCGTCTAAGCTTGGGGATGCCCAAGGCATCCCCATCTTCATCAACAAATTATCAGGTCACTTCTAGTGAAACTATATTTTTATTCGGTCGCATCTTATGTGCTTTACTTGGAGTGTCTTCTATTTTTGTTTTAAGTTTGATTTTTCTTTTTATTTAAGTTCTTTTACTTTCATAATAATATTGGTTGGACCCTAGCATTCTTTTATTGGAGAGTGACACGCTCCGCTTTTTCTTGAGAATACGTTATATTCTTAGTCTCTGTTTGGCTGCTGCATTTATTCAGCTCCTGTTTTGCATGCTTCTCTTATTAGAGATGTTAGTTTTAGTAGTATTTTTTGAGTACTCTCATGTTTTCTTGCTGTATCATAAAGATTATTTCTGTTAAAGCATGTTTTGTATGGTGCTTGTTGGGAGAAACAAACACTACTGCTTGAAGTAGAATCTATAACAGTACTAGTAGAAGCTTGTATAGACTGTGGCTAGAACTTATTCATGCCATGCTAAATGTTATTTTAGTTTTAAATCCTTGTGGTTATTTAGTAGCATGATTAGCCTCAAATAGCTGAGAGTGTTTAATATGTATTGAAAGATTCATGAGTTGTTCTTGTCATAGTAAAGCATCAATATATGGTATTCGTTTTCGAATGTTTTATTTGGTTGACTTGGCGCATGCTCACACCATGTTTATGACTACAAACCAGTAACGAATAGACTCCATGACCACTTAGTTTTTATACTTGTGATACTTCTTATGTTTTAATTAATGATGCTTATTTCGCTATGCATGATTATGGCTCTTATGCTCTCTTGATTTGTCGCTCTCAGTCTTTTGCTAGCCTCCACCTGTACTGAGTATGAGCTCTACTCGTGCATCCAAACTCCCTTAAACCAAATTTATTCCCATTGTGTCCACCATACCTACCTACATGTGGTATTTAACTGCCATTCCAAAGTAAATTGCTCAAATGTTACCTTTAAAACCTTCAAAATTACTCCTGCTTTATGTTCCTGTTTTTGCTCATGAGGACGTAAATAGATAATATTTATCTCACTTGTTGATTGGATTTCACACCATGGACTAGTGGCTTCATCCGCTTATCCAAATGGTAGAAGAGCTGGCAGCGGGGTGCCCAGCCCCAAATTAATGCATACAAATTCTCTTCACTATTTTTGCCACTGGTTTATCAGTCAAAGCATAATTGTGTAAACAAAAGAGAAAGAGGGATGACCTTCTACACCAGTTGCGTCCTTCACCATGGGAGCCGCTCTTGTGAATCCAGTTGACTTGTTGATGAGGTGTTGACCTCTTAGTTTGGCCCGATCTTCACGAATCGACGAAGAACGAGTGAAGAATGCGACGAACACGAAGAACACGAGAGGGGGAATAGAGGGGGAATCGTGGGAAAACGCGGGGAAACACAAAGGGGGATAAATAGCAAGAACCAAAAGATCCGAAACCTCCCGTCAACTAAACCCCGAGGGCCGCCTACGGAACGATCGATCCAACTGAACTCACCTTGATTTAAACCGTTTACACCCTTGGCCGGTCCACCACGCCAATAGAACCTCAAGGATTTACGAGAAGGAGATTGGCAACTCTTAACACAATCCACGATGGGAAAGGGTAAGTAGTTGTGGTGAATCTTGATACGGTCCTAGATGAACATCATAGGAGTAGCCTCGTAAGAGGAGTCACCTCACAAGAGGGATACAAGGACAAAGCCCAAAGTTCTCAAATTATACCTAACCCTAGATCTAGCCACCGGAGTCCCTTATATAGCCTAGGGGATAGGTGGGGTGAAAACGGGCAAAATCCTCTTGTTTTCGTGTGGCGGCAGGGGGGCCGGCCTGGGAGGCCGGCGTGGGGGCCGACGCCTTCGGGGTGGTGGCCGGCCTGGCTCCCAGGTGCAGCCGGACTGAGGCCGGGGTGGGAGAGGGGGAGGCCAGCCTCTTCTGTGGGGTGGCCGGCCTGTGGGAGGGGGAGGCCGGCCTGGCTGGGGTTTGAGGCCGGGGACCCCGTTTCCCTCGGTTCTTCCGCCTCGGAGCGTCGATCTTGATGTCGTCTTCTCCCACTTCCTTCCTAGCTTCTCGGGCACCGTCTTGGACATGATCTCGAGCATCGGGTGCACCGTCTTGGGCTCCATGGTTTGATCCAACCTATGCATGTAGAGAGGTATTTCATGAGGTAGCGCACCGTTCACCAAGTCACCGGAAACATACGGAGATAGGAGTGAGTTCACCTTGTCATGTATCGATGTTGTGCTTGGTGGAATACGGTAGGCTGCATCATCTCCCCCCCCCCCTTGAATAAGAGTCGTCCTCGACTCTCGTTCCATCCATGCATGAGCGGGAGAAGGAATGTTGACGACGAAGATCTCGTTGAAGTTGAGCCGTTTGTCGAAGTTCATGTGACGATAGGCTCGTAGTGGGGGTGGTCCAAAGGTGATGATGATCAAGAAATGTTCCTCCTTGGATGGGTGATGGAGATCTTGCGAGGCGGTTTAATCGTTGAAGTTGAGCCTCTTATCGAAGTTCATGCCAAGGTATGCTCGTGGAGGGTGTAGTCCAAAGGCGGAGACGATCTTGACATGTTCCTCATTGGATGGATGAGGATGAGCTTGAAAGGTGATGTAGCCGTCGTCGAAGAGCTCAAGAGGTGGTTTCTCGATTGGTTGCGGAAGCGGTAGATTCTAGATGAACTTGACATTGGTTGGTTGCGGTAGATTGTCGAAGTCCATGTACATCTTGTCGGTTGGCATGTAGTCGTGGTGGTCATTATCGTTGACACGCTTGTCGAACTCCAAGTGCATCATTACGAAGGGGATGTATACTTGGTAGTCATTGTCGTTGACGCGCTTGTCGAACTCCAAGTGCATCTTGACGTGTGTGGTGTAGTTGGAGAAGTCGCCGTCGAGGATGCGCATGTGGAACTCCAAGTACATCTTGACATGAGGGATGTAGGCGTAGAAGTCGTTGTCGTGGATGCGCTTGTCGAACTCCACGCACATCGTGATATGTGGGATGTATGCGTAGAAGGCGTTGTTGTTGACGTGCTTGGGGAGCTCCGTGTAGATCTTGACTTGAGGGATGTGGTTGGAGAATGCATTGTTGTGGATGCGCTTGTCAAACTCCATGTGGATCATGACGAGCGGAATGTACTCCTTCCAAATCTTCAAGTCGGTGTTGATGTTCATGCGGTGCGGAGAGCCGTGTATGTGGAGAAGTCCATGAGTTCGAGTATGCTTGATAGGGTCACCAAATCTCTGCAAAATAGACAACAAAGATGGAGAGAAAGTTGGTAAGACGTTAGTGTCAATAAGCACAAATGGGGTTTTTCTCTCAACTCTCATCTCACTTTTGGTGGCTATCATGGTGATGCCTCTAGGAACACTCATGCTTTTTCCACTCATGATGGGCTTGTGGCTCTCACTCACGTGATGGTGGATCTCTCTCTCACCACTCATCTCACTAGAAGCTTGAGAGGGGACACTAGAAGGCTCCAAAGTCTTGGCACTTGAGGTGTGCGCACTTGTCGAAGTCGGTGCATTGCTTCGAGGAGGAGATAGTGTCATGGCATGTGGCGAGGAGAACTCAATCATCTCATCTCTTTGGTTGAGCTCCAATTGTGGAAAGGGTGTCTTTCTTGGAGGAGGAGGTAGGGTCATGGCTTTTGTCGAAGAAGGCTCCATCATCTCCGTGACGTGGTAGTGTAAGCCATGCCTTGTAGCATCCTCGAGTGGTTGATGATGATGATGATGATATCCTTGGCTAGAATGGTGGCTTGAGCGTGGCCTTGTGGAGGTTGGAATGAGTTTCTTTGAAGTAAAGGGGAGTGTGTCACCCAATTCTTCGCTACCTCCATCAATGATAGATGTGCCCTTGACGCCGGCTCTAGAGAGGTTGCATCTTTGGTCATTATCTTGAGTATAGGTTTGAAGAACTCGTGTAATCACTCGGGATGAATTCTCGGCCTCATTGCAATAGATGCTTTCATCACCATTGGTCGGCATGTCCAAGGAATTCAGAGCTAGTTGGTTCAAGGCATAGTATTGGCCTTCACTCATGTCGGCATGGTCACCATTTTGGTTGGCAACCATGATCATCTCGTTGATAGCATTGGAAGATCGCTTGTGGATGGTCGGAGTTGTCACTTGTGTCATTGGAGACGAAGAAGAAGAAGACCTTGGAGAGGTTGGCAAGGGATGAGCCTCTTTCACAATGTCACATGCATCAACGTCTTCATCATAGAGTGGTGTAGTGGTCTCCTCATGCATATGGTGATGTTGATCTTGTGTCATGGGAGGAATAGCTTCACACTCTTGATGTTGGTGTTGCGCTTGTGGCGATGAGGGAATATCATGCTCTTGATCATGAAGGTCATAGTTCTTCCTCATGGAATGTCACACAAGGTGGATGAGTAATGGTGTCGGTGGTGAAGTGAATATCGCCTCATGTGTTGAAGAAGGAAGAGGATCATGGCATATAAGGCATTGTAGGACTTGCTCATGTGCTTCATCATGAAGTCCATGGTCCTTCCTCGAAGTATGTCGCTCATGGAGGTTGTGGTTGGGTGTTGGTGGTGAAGTATCTCTCTCCTCTTGCCTTGATGAAGTAGTGGTATCATATTGTCCATGGCGAGGATGTTCTTGATCCTTGTCGAAGGCGGGGTGCGACGAGAAAGCACAATCTTGATGAGGTGCAGGCTCCCATTCCTCATGTTGGTGATGACGCTCATGGTCCTTGAACCTTGTAACATTGAGGCAAAGGGCGCTCAAGTTATTGTCTTCATGGCCTTTATGATGCGGTGGAGTTCCTTGGTCTAGGTGATGCGCTGCTTCATCCAATATGGTAGGAGGAGAGTCATGAATAGAAACTCCATTTGCTTGATGTTGACGAGGTCACTCATGTGGGTCCTCATCAAAAATAGAAAGTGAGAGGTCACTTGGAGCATCTTCACTTGCTTGTTGTTGACGTGGTCGCTCAAGAGGTTCCTCATCAAACATGGGAAATGAGAGATCAAAAGTAGCATTCGCGCTTGGTTGTGGTCGAAGTGGGCGCTCAATGGGGTCTTCATCAAAGAGAGGAAGTGAAATGTCATGTGTAGCATGCCCACTTGGTTGTTTTCGATGTGGGAGCTCATTGGGATCTTCATCAAAGATGTGTAGTGAAGTAGCATGTTGAGAAATCCCACTTGGTTGTTGTCGATGGTGGCGCTCAATGGGGTCTTCCTCAAAGATGGGGAAAGACAAGCCATACGGAGCATTCGCATTCTCTTGATGTTGAGAGGGTCTCTCATTTGGGTCTTCATCGAAGATAGGCGGTGGAAGCTCATGTGGGTCATCCTCATTGGTTTGGCGACGGCGGTCATGATGGAGAGGATGGCGCCGGTGGTCATTGTGGTGAAGTTGTTGTTGGAGGCATGCTTCGCGGAAACCACTAGAAGCTATGTCACGGGCACCTTCTTGATAATGGCCTTGGTCTTGGTGGTCATTCTGGTGGTGACACACATTTTTCCTTGGAAGCCTTGAATGTGGGCGAGCACCATCCACGAAGTCACGTAGACCATAGTCATGAGTCGAGCTTGGAGAAGGTGGGCGATGAAGAATATCCGGTCATAGAGGGTGATCTTGAAGAGGGTCACCACGGCCTTGGCGATGTCGAGGTCGAGGTAGTGGTGATGGCGAGGAATGCACGAACCAATGTCGTCGCGGAGCTTGTGATGGAGGATGCGTTGAGGTGGTATCAGAGCCAGGTTTACCACTCTCTTGCATGGGTCGGTGATTATCATGGCGACGATCTTGGTGATGAGCTTGGTGATGATCATGTGGAGACTTTCCATTACGTCATGGCTTGGAGGTCGATGATGATCCATGGCGGTTGGCAAGGATGGACATGGTGCCTTCAATACTCGCCATGTGATCATTGAATCGAGTGTGATGAGCTTGTAGTTGATGGTCCAAGCGCTCCAATCCATCACGAGCAAGTTGGCAAAGCCGAAAGTGTTCATGGCGGTTGATGAAGTTGTGGTAGCCGTTGTTGTTGAAGAATGAGGTTCCTTGATCTTCCAAGCTCGGCCTTGTAAATACTCCTTCCCTAGCCATCTTAACAAGCACACAAGGGTGATATGAGGAAATGGATGTCACACTTACCCAACATTACCTCTTTTGGTCGTATTGAGGCTAGTGGACGAGCCTAGGTGTAGGGCGGTATGTCAAAAGTGAGTCCAAAAAGATCAAAAGAAAAAAGCAAACAAAAACACACACGCTATATGTGGAAGGCAAATGGGTTAGAAATGTGCGAAGAAAACGACAAATCCAAAGAAAAGTATGTTGTAAAACGTCGAGAAGAACCAAAGAAAGTTAGCACGCAAACCAATCCTAGTGGAGGAAAATGATATGGTGGAAACGAAAAACAAACACACACACACAAGGGATAAATGGGGTTAGTGTGGCCAATGGACGAGAGGAGACGAAATGTGCCTAACAAAGACTAAGCTCAATGCCACACCAACGCAAGGAGGACGCTAGCTCAAACCGCAATTTACAAGGGGCAACAAGATTCGCAATGTGGCAACCGGTCACTCTCTCTTATTTTGCGATGCTAAGCTACTCGTTCCTACAAATGAAAGCAATTGGCATCGATATTTGCTTATTTTTGCTCTTTTTGCTTCTTGTGCTCTTTCTCCTTTTTTTCGCTTTTTGATGATGATGATGATGCGGAGATGATTCCCAAATGCCAATGCCTACTCGAAGCTATTCTCTCACAAGCGCAAAACTCGCACTCTCGGTGCCACTAATGCGATGCCAAGCGGTTTTAAAAGAACTAGTCCAAGTAGGAAAGGTACACAAAGGATGGGGTTAGTTCAAGCGGAAGCAAGTTATACCTATGCGGTGGATGATCTCGGACTTGCGGCCGGTGGGTGTCAATGTCGTGTCGATCCATTGATGTAGTTGCGTAGATGATGTTGTGGGCTTCGCGTGGAAACTTGAATCACTCAAATCGGATCAACAACGACAAAGAAAAACACGTTTGAAAATCTCTCCAAGAATCGAAGAGCAGGATTTTTCTGAAATTTTTGCTCAATTTCGAAATTTCTCCCGAATCAAGAAATTTTTTGGACAAATTCGGGAAAATTGGCTGAATAGAAAGGTGGGGAATGGTATTTGGCAACAAATCTACGGATCAAAACCACGAAAAAACTCAACAAATCGATAGATCGGTCGAAATCCTTTTGGCTATTTTTGGTGAAATTTTTTGAATTTATGGTGGATAGAAGAAAAATTGGTGGTAGGGGAGGGGGTGGGGTGTCGAATTCGTGTCAATCTAGCTCTGGATGATGTGTTGACCTCTTAATTTTTCCTGATCTTCACGAATCGACGAAGAACGACAAGAACGAGTGAAGAACGCGACGAACACGAAGAGCACGAGAGGGGGAATCGAGGGGGAATCGTGGGCAAACGCGGGGAAACACAAAAGGGGATAAATAGCAAGAAGCGAAAGATCCCAAACCTCCCGTCAACTAAACATCATAGGAGTAGCCTCGTAAGAGGAGTCACCTCACAAGAGGGATACAAGGGTAAAGCCCAAAGTTCTCAAATCATCCCTAACCCTAGACCTAGCCACCGGAGTCCCTTATATAGTCTAGGGGGGTAGGTGGGGTGAAAACGGGCAAAATCCTCTTGCTTTCGTGTGGAAACAGGGGGGTCGGCCTGGGAGGTAGCCGGCCTGGGGGCCGGGGTGGGGGCCGGCGCCTTCGGGCTGGTGGCCGGCCTGGCTCCCAGGTGCAGTTGGCCTGAGGCTGGGGTGGATGAGGGGAGGTCGGCCTCTTCTGTGGGGTGGCCGACCTGAGGGAGGGGGAGGCCGGCCTGGCCGTGGTTTGAGGCCGGGGACCCCGTTTCCCTCCGTTCTTCCTCCTCGGAGCTCCGATCTTGATGTCGTCTTCTCCCACTTCCTTCCTAGCTTCTCGGGCACCGTCTTGGACATGATCTCGAGCATCGGGTGCATCGTCTTGGGCTCCATGGTTTGATCCAACCTATGCATGTAGAGAGGTATTCATGAGGTAGCGCACCGTTCACCAAGTCACCAGAACCATACAGAGATAGGAGTGAGTTCACCTTGTCGTGTATCGATGTTGTGCTTGGTGGAATACGGTGGGCTGCATCACTTGTGACGTACTGTATTTTCTGCTTACCATTCGTTGACATTAGCATACATCTCCCAAAATATAGACACTCCTCCACGGTATGTGATTGTTGGCAGGCACCCGAGGATTCGGTCAGCCATGGTTTGTGAAAGATGGATGGGAGGAGTGTCAAACTTTTAATACCTCTATTTTATAAAATAAAAGTTCTAGCACATGAGTGATTCCTGCTTCCCTCTACGAAGGGCCTTTCTTTTACTTTTATGTTGAGTCTCCATCTTCTAACTTTATGCACAGTTGAGAGAGCATTTTTGCCATTCTGAGTTCAATGAGCATTTGTCCCATAAGCATCAGTAATTACTTCATGATGTGATATCATTTGTTCTTAAATTATTTGTTCTAGTCTTCCTCTTGAACTTTGAAGGTTTCCTGGCATTTATGTTTTGCCCCACTCTTAAGGACTATCGAAATATCACTTTGCTATGCTTTCTCTATACCTGAAACAAACGTTTACCTTTCTTTGCATTATTATTCATGATCCTCTATTTTAGTTACTCTTCGTGATGCAAAGTAATTGCTATGCTTTATTATTAAAGTTTTATTTATCATGCATGTGTTTAAAGTCTTATGATCTCAGCGTGCATATGCTTTTACATTAGATTGATCAAGTTTGTGATAGTAGCATGTCACCTCAGAAACTATTGTTTTATCGTTTACCTACTCGAGGACGAGTAGGAACTAAGCTTGGGGATGCTTGATACGTCATAAACGTATCCCTAATTACTGATCCTCCATGATCATATTATGCCAATTGCTACATGTTTTCTCCCTTCTTTATGTCATTTTTATCGATTTTCTAGACTAACCTATTAGCAAGATGCCACAGAGCCAGTTCCATGTTTTCTGCTGTTTTTTAGTTTCAGAAAAGTTGTTCTAGAAATATTGTTGGAATTGGAAATTCGAAGCCCGGAAGTCCTATTTTCCCTGGAAGCATCCAGAAGACCGAAGAGAAGACGAAGAGGGGCAGTAGGGGGGCCACACCATAGGGTGGCGCGGCCCCCCTGGCCGCGCCAGCTATGGGTGTGCCCCCCCCCCCCCCGTCCTCCACCACCTTTGCCCTTTCGCCTATTTAATCCTCCGGATGGAATACCCTAGACACCTGATCAAAATCCCCTAAAAACTTCCACAGCCGCTGTCACCGTCAACCCCAGATCAGGGGGGGTTCTGAAGCTCTTTTCGGCACCCTGCCGGAGAGGAGATCATCACCGGAGGCCTCTTCATCACCATGTCTGCCTCCGGAGTGATGCCTGAGTAGTTCACCCTTGGACTACGGGTGTAACATCCCTGATTTTTGAAGGAATGCAAAAAAAACAAAAATTTAAAACTTTTGTTTTCCACAAAAGCAAGCCACCAAAACAAATAAAAATTCAAACTCAAAACTAATATAAAGTGTTTATATAAATTATTGTGTTTATAAAACAAGTAAAATGCTTAGAAAAATAAATTTTGCATTTGGGACATCTCTTTAAATTTTATTAAAACCCAATTCAAATTATTTATTATTTCGTGTTTAGAAAGTGGCATTAAGAGCTATTAAGGGTTTATTTCAATTTTCAAAATTAAATATTTAAAACATACGGAAAACATCACCTAATAGTTTCCCTTACAAAGAGTTTTACTTTTACAAAATTTTAGATTTTGGTTTGAGTTCATTTGGACTTGTAAAGCTTAAGTTATAAAAGAAATAAATAAAGGAAAAAAAAGGAGAAATGCTAAGCAGCGAGGCCCAAACACCCTAACCCTATCTCCCCCGCGCGCGGCTGTGCAGCCAGCCCAACTAGGGCCAAAGCCCACCCCTTAACCGGCGCGCGTGCAATACATAGGAGCCCAATAGGGCAGTCCAGCAACCCAGCCTGGATATCTCTTCCCTCTCTCTCTAACTCGTCTGCTTTCAACCTCCCGTGCAAGTTTTGGAGTCCGGATACGGGACGATTCCCTCCTTCGATTCCTTCGCGTGTGGATCACGGATTGTGAACCCTAGACCATCTATAAAATCCCCATGATCCCCTCTCTGTTTCCCCTTTTCCTCTATTCAAGATCGAGCCTCCAAACCGGAGTGAAACCCTAAACCGCCGCATTCTCCTTCCTTTCCGACGAAACAGTAGGTGCCCGGTGCCCTCACTTGCGTACTCGGTTCCCCTATATCCTACGCACCTCCTAACGCCCCCACATATTTCTTTCCTTGCAGCGATTCGACGAGAATAAGCTCGCCGGAGCTCGCACCTTCCCACCGCCACGGAAATCACACGGCGTCGTCAACAGGAACCATCACCGTGCACGCCGTCTTCACCATCGTGCTTCCCGCGTCGTTCCGCATCTCCTAGTCATCTCCGCTGAGCCAGAGGAGCACCGGAGCACCACCGCCGTTGTTTCTGAGTCACAAATTACCGGCGCGCCGCCGGAAACCTCCATCGCCGGCGACCCCGACTTCTCCATCACCTCAGTGCCGTCAGATCCCGATCCAAGCGCCCAGATTAGATCCTCGATCGAAAAGGTAACTTGCAATCTCGTGCGTTGATCTTCACTTAGATCCAACGGTGGACAGTCGTGATCTAGACCAAAAAGGCACCGGCCAATCAGAACGCTTGATTTTGGTTCCCTCGGATTGAGCTATTTTCCAGTTAAACAGAAAAGCCCCTACGATTTTGCAGAAAAGCCCCCATCTTAGAACTTTAATAACTTTTGAACCCCTTAGCCAAATTGAATTTTTTTTTACTTTTTGAAATCAGCAAGATGTGTAGAACACATTAGAATCAAGAAGTTTCACTTTTGATACGTGAACACACATGTTATTTGTAGATCTTTTTAAACCATGATTTGTTAATAACTTTTGGTTTCTAAATCCAATTTGTTTAAATTTGAACTTTTTTAAAAGCCCTGATCATGTAGATTCTGTTAGTACTGGCAAAAATTAAAATTGACTATTTAAAATTTGTTCAAATTCAAATATGCTTGTTTGGTGATTTTTGGGATAGTTTAAATTCTGTAAATCCAATTTGTTGCAAATAAAATATTTTTGGAGACCTTAGGATGTGTAATAACGGTCCCTTGCGCCCAAAATATTTTTTGGCTAAGTTAAAATGGTTTTGGTTGTTATATGCTCATTTGACTATTTCTGACTTAGTTTATTTTCTGTAGTTATTTTCAATATTTTTTCTCTAGCTAATTTGTGCTAAGGACTAACCTTAGACCAGAGAGACAAAAACCAAAGCCCTTAGAATATTTCTAAATTATTTTCCTAGTTGACCCTCCTAGTTGAAAACCACTAAGTCTGGATTAGTGAAAAGCCATGGAGAGGACACTACAATTGTCAACTTGGAGATTTTCAACATGAAGCAAGAAGAAAAATGAAGGACTTAGCGAAGAAAACAGACTTCGCAAGCATCTCCGAAGAAGTAGAAGCACTTACAAGAAAATCAAGAAGACAAGAAGACCAGCCACATCTCTCTCTTTTTCTCTAAGTCTTTTCTCCTCTTTCTTTTATGTTCTCTTAGACTTTGTGTTATGGCTAAGTTAGATGAAGACCAGCCCTAGTTGTACCAAAACCAAAAAAGTGTTACAAGATTCAACGAAGACACCACACGAAGGAGGAATCTACAAAAGAGCCTGAAGATTTTCCAACACCAATGAGGTGAACACTTAGAATTTTTTTTCCAATACTTAGAATTTGTTTTCAAAATGATTAGTGTTTTGTCCAAGACTTAGAATTAGTTTATCAAGTGAGATAGCGACTTTTGACCAAGACATCAACAAGAAGCAACTTCAAATCAAGAAGAATACTCTCCTAGAGATGAAGAAAAGAAGATGAAGAATTTAACAAGTCCTTTTTAAAGGAACTCTAACAATCTTTACTACTTCTCTTATTATATATGACTAAGTTCCTAGACTCCATAAGAAAAGCTACAAGGAAGACCATTGAAGGCATAAAGACTTAGCCATAAAAAACAACTCAATGAAGCAAGGAAGCAAAAGAAGACCGAAGAAGACTAAGACATAAATAGTTTGGACCAATCCTTTTGATCAAACACCAATCCTTAGTCACAAATGGAAAAATCTAACTACAATAACTTATTTTATTTTGTGCATTAAAACTAAATGTTTTCACATGTTTTCATTTGCTATGTTTATTGCTTTGTATGTTTTCTTCATTTGTTTGTATGATTGTTAGCATGCTTGTTTATTCTGTTGTTGTGTTTTCAAAGTATAGATTGTACGGAGAGAAACGTTCCATTTTGTGAAGAGAGAGTTTAACTTCTTCACCAACTTCAAAGGCAAGTGACACACCATCAAATCTCCCATATTTTCACTATGCATTACTAGTGTTTTTGAGTAGTATGCATGATAGGGAATTTTCTACTAAGTACTATGCTATGCTATTATCCTAGTAGTGTGTAGCCATCTCTTTTACCTTGCTATTTTGAAGCCTTAGAACTTAGTAGATGCTACGCAATGTCATATATTGTTTTACTTGATGTATGGAAAATTCTAAGTATAACATTCAATGAAACACCTGGGTGGAATTGGTGATTGCAAGGTTTATATTGAGTGGCTCCTTGGGGCCATGTCTATGGTGTTTTTCACCTAAGGAGTGCACTTGTGGTTTGCCACCCAGGAACAAAGATATTCCTAAGTCCCTCTAAGTTTAGTAGCTTCCCGTGCAGCCCTTTGACATATGGGCTCTGTCTTGATCAACTAAGTTGTGAGAGTTTAGCCCATGCTTGACATGAAGATGTAGCATAATTATAGGTGGAGCGGGTCTGCTGGTTGGTTTGAATTCTTGCTTTTGAAAGATCTCGTCTCAATTATCTCCTTTCCATGATGCACTTTGTGTGTATAGGATGTTTGGGCTAATTGAAGACAAAGGGTGAAAGTGCACAACCTCTGCAGAGTTAGAAACTATGATCATAGCCATGTCCTCGGTAATGTACGACTTCGAGCAGCTGGACAAAGATGGATGGAAGAATCTCAACACCGTTTTGAAGAAGTAAAATTGCCTAAGGAAATATTAGTTGTGGTCCTCATGGGTGTGCCCCATGGTGCCAATCTTTGAAAAGAAAAACTCTTTTTCAAAAGTGTTAGGGAAAAACTTGCTTTCTGCAACTAGCCTAAACTCCACCAAGCCAGATATGCATGTAGTTTACACTTGCCATTTTATATCCACCATAGTGTTACTTGCCAATACATTAAATTGTATTGACTCCCTTGTGGCTGCATATTCCATATTGCAGATGAATATGAAGACGAGTGAGGTTTCGTTCAGGATCTCGAGTCTATCACCAACATGTTTTGCTTGTGGCACATGAAGAAGACGAGGCTCAATGTTCTACTAAGTTTTCCGCTGTAATTCAGTTTCCTGCTAGTCTTCTGAGACTATGCAAGTTGTAATCATATTTTGTAAAGACTGGATCATGAGATGTAATAGATTTTGACGCATTTGCATGATATTTCATTTTGAACTGTGGTGCTAGCAATTGATCCAGGGACTAGCACAATAACACAGGGTTCTTGCATTATTTAAATGTGAGGACGCTACAAAATGGTATCAGAGCATTGTGTTGCATGTAGAATTCGAGACCCTAAGTTTGGAAAAGACTCTAGGTTGAAAACCTATTTTATTCAAATCTTCTAAAGACCAAAACTCACATCTTTCTCATATCCTCTCATCTATTATTCACCTTCAAAAAAAATTTCTCCTATTCTAGATGACATCCCTTTTATAGAAAGACAAGTTTGATGAATACCATGCCCTGAAGTGTAAGAAGTATCCTTCACACACCCTGAAGTACTACAGAGAAGATCATTGAAGAACTTAAAGAAGAACTCAGACCCCCCAACAATCAGAAACACCTCAAGACATTTGAAGAGACTCCAGAAGATATAGATGAGCCCACTAATCTACTAACGTTGTTAGAGCAATGTTATCGTGTTAGTATATTGATCATACCAATAAGTGAGGTATGACAATATTAGTCGTTTGCTAAAACCTTGTTGTTTGATGTGATTAATGCTTGTTAGATGTTTGTAAGGTGAGTTTTCTTGGTCTGTTATGTTGGCGAGAAATCTCCTTTAGATCTTTCTAAATATATACTCAGCTATACTAAACCCAACCAGATACCTAGCTAGAATGCCAACAACCATGTGAAGTTCAACAACAAGATGGAAGATTGCCAAGGACATAAAAGACCAAGTTGAGAGGGACCTAAAGAATTTTATTGACCCAAAGAGCGACCCCTTAGTGTCAAATGAAGTTCAAGAAGCACCACTTACTGTACAGCCCTACTTGCAAGAAAAGATTCTACTAAGACATCTAGAGACAAGCCACACAAGCCATGTCATTAGTGAACCCACAAAGATTTCTTTTGAGGGTGGTAGCCACCCAGTTGCAATGGAACCCTAGTAACCCAAACATATCTTTCTTTCTAGTCTTCCCAAATCTCGGGACGAGATTTCTTTTAAGGGTGGTAGTCTGTAACATCCCTGATTTTTGAAGGAATGCAAAAAACACAAAAATTTAAAACTTTTGTTTTCCACTAATGCAAGCCACCAAAACAAATAAAAATTCAAACTCGAAACTAATATAAAGTGTTTATATAAATTATTGTGTTTATAAAACAAGTAAAATGCTTAGAAAAACAAATTTTGCATTTGGGACATCTCTTTAAATTTTATTAAAACCCAATTCAAATTATTTATTATTTTCTGTTTAGAAAATGGCATTAAGAGCTATTAAGGGTCTATTTAAATTTTCAAAATTAAATATTGAAAACATACGGAAAACAGCACCTAATAGTTTCCCTTACAAAGAGTTTGTTTTTACAAAATTTTAGATTTTGGTTTGAGGTCATTTGGACTTGTAAAGCTTAAGTTATAAAATAAATGAATAAAGGGGAAAAAAGGAGAAATGCTAAGCAGCGAGGCCCAAACACCCTAACCCTATCTCCCACGCGCGCGGCTGTGCAGCCAGCCCAACTAGGGCCGAAGCCCACCCCTTAACCGACGCGCGTGCAATACATAGGAGCCCAACAGGGCAGTCCAGCAACCCAGCCCGGATATCTCTTCCCTCTCTCTCTGACTCCTAGGCCCCACGTGACGCGTGCGTTACGTCACCATGACGTCGTCTGCTTTCAACCTCCCGTGCAAGTTTTGGAGTCCGGATACGGGACGATTCCCTCCTTCGATTCCTTCGCGTGTGGATCACGGATTTCGAACCCTAGACGATTTATAAAATTCCCACGATCCCCTCTCTGTTTCCCCTTTTCCTCTATTCGAGATCGAGCCTCCAAACCGTGGCAATTGCTCGCCGGAGTGAAACCCTAAGCCGCCGCCTTCTCCTTCCTTTCCGACGAAACAGTAGGTCCCCGGCGCCCTCACTTGCGTACTCGGTTCCCCTATCTCCTGCGCACCTCCTAATGCCCCCACATATTTCTTTCCTTGCAGCGATTTGACGAGAATAATCTCGCCGGAGCTCGCACCTTCCCACCGCCATGAAAATCGCACGGCACCGTCAACAGGAACCATCACCGTGCACGCCGTCTTCACCATCGTGCTTCCCGCGTCGTTTCGCACCTCCTAGTCACCTCCGCTGAGCCAGAGGAGCACCGGAGCACCACCGCCGTCGTTTCCGAGTCACAGCTTACCGGCGCGCCGCCGGAAACCTCCATCGCCGGCGACCCTGAGTTCTCCATCACCTCAGCGCTATCAGATCCCGATCCAAGCGCCCAGATTAGATCCTTGACCGAAAAGGTAACTTGAAATCTCGTGCGTTGATCTTCACTTAGATCCAACGGTGGACAATTGCGATCCAGGAGGAAAAGGCACCGGCCAATCAGAACGCTTGATTTAGGTTCCCTCAGATTGAGCTATTTTCTAGTTAAATAGAAAAGCCCCTGCGATTTTGAAGAAAAGCCCCCATCTTTGAACTTTAATAACTTTTGAACCCCTTAGCCAAATTGAATAATTTTGTACTTTTTGAAATCAAAAAGATGTGTAGAACACTTTAGAATCAAGAATTTTCACTTTTGATACGTGAACACACATGTTATCTGTAGATCTTTGTAAACCATGATTTGTTAATAACTTTTGTTTTCTAAATCCAATTTGTGCGAATTTGGACTTTTTGAAACTCCCTGATCATGTAGACTCTGTTAGTACTGGCCAAAATTAAAATTGACTATTTAAAATTTGTTCAAATTCAAATATGCTTGTTTGGTGATTTTTGTGATAGTTTAAATTCTGTAAATCCAATTTTTTGCAAATAAATTTTTTTTGGAGACCTTAGGATGTGTACTAACGGTCCCTTACGTCAAAAATATTTTTTGGCTAAGTTAAAATGGTTTTGGTTGTTATATGCTCATTTGACTATTTCTGACTTAGTTTATTTTGTGTAATTATTTTCAATATGTTTTCTCTAGCTAATTTGTGCTAAGGACTAACCTTAGACCAGAGAGACAAAAACCAAAGCCCTTAGAATATTTCTAAATTATTTTCCTAGTTGACCCTCCTAGTTGAAAACCACTAAGTCTGGATTAGTGAAAAGCCATGGAGAGGATACTACAATTGTCAACTCGAAGATTTTCAACATGAAGCAAGAAGAAAAATGAAGGACGTAGCCAAGAAAACAGACTTCGGAAGCATCTCCGAAGAAATAGAAGCACTTACAAGAAAATCAAGAAGACAAGAAGACCAGCCACATCTCTCTCTTTTTCTCTTAGTCTTTTCTCCCCTTTCTTTTCTGTTCTCTTAGACTTTGTGTTATGGCTAAGTTAGATGAAGACCAGCCCTTGTTGTACCAAAACCAAAAAAGTGTTACAAGATTCAACAAAGACACCACACCAAGGAGGAATCTACAAAACAGCCTGAAGATTTCCAAGACCAAGGAGGTGAATACTTAGAATTTGTTTTAAAAATGATTAGTGTTTTGTCCAAGACTTATAATTAGTTTATCAAGTGAGATGGCGAATTTTGACCAATACATCAACAAGAAGCAACTTCAAATCAAGAAGAATACTCTCCTAGAGATGAAGAAAAGAAGATGAAGAATTTAACAAGTCCTTTTTAAAGGAACTCTAACAATCTTTACTACTTCTCTTATTATATATGACTAAGTCCCTATACTCCATAAGAAGAGCTACAAGGAAGACCATTGAAGGCATAAAGACTTAGCCATAAAAAAACAACTCAATGAAGCAAGGAAGCAAAAGAAGTGTCGAATCCGCTGTTCGGCAAATCCCTCAGGTGACCCTATCGGGTTTCGAGTAGGAGAACCCATGAGCGCAGGTGGCGATCGTCGGCTAAACAGGGGGCAGAATTTACCCAGGTTCGGGGCCCTCGTAGAGGTAAAACCCTTACTCCTTCTTCTGTCGATCTTGAGCTCAAGGCTTTGGTGTTGCGGTATTTCTTGGTCCCCTACCGGTGGCTCTCCTGGCCTTATATAGGTGGCCAGGTCTCGAACCCTACCCGGAGAGGACTCGAACTCCAACCCTACGTCGGTTACAGGTTTCCTAACTTAGCCCGCAAGATATTGCAGGTGTGCTTCGCGTGGGCCTTTCGGTGTTCCAAGGGCTCCTCCTCTTGGGCCTTAACCTCGGGTCGGAGATGGGGGTGTCCTTTCCCGTAGGGTCTAATATCCATTCCTTCGTCAGTAGCCCCCGAGCGTTTGCTCGATTGGGATTTTCCAGTCGAGTAGACGGTCAAACTTTTTGCTTCTATCACCCTTGGATAACCAGTATTGGTGGTTTCTTGTTTTGGAGGGCGTGTACCCTGTGTGATGAATTTTGTACCCGAGCATCGAGTAATGAAAAGTGCCTGTTTGTATGGCTGTTTTTCGCAGAAGGATATGGCGCAGTAGCTTGGCTCTCCCGAAAGTTCAGGGCCAATTAGTTGCGACTAGGGCAAAAACAGTTCTGGCCTACACAGATTCGAGACCTCCGACGAGGTGATCGTTGCGACTGGGCCGTAGTGGTCTTACCGAGTCGAACTTAACCTATGGGGGTACACGGCGCGTCCGCTAGGATTTTTCTTCGTGTTGTTGACACGGTATCATATCGGAGGACGCAGCTTGAGTGCGATTCCAGGCCCTCAAGAGAGATCCTTCAGGTCTTATCTTCATATTCGAAAGAATATGGCATCCGGATGTACCTAGTCGGCTGAATAATCCAGGTTTATGATGTGCAAACATCGTGTGTATGAGTGGCAGGATCTGCCTACTCGCGTAGTTTTGGGTTTGTAGTTCCTTGTCTATACGAAAGAGTTTTCGTGTTAGGAGTTTTACGCCCATATGAAAGAGTTTTCATGTCTGGGATATTGTGCCCATACGAAAGAATTTCCGTGTGTGGGGTATTTTTTCCTGAGAGTTTTCACTTCATGATTTGTCCATACGAAGTTATTTTTCGTGTTTGGACTTTTATTCGAAGGATTTTTGTTCATGCGAAGTTATTTTCGCGTTTGAACTTTTCTTTTGAAAGATTTTTCAGCTTGATGATGCACGCTATGACGTCATGGCGCACTTTTATCCTCCCGATGGGACGTGACGGAGTGAGAGCAGAAGAGCTGGCCCACTTTGTCAGCTTTTTGACCGGAAACGAGGCGTCGTTTCCGGTTTTTACGCGAACTGCGCAGTAAATGCCCATGATCCTCCGTTAAGATCGTGGTAGGAAACAGCATCCACCGCCTCCTCGTTTCGTCTTCGCACGTGGTGGCAGCAATGGACGCCACGTGGCGCATCGAGTGGCCAGGATCGAGTAGCCCCGTGTATAAATATGGGTCTTGGTGGAGCGGTGAAACTTTCCCAGCCTTCGTCTTCCAGTTCATCTTCTTCCTCGCGCTCGTCTTCCTTCTCCCCTCAAGCTCGTGCTTAGCAGTGATGGCGTGAGGCAAGAAACGCGGCGCTGCCGTTTCGGTGTCAGGAGAAGTTTCGGCACAACCTGCACCGCGCTCGGGCGACTGGCATTCGCCCGACACCACGGCAAAAAGCATCAAGGAGATGCAGCGGGAGGGGCTGCTGCCGGCAGAGTCCGAGAAGCGGGTGCGCCTCGGCAAGAAGGAGGAGGTACCCAACCTGCACGCGAACGAACGCGTGGTCTTCGCAGACCACGTGTCGCGCGGTCTTTCTCTTCCCCTCCATCCATTCCTCGTGGCATTGCTGTAAGTCTATGGCATACAGCTCCACGATCTTCCTCCGAATGCAGTGCAGCACATATCGTGCTTCATTGTATTCTGTGAATGCTTTTTGGGCATTCGCCCACACTGGGGCCTCTGGAAGGCCCTCTTCAAAGTCCGGATCTTCCGCGAGAAGTCGCGGGTGGAATCTGAGCTTGGCGAGCCACTTCGCACGGGTGGCTTCGGGATTCAAGCAAAATTGGAGAATGGCTATTTCAGCATGTACTTCATCGACTCCGCCCAGGGTTGGAGAAAAAAGTGGTTTTACGTCATCGACAACAGCTCGGGTGGGATCGAGGAATTCCACCCGTTCGCTGTCTTGAAGAGGCGGAAATCCTGGGCGCACAAATTGTCGGCTGAAGAAACCCAGGTCGTCACGCCACTACTCGCAAGGGTGGCAGCCCTCCGTGATCAAGCTGCTGGAGTCGTGCTCAACGGGCTGCACCTGGCGATTATCTTTCTCAAGCGCAGAATCCAACCTCTGCAGCACAGACCCTCCACGATGTGGGAATACCAAGACTCTGAGGATCCCAGTCGTGTGAGCCGTGAAGAGCTCTCGAACGTCGAGTTCGAGAAAAAGATTGCGGCCATGATGAGGACATCCCTAGTGTTTCACCTATTATTTCACATGATATTCCTCCAAAGAATGATGAAGTGAGGATTGGTCCTATGACAAGATCAAGGACTAAATTATTACAACAACAGGTGAATTCACTCCTACTTGAGTATAACATTTGTGATTATGAGAGCTTTATGCCACCTAAATCCATGCATGTTTGTTTTCTTAGGTTTATTGATAACACAAGCATTAAGGAGGGAGAACAAGGAGAGATGATGCACATGGATGGAGAGGAGCTGAAAACAAATGTTACACATGATGAAAACAATTCTACAAGTGTGGAAAACAAGTGCTAGATTGTTATTCCACACTCATGGAGGGACATAACAAGAGGAGGGCGCCCACAAGGAAGTACCAATGCGCCATAAAGAGTCCAATTATAGTTAAACATGGTTTGTATACCATCATGGCCGAATCCCCTAGCATGGGTCGGTTTGTATCTATTGTGGTTGAGTCCAAGTCCAAAACTAGACCCATGTTGGGTTCCTATTCGGGTTGGTGGGTGTTGCTTGCGCAATGTACCTTTGTGGCCGCACCCCACCCCTCATATATACCCCTTGGGACGCATAGGTTAGGTTAGACTACGTTAAAACAAAAACCCTAGACTTCTAGATTGTATTGCTTGAAGCATTCATCTTGAATCATCATACCTTTGCAAATCTGAGTGTATTCTGCTGTTCCACTGGGAATAAGGAGAAACAGGACCACTTGTAGTCGGTGGCTACGTGTGCAAGAGTGTGGAGTCTCGAATATCCGAAGGGGTTAAGTGCTGTTGCAATTGGTGACAGGGTCTAGCCAAAGGAGAGAGCGAGGTATCACATTATTTATCAACTTATCAAGAGAGTTCACTGAGAAGATCGGGCTACCCCTTATCATCTTGGTATCAGATTACTGGGTTTACTCGGTGAGCTGTATCTATCCCTTTAGTTTCGAGTTGTTTTTATACCTATCCAGAAAAAGCCACAAAAAATAGTGTTAGTTGATTGCCATAGCTTTAGATAATTACTAGTTTTCAAGTTTTAGTGATGTTTTGTGTCTTGATTTTGTGTTCCTTTTCATCTTTTTAATTTTTAGATTTCGGTTAGGGTTAGGGTTCTTAGTTGTTCTTCAATTTCTAGTCGAGTCAATATCCAAAAACTCCAAAAAAAATTAGCTACCCGCAAGGCCTTGTGTTTCCAATCCGATTGGTACTTTGTTTCTCTCGGGTTTTGGTTTCTTTTTGCCTTCGGATTCGTTTCCTACCGCAGCTCAAAAACCATCCAATTCGCTGCCGCGGTACGGTTCTAGTAGGACTCGGATTGCCCTCGGTGCACGCTTACAAATCCACCAAATCCCACCGCAACACCCTTACCAAATCACTCGCCCGCAACACACCGATCCACCCGCGCGCGCAGCACAATACCGCCTTGTTTCGCTCTGCCACGAGCTTGTTTCCGCGCCAAAACGCTGCCGCCGCTGCCGTGAGCTTGTTGCTCTGCCGTGGGATCGCCTACAGCACGCTTTTGAGCGTTTTTCTGCCGCGGTACGCTGCCGTGAGCCAAAAACTCACTGTTTTCCTCCGTGGTGTAATTCTCTGCCGTGGGTTTCTTAGCTAGTTTTAGGTTGTTTTTCTTTGTTTTTCTTTGATCTTTTCATTAGGATTTCCAGTCTTATCATTGTGAACCCTAGACAAAGCCTTTCTACAGCAAATAAACTAGGTACCTTGCCCACAAGACTAGCTATTTTATTGCTCTTTTCAGGCTGCTCATTATCATATTGTGTCACATTGATCTAGCTGTTATTTTCATTTGCTCCTTTAGTTGTTTTCGGCCATAAAAAGTATATTAAAAAAAGAGAAAAACAGAAAATAGAAAAAGAGAAAAACAGAAAAAGCAAAAAAGAAAGGCCATTGAGATACATTGCTATTACTATCATTTGGAGTTGTTTTCATTGCTATCATTGACACCACACATTGAGCAATCTTGTGCCTGATTATCATTGAGCTTGGCTAGTGTCTTTCTAGAGCATTGCAAAATTTCCTCCACATATTTGCTTTGCCACATTTGTCTCCAATTTTGGTGTGTGTTTCCTAGGTGTTATTTTTGTATCATTCACAAACAGCAATAGGACTTGTTAATTGGTGATTGTTAGGTATCCATACCAAGCCCCACCATATAACCTGTTTTACCTTTGTGAGAGCAAAAACCCCTGGGTATTCTATTCTTCACACCAAGTCACATTAGTTGCTATTACTTGTGGTAAGATATTCTATTCACTTTGGAACAGTAAGGATCACCTCTTTTGCTGGTTTTGAGTGAGTTGAGAGAGAACACCACAACCCCTGGCAATTTGTTTATTTCACTAACCCATTACTCATGGTTGCTCCTAGTGATGTTTCTACACAGGCTAAGAAGAAACATGGTGATGAACAAGTGGAGTGGACAGATTTGGAGGAGACGAAGGAACAATTGACTTCCACTATTGCTTCTAAACATGCTGAATTAAATACTCTCATTGACAAGCATGGAGTGGATATGGATACACATGTTCAGAATTTGGGCCTTCAAATTGGACAAGTGACTGATACAGCTGCTGGTACACAAGAGCAAGTTAATAGAATGCAAGCTTCTCTTGACACATTGACTACTAGAATTGGTGCCTTGGCTACTTTATTGGACCAAAGATTGCCTGACCGAGAGGATGGTGGGAGTGCTTTTGGTGATGCCGAGGAGGAGGAGGGGGAGGCTAATTTTGTGCCCCCTAACCGTGGAGGTGGTAGAGCTAATCATGTTCCTGGCCGTGGCTTTCAAGCAGCAAGGGTTCCTGTCAATGAACCAAACCGAGAGCATGATGGACTTGGTAAACCAAAATTTATGCTACCCACCTTCAATTTTGATACTGATGATGTTGAAGAGTACCTCATGTGGGAGCTCAAGATGGAAAAATTATGGAGGATGCATGAGTATAATGAGGAGAGAAAAATCAAGCTTGCTTCCTCTAGTTTTGATGGCTATGCTTTGCTATGGTGGGATAATATTACAAGGTCAAGGGCAAGAAATAGAGAGCCTGATGTTCTTACTTGGAGGGAGATGAAGCAAGTCATGAGAGATAGGTTTGTGCCCAAGAATTATTTGAGGTCTTTCTATGATAAGTTGCAACAATTGAAACAAGGTACAAAATCTGTGGATGCTTATTATAGAGAGATGGAGTTGATATTGCAAAGAGCTAGAGTGAGAGAGGATATTGAGCACACTATGCAAAGGTTCCTTTCAGATTTGCAATTCAAAATTAAGAGCATTGTGAGGCATACACAATATAATGATATGAATGAGTTGTTGCACCAAGCAAGGGAGACAGAAAAACAATTGGCCGAGGAGGCTCTTATGGCTCCAAGGAGACCTTTTCCTAATAGGTCTTCATTTTCTTCACCACCATTGCCACAACCTACCACTAGCCGTGGGGTTTCCACTACAAAAAGTGAAGGTACTACCTCTATGTCTAAGAGGCAAGCACAACCAGCAGCTAGTGCAAGTGGATCCACTTCTTCTACAGCTCGAAATAGGGACATGAGCTGCCATACATGTGGAGGTAAAGGCCACTTCAAGAGGGATTGTCCAAATAAAAAGATTATGCTTATTAATGAGGACAATGGTGAGTATGAGACTGGTGATGATGCTGATCCTTCTCAAGAGGATGCTTATGATGATGATGATGGTCCTTTTGATGCATATCCTTCCACATATCCTACTTTGTTTGCACACCTAGAACATTGAGTATTCTTCCAAGTCCTGAAAGTCAAAGATGCAACTTATTTCAAACAAGAGCAATTGTTGGTCCCCAATTGGCTTGCAAGGCGATTATTGATGGTGGTAGTTGCAGAAATTTGGCAAGCAAAGATTTGTGTGCAAAATTGAAGTTGAGATACATTACACATCCTCATCCTTATCATATACAATGGCTTAGTGATAAAGGAGAGATGAAGGTTACCCACATGGTGAGAGTTGAATTCCAAATTGGGCCTTATAAAGACACCATTGAGTGTGATGTGGTGCCCATGTCAGTTTTTCACATGTTGCTTGGGAGGCCTTGGCAATTTGATAGGAGTGTGATACATGATGGGAGAGGAAATACCTATCAACTCAAGTGGAAGGAGAAGGATATAGTGTTGATACCTATGACACCACAACAAATTGTAAATGAATCTAGACAAAAAATTCCTGAGAGTGTTGAAAAGAAAGAGAGTGAAAATTTGAGTGTTGTGAGTGAAAATAGGGCATCCAATTCGAGTGGAAAAAATCATAGTGAGGGAGTGAGCTTATTATGCATGCTAGCTACTAGAGAGGACTTGAGAGAATGTAGGGAGGATCCTACTATGCTTCCTATAGTGCTTATGCACAAGGGAGAAATTTTAGTTTCTAATGACATGACCCCTATTCCTCTTGGTGTTTCTCATGTGTTGCAGGATTTTGAGGATGTGTTTCCCAAGGAGGTGCCCTCGGGTTTGCCACCATTGAGGGGTATTGAGCACCAAATTGATTTGATTCCAGGATCCTCATTGCCAAACCGAGCTCCCTATAGAACTAATCCCCAAGAAACAAAGGAGATTCAGAAACAAGTACAAGAGCTTCTTGATAAAGGTTACATTCGGATAAGCCTTTCTCCTTGTGCTGTTCCTGTTATTTTAGTGCCTAAAAAAGATGGTACATGGCGCATGTGTGTAGATTGTAGAGCAATTAACAATATCACTATTCGTTATCGTCATCCTATACCACGTTTGGAAGACATGTTAGATGAATTAAGTGGTAGTGCTATTTTCTCTAAAATTGATTTGCGTAGTGGTTATCATCAAATTAGGATGAAAGAGGGGGATGAGTGGAAAACAGCTTTTAAAACAAAATTTGGTTTATATGAGTGGTTAGTTATGCCTTTTGGATTGACTAATGCACCTAGTACTTTCATGAGATTAATGAACCATGTTTTGAGAAATTTTATTGGTAAATTTGTGGTAGTCTATTTTGATGATATTCTTATTTATAGCCACAATGAACATGAGCATATTGATCATATTAGACAAGTTTTGCAAGTGCTAAGAGAACATAAATTGTATGGTAATTTGGAAAAGTGCACTTTTGGCAAAGATAAGGTCATATTTCTTGGTTATGTTGTTTCTAAACATGGGATTGAAGTAGATGAATCAAAAATTGAAGCTATTAAAAATTGGCCTATTCCTACTAATGTGAGTCAAGTAAGAAGTTTTAATGGACTAGCTGGTTTTTATAGAAGATTTGTCAAAGATTTTAGTACACTTGCTGCACCTTTGAATGAACTCACAAAAAAGGGTGTAGAATTTGTGTGGGGAGTTGAACAAGATATTGCTTTTGATGCTATTAAAGAGAAGTTGATTTCGGCCCCTTTGTTAATGCTTCCTAATTTTGACAAACAATTTGAGATTGAGTGTGATGCTAGTGGCATAGGTATTGGAGGAGTATTAATGCAAGAAAAGAAACCTATTGCCTATTTTTCTGAAAAAATTACATGGTGCACAATTGAATTATTCTGTTTATGATAAAGAATTATATGCACTTCTGAGAGTTTTAGAGGTGTGGAAACATTACTTGTGGCCTAAAGAATTTATTATACATAGTGATCATGAAGCATTGAAATTCTTAAAGTGCCAAACAAATTTGAATAAAAGACATGCTAAATGGGTTGAATTTATTGAGTCTTTTCCATACATAATTAAACATAAAAAGGGATTGGACAATGTAGTTGCTGATGCTTTGTCAAGGAAAAACATGTTACTTTCTAATTTAGAGATCAAGGTCTCGGGTTTGGAGGGTATTAGAGAGCTATATGCTAATGATAAAGAATTTTCTATGCCATTTAATAAATGTTCTAATAGTAAGGCATGGGATAAATTTCATATACATGATGGATACTTGTTTAGAGCTAACAAATTATGTATTCCCGAGTGTTGTTTGCGTTTATTCTTATTACAGGAATCTCATAGTGGAGGTTTGATGGGACACTTTGGAAGAGAGAAAACATTGCTTATGTTGGGTGAAAAAATTTATTGGGCACATATGAGAAGAGATGTGTATAGATTGGTGCAAAGATGTATTACATGCAATAAGGCAAAATCCAAGTTGAAGCCCCACGGTTTGTACACACCATTACCATCACCAAGTACACCATGGGAGGATATTAGTATGGATTTCGTGTTGGGTTTGCCAAGAACAAAGAGAGGCCATGATTCCATCTTTGTAGTTGTGGACAGATTTTCCAAGATGGCACACTTCATTGCTTGTCATAAGAGTGATGATGCTTCTCACATTGCCAATTTGTTCTTTAGATAAATTGTGAGATTACATGGTGTGCCAAGAACAATTGTTTCTGATAGAGATGTCAAGTTTATGAGCTACTTTTGGAAGACACTATGGGGGAAGCTTGGCACTAAATTATTATTCTCCACTACTTGCCACCCCCAAACTGATGGGCAAACTGAAGTTGTGAATAGGACATTGTCTACATTGTTGAGAAGCATGATCAAGAAGAATTTGAGGGAGTGGGAAGATTGTTTGCCACATGTGGAGTTTGCTTATAATAGGGCTGTGCATTCAACCACTAATTTTTGTCCCTTTGAGGTGGTTTATGGATTTCGGCCTACTACACCCCTAGACTTGTTACCACTTCCAATTCAAGAGAGAACTAATATGGATGCATCCAAAAGGGCTGATTTTGTGAGGAAGATACATGAGAAGACAATGGAGGCTATTGAGAAGAAAGGGAAATATGTAGCTCAAAAGAGAAATCAAAAGAGGAAGGAAGTTATTTTTCAAGAGGGAGATTTAGTATGGGTGCACTTTCGGAAGGATATGTTCCCTAAGCTAAGGAAATCAAAATTATTGCCAAGAGGTGCTGGTCCTTACAAGGTGATTGCAAAAATAAATGACAATGCATACAAGATAGATCTTCCAATTGATGAGTTTGGAGTGAGTAATTCCTTCAATGTTGCTGATTTGACACCATATCATGGTGATGACCTTGATGAGGACATCAAGGCTTTTCAAGGGGGGAGGATGATGAGGACATCCCTAGTGTTTCACCTATTATTTCACATGATATTCCTCCAAAGAATGATGAAGTGAGGATTGGTCCTATGACAAGATCAAGGACTAAATTATTACAACAACGGGTGAATTCACTCCTACTTGAGTATAACATTTGTGATTATGAGAGCTTTATACTACCTAAATCCATGCATGTTTGTTTTCTTAGGTTTATTGATAACACAAGCATTAAGGAGGGAGAACAAGGAGAGATGATGCACATGGATGGAGAGGAGCTGAAAACAAATGTTACACATGATGAAAACAATTCTACAAGTGTGGAAAACAAGTGCTAGATTGTTATTCCACACTCATGGAGGGACATAACAAGAGGAGGGCACCCACAAGGAAGTACCAATGCGCCATATAGAGTCCAATTATAGTTAAACATGGTTTGTGTACCATCATGGCCGAATCCCCTAGCATGGGTCGGTTTGTATCTATTGTGGTTGAGTACAAGTCCAAAACTAGACCCATGTTGGGTTCCTATTCGGGTTGGTGGGTGTTGCTTGCGCAATGTACCTTTGTGGCCGCACCCCACCCCTCATATATACCCCTTGGGGCGCATAGGTTAGGTTAGACTACGTTAAAACAAAAACCCTAGACTTCTAGATTGTATTGCTTGAAGCATTCATCTTGAATCATCATACCTTTGCAAATCTGAGTGTATTCTGCTGTTCCACTGGGAATAACGAGAAACAGGACCACTTGTAGTCGTTGGCTACGTGTGCAAGAGTGTGGAGTCTCGAATATCCGAAGGGGTTAAGTGCTGTTGCAATTGGTGACAGGGTTTAGCCAAAGGAGAGAGCGAGGTATCACATTATTTATCAAGTTATCAAGAGAGTTCACTGAGAAGATCGGGCTACCCCTTATCAGGCCATCACCAGCTTGAAGGTGGGAGAAAAATTCCCCGACTGCACGGTCGCAGCCTTTGATGCGTCAAGGCCTCCACCATCCGAAGTGAGTTTGCCTTTGTTTTCTCTTTATTTCTTCTAGTTCTGAATTTTGGTCGACTGAATTTCTTCTGTCTTCTTCTGTAGAGCTTATCCATGGCCACCTGCTACCCTCCAGTATCTGGGGCGGAGGCCTCGGAGTTATTGGCAAGTAACCTGGACGGCCCAGCCGATACCAGTGTTGCCAACGCTTCTTCGAGTTCCGAGCAAGATTCTTCGGATGACGCAGGGGACTCGGATGGCGGCCATCGTAAACGCCGTCGAGTGGAAGGTGACGAGGCCACCTCTAAGGACAACTCCTTGGAGGAATCGCCCGGGAAGGAGCCCATCAACGCTACTCCACTGCGTACGTGCGCCCCTTCCTCCTCATTCCCAGTTATCCAAACCGCTTGGAATGCGGATATGCTGGACGAGGAGGACGACGAAGATGAGTAAGTTTCTTTCCCTGTTCTTTAGTCGAACGTTTTCCTTTGGCGTCTCGTTGACGCTTTGTCTTTATCGCAGCCTGCAAGCTATCAGCCCTCGCAGGTACGCTTCTTCCCTTCCTCCCGAAAGGAGGAATAAAATGGGAGCTGCAGGCGAGACTCCTACCGCCGGCACGGTCCAAAATTCTCCGAATGTCGCTCCTGACGCGGCGACTCCAAAGGCTCCAAAAGAGGTGTCGGGCAGCTCGGCGGATCCCCTCTCACTCGCTCAAGGCCAGGTAACCTTCGCTGCCTGTTTTTTAATGTTCTACCGTCTTTGGATTTGTTATCGGGTGCACGTCAGTGCTCCCGATGGGAGTAGCCCCCGAGGCTGTAGCTGATCGCATGCGATCAGCTACAGGCTCAGAGATAGTCAATTCCTTCTTCTTCTTTTTATCGGGTGCACGACAGTGCTCCCGATGGGAGTATCCCCCGAGGCTATACTCGAATGTTTGTAATCGTGTATAGGCTCAAATTTTACTCTTCTGACTCTTTCACTTTCATGTTCCTTGCAGTCACTTATTGACTCCCTTGCGGCGATTGGTCGCCGTGTTGTTCTTGCTGAGTCTGAATGCGGGTTCCTTCGAGCGGACCGTAGTCGACTCACCACTGAGAACGAGCTTCTTCGAGGTAAGTTTACCATCTTTTCTTGTATTCGTTTTCCACCAATTCTTCGACTCTCATGATCGTTGTTGTGCAGCTCAACTTGAATTTTTGAAGACCGAGAAGGAGAGTGCCTCCACTCAGGCAACAGCTCTAGAGGCAGAATTGGCGACTGCCCGACGGGAGCTCGAGTCTTCCCGCATGCTATCTGCTGATTACGAGGGAAAACTTACGGCTGCCCAGGATGCTCTAAAGAGCTTGGAGGACGCTGGCGCCAAGGCGGACGCCAATCTCGTCAATTTTCTTCGCCTCCTTGCTGAGCGCTTCGCGAGTAAGTTATATTTATCTACAATCTTCTTTTTGTCTTGGTGAATCCTTTGGACTAACACTTTCTTTTCTTAGGTCTCCTGGGTGTCCCTCTGGAGATTGCTGGGGTTTCTCGAGTGGACGCATTGACAGATTCTTGCGCCCAGCTTAGGAGGCATGCTGCAGGGGTTTGCACCTTTATTGGCGATGCCATTCGGGTGTTGACGCAACTGCACGGCCGCCTTCTCGTCAACTCCGTGTCTCCACCCGCGCTGGGCGATCTGCTGAAGGTTTTCTCGGAGGGCAATCTCCTTGAAGCTTACGCGGTTGCCCAGTCAGAATCTGGGGCGAAGACCGCCATCCAGTTCGCGCTGGCGCATGGAGTTACATGCTTGGAGGAGGCCTACTCGGAGCTTCCCGTCGATCCTGTTACGGGCAAAAAGTTAGGGCTTCGTCGTTTCGGCGATGCCGCCGGAGTCCTTGCTCGGAAGTTATCCAAGTTATTTGCCCGTGCTAAGGGAGGGACCACTGCCGCGAGTGGTAGCACAACTGTAGCTTCTTAGGTTATTTCGGTTGTACTTCGCAGCTTCGATTGTAATGAACCCTGGGATATGCTCCCGTATTTTCAATAGTTTAATCGAGATGTTTTGCTGAAATGCTTCCTGCGATTGTGTGTGTGTTCCCGATGGGAGTAGCCCCCGAGCACCTGTCGAATAGGTGGATAATATATCTCGAGTAGGGCATCTTATTCCTTAATCTTCCTTGTACTTTTCAGGTGACCGGGGTGGCTGCAGAGCCTTCGGGTGGAACTGCTACTCCAGCCGATCCTCTTGTTGCCGCTGTTGGGACCTTGGCGGGTCTCCGTGATCGTGTAGCTGATGGTGAGCGCAAGTTAAAGGCGTTGCGTGGGGTAGCCGATGTGGTTAAATCCAAACAAAAGCTGGCGACTGAACGTGAGCAATTTGTGATGGATGAATTGGCGTCTATTGCCAATGATTTGCTCTGTAAGTAGTTCAGCCCCCGAGTCTTTCTAATCTTGTGCTCTTCTTTTGATCATGTACCCTTGCTTTTCAGTTGTTCGACCAGATGACATGAATGAGAAACAGTGGGTGGAGAACCACATCTATCAAGAAGCTGGTAGCTCAAGGCCTCATGCAATTAATTTTTGGTCTGATCTGTCGCACCCTGGTTTCTAGGGGATACTCATCGGGCCGAACTGGATAGCAGATGCTTGGATTATGGGACATAACTGCTCCCACGTCCCAGCTTCCTGGTAGGCCTGCGCTTATGCGCGACAACACAAGCCCTGCTATTCCACCGTCGATGTAAACTATCCACTAGAGACCATAGGCAATACTGTCGACATACTTGATATCAATCACACATGGTACGTCAACAGTGTTAAACGGAATGATACCACAACACATCTCTAAGACACAAAAGATTGAAATAAGGTTGCAAATAGCCTTCACTAAGGCAGAGAATAGCAAATACAATCATCCAGAGGACACGTGTCCCAACATAACATTCATTACATCACAGCGGAAGCATTCAACAGGTCTGAGTACAGACAAGATCCAAATAGGCTTAAGAAGCCGGAAAACGGAAAGACGGAGCCCATCCACGAAGTCTTGGATCCTGCCCGGGTCCGCTATCTACTCGTCAACAGCGTCGTCGTACTCCACGTAGTAGCCTCCATGGGGATCCTCGGAATCGTCGTCTGCGTAAACCACAGCCCCAAAGGGGTCAGTACATAAACGTACTGGCAAGCAAGACTCACAGTTCACCAAAGTGTAACCCGTCAACACCAAGCACAGATGCTTTGGGTGCAACGGAAGGAAGGGGAATACAAAAGATGCGGCAGCGGGCTGCACTAACCAACTACAGAACATACTATAACTTCCGGCTAACAGAAAGGAGATAAGATCGAGTATGGTAACCAACTGAAAGTAAATCCAAACAAACCCATCCAATGTCACCCCCTTCTAAGGAAGCAACCAAAGGATAACTCACACAGTTGGATTAATGATGAGTCAGGTTATTGTGTCAATAATTCTATTACTAGTCAAGTTATTATAGTTAGGTGTAAGTTGTCTGAGTACTTGTTAGCCAGTACTTTCACCAAGTCGTCACATAACCGCGGACAACACGGCTTCTCGAGAAGATTTATCCCTGCAGGGTGTGCTCCAGTACCCGTACACACTCGAGCCACCAACTAAAACTCAGGTGGACTCGACACGACTCGAACCATCACTACAGCCTGTCCTAGGAGCCACGGAGCTATAAGGTCCTGGCCAGTCCGACCTAACCTAAGCGCAGGGGTGAAAACCACACCCCCCGGCACCACAGGCCTTGCCCTATATGCATCATCATCATCAACAGTAACCATGGGAGCGACCCATTCATGCTTATGCGCAAATGGAACTCCCGAACTAATTGTGGCTCTTCGGACAAACTGCGGATTAGGTCAAAGTCGAGGGGGGTTCCATACCACCACCCGGATGCGGTGAGCACGCTCATCATGGATTAGTAGACAAGACCCTTTTCCTATTAGGGTCGACACTAGCAGGCCTCAAAACCACAAAGGGCCTCCTGCCGGTGCCTTATCAGCATGTTATTAACAACAGGTTGATTTATTAACAACGAGCCCCCAAAACATAATAGAAGTAATAACAGAAAGTAACGGGTAACAGACTCGAGCAAAGAAACCTAAGCATGCTAGTAAGACACTGGCTCAACCAGAGGGGTGATAGGAGTGAAGGTGAGGCAATATCAAGGTTAAGGGATTCATGTGATAGGTTCGTAACAGAAACAACTACTACTAAGGCTAGCAGAAAAGAACAACGGAAAGTATCGGTAACCAATGTTGAAAGGAACACAGTGGTTCATGTGAGTGATAACTTGCCTGCAAACCCAGTAGCCTGGTACTGAGCTAGATCCTCAGAAGGGGTGTCGTAAGGATCGTCGGACTCAACGTCGTCGTCTAACCGAGAAGAAGCAAACAGACAATGCAGAAAGGGTAGACAATCAATCTCATGGCATAGTGCACAATCATGGGGATGATGCATGTCATGTTAATAGTTGCATCAAAATAAACTAGTTGACATGGTAACACAAATTAAATGGACACATATGCAATTTTGAGTTGCATATGAAAAGCCCATGAATTTTGGGTTAGATTATTTGTTTTCCAACTAATCAACAGATGAAGGTGAATTAGTATGATGCATGGATGAGGAAAACAACAAAATAACAACAATAGAACCAATTTAAAATAGGGTTTACCAATTTAGAAATTTATTTAGTAAGTTATGGAATTGTTGGTTGCTTAAAGGGATTACACAAATATTTGTTGTTTTCACCAAGTTAAATTGTTCAAAACAGATAACAAAGTTTATATTTTGAAAATACACAAAGTTTTAGGTGGAAAACATATTTCACTTGTTGAATTTGGATTTAAAATGAGCAGGTTATTGATTTGGCAATTTTAATTGCATTAAATAAGAAACAGTTGTTTTCAGCAATTTAAATTATTCAAAATATAAAACAAAGTTGATATTTGCAAAGTTCATGAAAAATGGGATGGAAAACATATTTTATTTGTTGAGTTTGGAATTTTTATGTTCAAGTTATGAATTTTGCAAAATTAAGTGAATTAAACAAGAATTCAAATCTTTCACCAATTTAAAATATTCAAAACGGTAAACAAATTTTATATTTGAGTAGAGAATTTAAAATGGAGTGATTTACATGTTTAAAGTTTTGCAATTTGAGTTTCCAAACAAAAGCTATTAAATTAACAAGTTTAGGCATATTTATAGTTGATAGAAATAACTATGGACCAAAAAAAAAGAATACAGGGACTTGGAAAAAAAAATTGCAGGGACCTAGATAACCTAGCAGGGACCTATGGGCAATTTAGAATAGATCTAGAACTAGGAAAGATAAATGGAAGAAAAAGGGTTTTTGATTGCAGGGGGGGATTCGAACCCCTGCCCTCCTGCCTATGCCAAGGAACAGCAACCAACTGGGCTACTACTGCTGTGTTGAAAGGGGATAGCTAGTTGGGAGGTTAAGGTTCAGACAACTACTACTGATCAAAAATCGAAAACAACCGGAAAAAGGTGGGGGTGCGGGACTCGAACCCGCGTGCTCCGCTTGCGCGCGCGGTTGCTCTGCCAGTTGGGTTGTTTCCGTTTGCTTGTCAGAGTGGGGGGACTCGGGTTTTTGAGGTAGAACCCCGCGGTGTTTACTGAAAAATCTGCAGGTGCTGTTCTGAACATTGGACAGGGAATCGTGGTCGACGCTGGGCAGTTGCGGCTGCTGTGCTGCTCGCCGCGGATCACGGCCGTGCGGGGCGGACGCGGGCTGGCGGCCGGTGCGGCCCGTGTGCCCGTGCGAGGCGGAGAGGGAGCGGAGAGAGCGGGAGGAGGAGCGACTGCTTACAGAGATGGTTCGATGGAGGAGCAGTTCGGTGCAGGAGGAGTGCGGCCGGCGGCGAACTTGGATGGCGGCGGCGATTTCGGTGGTCCTCGGGGGAGACCGAGGCCACGGGGAGGATGAGGGAGCCGGGAGCTTTCCGTTCCCGGCCCTAGCTCGGCCGCTGGGGCACCGGTGGCGCGGCGACTCGCCGGAGAGGAGGCGGCGGTGATGGAGCTTCGGTGGAGAGCGAGAGGGAGCAGTGTGAGAGAGAGGAAGAGAGGGCGGCGCGCGAGGGAAGAGAGGGGTGGAGGAAAAGAATTAGGGCTAGGAGGAGGAGGCTCGAGGTCTTAAGGGGAAGGGGAGCTAGGGATCACCGTTCCCTCCTCTGGTGCGGACGTGGCCACCATGGATGCCCCTCCGTACCGTACGGAGGTAGGGGACGACCGTGAGGCGTATGGGCCTTTGGCCAAATTGGGCTGGCCCCAACGTGGGCTGCCTCCTTTTGCCCCCTCTCCCACTCTTTTTAACCTTTTAAGCTTATTTTTTTTCAGATTTTGGGAAAAGAGAAAACAAATGGTTCTAGGGTTAGCAAAACTTTTGGGACAAATTTTTACTGATTTATTTTTGTAACAACCTTGAAAATGAACTTTTGTTTTCCAATTATTTAATTGATGTTATTGTTTGGAAATTAAGTGATTTGAACAATTTTGGTATCAAAAAGAAATAATTGAATGTTAAGCCAATTTAAGTTTTTGATAACAATTTTGGTGGAAACAATTGTTGGTTTGTTTTGTCGTTTTTATTTTGACACATTGTAACATAACAAGTATGACAATAAATTAATTTTTGTTTGGAATTTCATATAGAAAACAAATGGAACCAAATAGAAAACAAGTGCAAAGATGATGACATGATGCAAAACAAAAACTTAACAAGAAATAAAACATTCTAGGGGGAGATTTCATACTTGGGATGTTACAAAACGACCCCCCTTGAAGGAATCGCGCCCCGAGATTCCTACTGAGAAGTGAAAAGGTCCGGATACTTCTTGCGAAGATCCTCTTCGGTCTCCCATGTTGCCTCTTTATCGGAATGATGCGACCACTGCACTTTCAAGAACTTGGTGCTCTTGTTGCAAGTCTTACGCTCGGTCTCATCGAGAATACGAACAGGGTGCTCCTCATAAGATAGATCCTCTTGCAGTTCAATGGAATCATGATCAACTGCACGATCTGGATCTTTGAAGCACTTCTTGAGCTGTGACATGTGAAACACATCGTGCACCTTGGATAGTTTTTCTGGAAGTTCAAGACGATAGGCATTTTCCGCACGCCTTGAGAGAATGTTGAAAGGACCAATGTATCTCGGTGCTAGCTTTCCTTTGACACCAAAACGATGAGTGCCTCTGAGGGGAGTTACACGGAGATATGCTTTGTCACCAGGTGCATAGATCATATCCCTGTGCTTGCTGTCATAGTAGCTTTTCTGACGAGACTGAGCAATCTTGAGATTGTCACGAATGATGCGAACTTTCTCGTCGGCTTCCTTAACAATGTCAGGGCCTAAGAGTGAACGTTCACCAGCTCCAGACCAATTGATTGGACTCCTGCATCTGCGGCCATAGAGTGCTTCAAACGGTGCCATGCCTAGGCTTGCCTGGAAGCTGTTGTTGTAGGAGAATTCAGCATATGGAAGGCAATCCTCCCATTTCATGCCAAAGGAGAGACCACATGCTCTGAGCATATCCTCGAGAATTTGATTGACTCTTTCGACTTGCCCTTGAGACTGAGGATGATAAGCTGTGCTGAACAGAAGTTTGGTGCCCAATGCTTCTTGAAAGCTTTTCCAGAAATGAGAAGTGAATATGCTTCCACGGTCTGAGCTTATTTCCAATGGAACACCATGAAGAGGAACAATCTTTGTTGTGTAGAGCTCTGCTAACTGGCTAGCCGAGATTGTTTCTTTGACAGCAAAGAAGTGAGCTACCTTAGTGAGACGATCAATAACAACGAAGATTGCATCGTTGCCCTTCTTGGACTTTGGAAAACCAGTGACGAAGTCCATTTCAATCATGTCCCACTTCCACTCAGGAATTTTCAGAGGTTGGAGGAGACCGGCTGTTTTCTGATGAACTGCCTTAACACGTTGACAAACGTCGCATTCAGAAACGTATTTAGCAATTTCACGTTTCATGCCAGACCACCAATACAGTGTTTTGAGATCCTGGTACATCTTTGTACTTCCAGGGTGTATGGAAAGAGGAGTTTCATGAGCCTCCTTGAGAATAACATCTATGAGACTTTGAACTTGAGCAACCGCAATGCGTCCTTCGAAGAACACCGTTCCCTTGTCATCAATTGAGAAGCACTCATACTTCACATTGCCTGCTCTGATGTTATTTGCGATCTTCTTGATCTCAGCATCACGAAGTTGTTCAGAACGAATCTTGTCCTCGAGAGTTGGAGTAGCTGTCAAGTTTGCAAGATAACCTTGAGGAACAAGACCAAGGTTCAGCTTCTGGAATTCTTCATGAAGTGGAGGTTGGCTTTCCATGATCATGAGATTATTGCAATAAGACTTGCGACTGAGAGCATCGGCCATAACATTAGCCTTGCCTGGAGTGTAAGAAATGGTAAGATCGAAGTCTTTGATCTTTTCAATCCATCTCCTTTGCCTTAGGTTTAGATCTGGTTGAGTGAAGATGTATTTCAGACTCTTATGATCGGAAAAGATTTCAGTGCGATTACCCAACAAGTATTGCCTCCATTTGTTGAGGGCAAACACCACTGCTGCAAGTTCTAGGTCATGAGTGGGATAATTGAGCTCATGTGCGTTCAACTGACGTGAAGCATAAGCCACCACTTGATGTTCTTGCATAAGAACTGCTCCTAGACCTTGGAGAGAAGCATCACAGAATATCTGGAAAGGTTTGGTAGTATCTGGGCCAACCAGAACTGGTGTAGAGGTGAGTTTAGTCTTCAGGAGATTGAAACTTTCATCACATTGTGGAGACCAAACGAACTTCTTGTCCTTCTTTGTGAGATCAGTGAGAGGTTTGGCAATTTTTGAGAAGTTTTGGACGAAACGACGGCAGTAGCTAGCCAAGCCAAGAAAACTTCTTACTTGCTTCACCGTCTTAGGAGGTTTCCAATCAACAATTGCCTTAACCTTTTCTGGATCAATGGCTATGCCCTTGGCAGAGATGACATGACCAAGGTAAGCAACTTCTGGAATCCAGAACTCACATTTGGAGAACTTGGCATATAGACGATGCTCGCGAAGTTTCATGAGAGTGAGACGAAGATGTTCTCCATGCTCTTCCTCGGATTTTGAGTAGACAAGAATATCATCAAGATATACCACAACGAACTTGTCGAGGTATTCATGGAAGATAGAATTCATGAGTCTAGAGAATGTCGCCGGTGCATTGGTGAGACCAAAGGACATGACGGTGTATTCATATAGACCGTACCGAGTGGTGAAAGCTGTCTTAGGAATATCTTCCTTTCTGATCTTTATCTGATGGTAACCCATCCTCAAATCCAACTTTGAGAATATTGAGGCTCCAGCAAGTTGATCAAAAAGATCATCGATACGAGGAATTGGATACTTGTTTTTGATGGTTTTCTCGTTGAGAGGACGATAGTCAACCACGAGTCTCTTCGTTTGGTCCTTCTTGGCAACGAACAGAGTTGGGCAACCCCAAGCCGAGGAACTAGGTTGAATGTAACCTTTTTCCATGTACATATCGATTTGCTCCTTCAACAACTTCAGTTCAGGAGGAGCTATCTTGTATGGATGCTTAGAGATTGGAGCAGTGCCTGGTTCAAGTTCGATCACGAACTCAACTGCTCTGTCAGGGGGCATTCCTGGCAATTCTTCTGGAAAGACATCAGGGAATTCACAAACCACCGGAATAGTTTCAATAGATGGTAGAGGATTTGCATTGAGGGTGTAGAGTTGAGCAACTGGATTTTCAGCATGGAAGTAGACTATCTGGCCAGAAGGGTGTGTGATTTTGACAGACTTAGCAGGACAATCAATGACTGCTTTGTTGGCTACCAACCAATCCATCCCCAGAATGACATCAATATCTGAAGAGTGGAGAGCTATCAAGGATGCCTGGAATGGAAGGTTTCCAATTGTGATCTCGATGTTCTGGCTAACTTTATTGCTTTGCCAGCTAGATCCCGGTGATTTCACTAGGAGAGGGATAGACAACTGTTCGAAGTTGATTCCACTGTTGTTTGCAAAGCATTGATAGATGAAAGAGTGTGAAGCACCAGAATCGAACAAGACTTTAGCACGAAACGAGTTCACAAGAAGTGTGCCCATTACAACCTCCGGAGATTCTTCTGCTCCCTGGGCCTTGACATGGTTCACCTTAACGGTTCTCACGCCAAGGTCGTTGCTGTTGTAGCAACCCAACGGAGGACCACGTATTCTTGTCGGGGTCGACCTGTGGCGAGGTGGAGGTGGAAAGAGGTGCCTTTGCGGACACTTATCGGAAAAGTGGCCCGACTGTCCACACTTGTAGCATGTAACAACAGAACGAGGAGTTGTTGGACCTGGCTGAGATGGAGCACCTCCTGAAGATACCACTGGGGTGGGAGGGAGGGCAAGAAATCCTGCCGGGCTTGGCAAGCAGATGGGCGGTGTTGGAGTGGTATATGGAACCCAAACTCTTCGTTTTTGTGGAGGCATGATAGCTTTTGAAAGATTAGCCTGTTCACGAGAGTGCTTACGAGATTCCTCAACCAACTTGCGCCCATGCTCTTCATTTAGAGCGATGTTGACGAGGTCCTCAAAATTCTTGGCCTTGACGTTGGTGAGAGCATACTTGAGTTCCGGGTTGAGACCCCTGCGGAACTTTGCCATCTTTTTCGCTTCCGTGGAGATTTCATCTCCGGCGTAGCGAGCCAGACGATTGAACTCTCTTTGGTATTCGAGAACGTCCAGACTGCCTTGTGTGAAAGAATAGAATTCCTCACGCATTTTCTCCATGAGCCCATCGGGAATGTGATGGCGCACGAAGGCTTGCTTGAAATCCTCCCATGTGATTGCCACACTAGGACCTCTCATTTCTTGGAAATTCTCCCACCAAGACATGGATCGTCCACGGAGAAGGTAGGTCACGTAAGGAACACGGTCCTCGTCAGCCACATGAGCTACCACAAGAGTACGGTTCATTTCACGGAGCCAGTCATCAACATCCAATGGCTCGGAGGGGTTATCAAACGTGCGCGGATTGAGCTCAAGGAACTCCCGAATAGACACCCGGGTGTTGCCATTACTCCCAAGGTCTTGGTTCTGCTGCATCTGCCTTATAACTTGCGTCATCTGAGACAGCACTTTCCCCATCTCAGGTGGCAGTGTGGGTTCTTCGTCACCACTTTCCATCCTGAAGAGGATACCAAGATTAACACAGTAACCGGATAACAAAATCCAATATAAGTGCTTAAAAGGATTACTTCAGACGGTAAGAAGGTAGCATGGATCAACATATACTACCCTCAACGTTCACCATAAATGGTTTGAGTACGAAAGGATAACTAAACATAGCTAGGAATGGATACATCAATGGACGAAAGGTTCTTAAGAGAAACATGATATTGAAGCAACATCGGGAAACTCACGACCAAAACTCCTAAGGTACTACAGAAGAACCCAGAACACGTGAAATCCTAACTTGAAAGTTTAAATGAGAAGGGAAAATCAACGTTGCACTTCCTTACCAGAAAAGGGAGGGTGGGTGGGGAAAGAAATAAAATGGCAGAATTCCTACTCTCACGTTTCATTTTTCCTATGTAGCTACAAAATAGTTTCTAGACTCAACTGCGACCAGTAAAAGGGATCCTACAGGCAGACAGGCTCTGATACCATTTGTCGCACCCTGGTTTCTAGGGGATACTCATCGGGCCGAACTGGATAGCAGATGCTTGGATTATGGGACATAACTGCTCCCACGTCCCAGCTTCCTGGTAGGCCTGCGCTTATGCGCGACAACACAAGCCCTGCTATTCCACCGTCGATGTAAACTATCCACTAGAGACCATAGGCACTACTGTCGACGTACTTCATATCAATCACACATGGTACGTCAACAGTGTTAAACGGAATGATACCACAACACATCTCTAAGACACAAAAGATTGAAATAAGGTTGCAAATAGCCTTCACTAAGGCAGAGAATAGCAAATACAATCATCCAGAGGACACGTGTCCCAACATAACATTCATTACATCACAGCGGAAGCATTCAACAGGTCTGAGTACAGACAAGATCCAAATAGGCTTAAGAAGCCGGAAAACGGAAAGACGGAGCCCATCCACGAAGTCTTGGATCCTGCCCGGGTCCGCTATCTAATCGTCAACAGCGTCGTCGTACTCCACGTAGTAGCCTCCATGGGGATCCTCGGAATCGTCGTCTGCGTAAACCACAGCCCCAAAGGGGTCAGTACATAAACGTACTGGCAAGCAAGACTCACAGTTCACCAAAGTGTAACCCGTCAACACCAAGCACAGATGCTTTGGGTGCAACGGAAGGAAGGGGAATACAAAAGATGCGGCAGCGGGCTGCACTAACCAACTACAGAACATACTATAACTTCCGGCTAACAGAAAGGAGATAAGATCGAGTATGGTAACCAACTGAAAGTAAATCCAAACAAACCCATCCAATGTCACCCCCTTCTAAGGAAGCAACCCAAGGATAACTCACACAGTTGGATTAATGATGAGTCAGGTTATTGTGTCAATAATTCTATTACTAGTCAAGTTATTATAGTTAGGTGTAAGTTGTCTGAGTACTTGTTAGCCAGTACTTTCACCAAGTCGTCACATAACCGCGGACAACACGGCTTCTCGAGAAGATTTATCCCTGCAGGGTGTGCTCCAGTACCCGTACACACTCGAGCCACCAACTAAAACTCAGGTGGACTCGACACGACTCGAACCATCACTACAGCCTGTCCTAGGAGCCACGGAGCTATAAGGTCCCGGCCAGTCCGACCTAACCTAAGCGCAGGGGTGAAAACCACACCCCCCGGCACCACAGGCCTCGCCCTATATGCATCATCATCATGAACAGTAACCATGGGAGCGACCCATTCATGCTTATGCGCAAATGGAACTCCCGAACTAATTGTGGCTCTTCGGACAAACTGCGGATTAGGTCAAAGTCGAGGGGGGTTCCATACCACCACCCGGATGCGGTGAGCACGCTCATCATGGATCAGTAGACAAGACCCTTTTCCTATTAGGGTCGACACTAGCAGGCCTCAAAACCACAAAGGGCCTCCTGCCGGTGCCTTATCAGCATGTTATTAACAACAGGTTGATTTATTAACAACGAGCCCCCAAAACATAATAGAAGTAATAACAGAAAGTAACGGGTAACAGACTCGAGCAAAGCAACCTAAGCATGCTAGTAAGACACTGGCTCAACCAAAGGGGTGATAGGAGTGAAGGTGAGGCAATATCAAGATTAAGGGATTCATGTGATAGGTTCGTAACAGAAACAACTACTACTAAGGCTAGCAGAAAAGAACAACGGAAAGTATCGGTAACCAATGTTGAAAGGAACACAGTGGTTCATGTGAGTGATAACTTGCCTGCAAACCCAGTAGCCTGGTACTGAGCTAGATCATCAGAAGGGGTGTCGTAAGGATCGTCGGACTCAACGTCGTCGTCTAACCGAGAAGAAGCAAACAGACAATGCAGAAAGGGTAGACAATCAATCTCATGGCATAGTGCACAATCATGGGGATGATGCATGTCATGTTAATAGTTGCATCAAAATAAACTAGTTGACATGGTAACACAAATTAAATGGACACATATGCAATTTTGAGTTGCATATGAAAAGCCCATGAATTTTGGGTTAGATTATTTGTTTTCCAACTAATCAACAGATGAAGGTGAATTAGTATGATGCATGGATGAGGAAAACAACAAAATAACAACAATAGAACCAATTTAAAATAGGGTTTACCAATTTAGAAATTTATTTAGTAAGTTATGGAATTTTTGGTTCCTTAAAGGGATTACACAAATATTTGTTGTTTTCACCAAGTTAAATTGTTCAAAAAAGATAACAAAGTTTATATTTTGAAAATACACAAAGTTTTAGGTGGAAAACATATTTCACTTGTTGAATTTGGATTTAAAATGAGCAGGTTATTGATTTGGCAATTTTAATTGCATTAAATAAGAAACAGTTGTTTTCAGCAATTTAAATTATTCAAAATAGAAAACAAAGTTGATATTTGCAAAGTTCATGAAAAATGGGATGGAAAACATATTTTATTTGTTGAGTTTGGAATTTTTATGTTCAAGTTATGAATTTTGCAAAATTAAGTGAATTAAACAAGAATTCAAATCTTTCATCAATTTAAAATATTCAAAACGGTAAACAAATTTTATATTTGAGTAGAGAATTTAAAATGGAGTGATTTACATGTTTAAAGTTTTGCAATTTGAGTTTCCAAACAAAAGCTATTAAATTAACAAGTTTAGGCATATTTATAGTTGATAGAAATAACTATGGACCAAAAAAAAGAATACAGGGACTTGGAAAAAAAATTGCAGGGACCTAGATAACCTAGCAGGGACCTATGGGCAATTTAGAATAGATCTGGAACTAGGAAAGATAAATGGAAGAAAAAGGGTTTTTGATTGCAGGGGGGGATTCGAACCCCTGCCCTCCTGCCTATGCCAAGGAACAGCAACCAACTGGGCTACTACTGCTGTGTTGAAAGGGGATAGCTAGTTGGGAGGTTAAGGTTCAGACAACTACTACTGATCAAAAATCGAAAACAACCGGAAAAAGGTGGGGGGTGCGGGACTCGAACCCGCGTGCTCCGCTTGCGCGCGCGGTTGCTCTGCCAGTTGGGCTGTTTCCGTTTGCTTGTCAGAGTGGGGGGACTCGGGTTTTTGAGGTAGAACCCCGCGGTGTTAACTGAAAAATCTGCAGGTGCTGTTCTGAACATTGGACAGGGAATCGTGGTCGACGCTGGGCAGTTGCGGCTGCTGTGCTGCTCGCCGCGGATCGCGGCCGTGCGGGGTGGACGCGGGCTGGCGGCCGGTGCGGCCCGTGTGCCCGTGTGAGGCGGAGAGGGAGCGGAGAGAGCGGGAGGAGGAGCGACTGCTTACAGAGATGGTTCGATGGAGGAGCAGTTCGGTGCAGGAGGAGTGCGGCCGGCGGCGAACTTGGATGGCGGCGGCGATTTCGGTGGTCCTCGGGGGAGACCGAGGCCACGGGGAGGATGAGGGAGCCGGGAGCTTTCCGTTCCCGGCCCTAGCTCGGCCGCTGGGGCACCGGTGGCGCGGCGACTCGCCGGAGAGGAGGCGGCGGTGATGGAGCTTCGGTGGAGAGCGAGAGGGAGCAGCGTGAGAGAGAGGAAGAGAGGGCGGCGCGCGAGGGAAGAGAGGGGTGGAGGAAAAGAATTAGGGCTAGGAGGAGGAGGCTCGAGGTCTTAAGGGGAAGGGGAGCTAGGGATCACCGTTCCCTCCTCTGGTGCGGACGTGGCCACCATGGATGCCCCTCCGTACCGTACGGAGGTAGGGGACAACCGTGAGGGGTATGGGCCTTTGGCCAAATTGGGCTGGCCCCAACGTGGGCTGCCTCCTTTTGCCCCCTCTCCCACTCTTTTTAACCTTTTAGGCTTTTTTTTCAGATTTTGGGAAAAGAGAAAACAAATGGTTCTAGGGTTAGCAAAACTTTTGGGACAAATTTTTACTGATTTATTTTTGTAACAACCTTGAAAATGAACTTTTGTTTTCCAATTATTTAATTGATGTTATTGTTTGGAAATTAAGTGATTTGAACAATTTTGGTATCAAAAAGAAATAATTGAATGTTAAGCCAATTTAAGTTTTTGATAACAATTTTGGTGGAAACAATTGTTGGTTTGTTTTGTAGTTTTTATTTTGACACATTGTAACATAACAAGTATGACAATAAATTAATTTTTGTTTGGAATTTCATATAGAAAACAAATGGAACCAAATAGAAAACAAGTGCAAAGATGATGACATGATTCAAAACAAAAACTTAACAAGAAATAAAACATTCTAGGGGGAGATTTCATACTTGGGATGTTACATGATCGTAGTCGAGGATTTGTGCTTGCCACCTTGAAGTTCAGAGTCAATCAGGCGAAGATACTCGTGAGTTCCTTTCACGAGGTTTTGATTGCAATGAACGCTGCTTTTTATCCGCTGCAAAGGGGTCTAGAGGATTGGAGCCATCTTCTCAGGGTGTTCGGTCGAGAAGGAGAGATTCGCGAGTGTGTTCGCAATCAGATGACTTGCGGCTCGGTGGTGTCTCTCTCTTTTGTCCGATTATGGCATCCTGAGGTGAACTTCAATTCCATAGCTAGACTTCCTGATGGTCCAATCGACGATATGTCTCCTCATTATAGGGCTGTTCGACCTGCGGCAGAAGAAATCATTCGATTGACCTCGGATGAGGTAGATCGGGTGTTGGGGGCTGAGAATACTCATCGCCATGTATAAATGTAGGATGCATATATCCTGTTTCATTGTGTAGTTTGTAAAAACTGTTGTAAGGTGTGTAACCTTGTATATATAAATTTTCCTGTGATGCTGAATTTAGGCGTAGCCCCCGTGTGTTTTTGGGGTGTATACCTGTAACTTTTAGCATGTAAGGATGAATAATCTTCGGGTATCTATGGTTGAGAAACCATGTAATTTATTGTGACGACTGAGAAGTCATGTATTCGAGCTACAGGAGTGGCTAATATAGCCTTATTGCTGCTAGAAAAATAGATCTAGGGATAAAATTTGCGGAGGTGTGCGATATTCCAAGGATTGGAATAGATGCCTCCAGTCGTCGGGTTCTTCAGTCTATAATCTCCGCCTGGGATAACTTCGTGTATTATGAAGGGTCCTTCCCATGGTGGCTCGAGCTTGTTCCTTCCTTCTGTTTGAGCCGTAACACCAGATCTCCCACCGCGAAGGCACTATGTCGTATGCGGCGACTGTGATAGTTTCGCAGTGATTGTTGATATACTACTGATCTTGCGAGTGCAATATCGCGCATTTCATCTAGTGCGTCCATATCTTCCGCGAGTGCCCTGTTGGAGGTTTCTTCGTTGTAGGCGACAACTCGTGGGGCGCTGAACCTGACGTCCTCGGGAAGGACTGCTTCTGCCCCGTATACCATGAAAAATGGTGTGTAGTTGGTGGATCGGTTTGGAGTTGTGCGGAGGCTCCATAGCACGGAGGGTAGCTCTTCGGCCCAATGTCATGCTGCTGGGTGTAGACGATCGAGTAGGCGCTTCTTGATGCCAGCTGACACTAAGCCGTTGGATCTTTCGACTTGTCCGTTCGTGATTCCCTTTTCTTTGCAGAACTGCTGTGTTTCCTTGGCTGTGAAATTAGTACCATTGTCCGTAATGATGTCATGTGGCACTCCAAATCTGCATACAATGGAGTCGAGGAATTTGATAGCGCATTGAGCGCTAGCCGAGGTTACTGGCATGGCTTCAATCCATTTGGTAAATTTGTCGACAGCGACCAGCAAGTGTGTGTATCTACCTGGCGTGGACTTGCGTAGCGGTCCTACCATGTCTAGCCCCCATTGTGAAAAGGGCCAGGCGATGGGTATCATATGCAGTTCCGTGGCGGGTGCGTGCGGCTTTGGTGCGAATCGCTGGCAAGCGTTGCACCGGTCGACTAGCTCCTTTGCGTCTCTGGCTGCTGTAAGCCAGTAGAATCCCGCTCGGAAACCTTTTCCCCTGATTGTTTTCCAGCTCGCGTGATGTCCACAGTCTCCTTGGTAGATGTCTTGGAGTAATTCCTTGCCGTCTTCGGGTGCTATACATCGCTGGAGTATACCCGAGATGCTTTGCTTATATAACTCTCCATTGATCACCCAGAAAGATTTACTGCGCCTGATTATCTGTCGAGCTTCGCGAGGATTTGCTGGGAGCTGTTTGGCGGACAAGTAGTCGAGGTACTTCTGTGTCCAAACTGGCTCGACCAGAAAAACTTGTCGCGAAATATTGTGAATAAGCTCGATAGTGGCAACTTGCGGGCTGACCTCTGTTTCTGGTGCTGCAGGTGCTCCGGCAACTTTTTTGACTTTGACTGATCGCTAAGTCATTCGCTCGAAATATATCCCTGGCGGTACGGGTGTATTTGTGGAACCCATGTTGGCCAGCCTGTCTGCTTCTTCATTACTGGATCTCGCAATGTGCTTGAGCTCGCATCCTTTGAAACTGCCCTCGAGTAGGTTGTACATGTCACGATAGGCAACCATGTTTTCGGCGATAGCATCGCACTCCTTCATTGTCTGCTGCATGATGAGGTTGGAGTCGCCTTAGATCATCAGTCGGGTGGCTCCACACGCGACTGCCATCTTCATCCCATGCAACAGGGCCTCATATTCCGCGTCGTTGTTCGATGCTGGATCATCGGGTGGAAAATCCAATCGTAGGACGTATTGCAGCTTGTCTCCTCTAGGTGATATTAGGACGATTCCGGCTCCTGCTCCTTTGTTTCTTTTGGACCCGTCGAAGTACATTATCCAGTTGCTCATGTATTCAGGCGGTCCGGGTGTTTGTAGCTCTGTCCACTCGCTTAAGAATTCCACGAATACCTGGGATTTTATTGCGTTATGTCCTGCATAGGTGATGTCCCAGGCGCCCAGCTCGATGCCCCACTTTGCTATTCTTCCGGATGCCATAGGGTTGTTCATGATTGTACCGAGTGATGCATCATTAACCACTGTGATGGCGTGTTCCTGGAGGTAGTGCTTGAGTTTTCGAGCTGTAAGAACGACTCCATAGGCAAGCTTCTGGTAGTGAGGATATCGTTGTTTGCATGGCGAGAGCACTTCGCTTATGTAATAGATCGGTTGTTGGACTCCATATGCCTTGCCCTCCTCAGGTCGTTCGACTACGACTGCTGTACTGATGACCTGGTTTGTTGCGGCTAGGTATAAGTAAAGTGGTTCCCTCTCTTGCGGTGTTGCGAGGACGCGTCTTCTTTGCAACGATCGTTTCAAGTCAGCGAACGCTTGTTTAGCTTCTGGGGTCCACTCGAATTTGTCCGTCTTCTTCAACAGCTTGTAGAAAGGCAATGCTTGCTCTCCCAATCGCGCGATAAACCTGCTTAAGGCGGCTAGTCGCCCTGCGAGCTGCCGGACTCCGCGTAGATTGGTTGGCTCCTTCATCGTCAAAATTGCTTGTATTTTCTCTGGGTTGGCTTCGATGCCTCTGGCGGATACCAGGTACCCGAGAAGTTTTCCCGCTGGGACGCCGAAAACACATTTTGTTGGATTAAGCTTGATCCTGTATGCATTGTGGGCGTCGAATGTTTCTCTGATGTCTTTGAGGAGTGTGTCCTCTACTCGGGTCTTGATGACGATGTCGTCAACGTATACTTGTACGTTCTTGCCAATGAGCTTGGCGAGGCATTTTTGCATGCAACGCTGATATGTTGCGCCTGCGTTCTTGAGCCCGAAGGGAATTGTCGTGTAGCAGTATACACCTTGTGGCGTGATGAATGCTGTCTTTTCTTCATCTTCCTTCTTCATCCTGATCTGATTATACCCCGAATAAGCGTCCAGGAAGGATAGGCGCTGACAGCCTGCCGTAGAGTCCACGATCTGGTCGATTCGCGGGAGGGGAAAGTTATCCTTGGGGCAGTGCTTATTCAATGACGTGTAGTCAATGCACACTCGAAGGATGTCAGTGTTCTTTTTGGGGACCAGCACCGGGTTTGCTAACCAGGTGGATATCTTGATCTCCCTGATGAATTTTGCAGCTAACAATCTATTCACTTCTTCTCCAAGCACTTTCTGCTTGGGTTCTAAGAACCGTCGAGTGGTCTGCTTGATCGGTTTAGCATCCTTGAAGACTTCGAGTGAGTGCTCGGCGAACTCCCTGGGTATTCCTGGCATATCTGAGGGCTGCCAGGCAAAAATTTCCCAGTACTCACGGAGGAGCTCGACGAGCGCGCTTTCCTATGCTTGCGAGAGGGTAGTTGACACCATCGCTGTCTTCGTAGAATCTGTCGGGTGCACCTGATGTTTTCGGGTGTCGCTGTTGGCGCTGAACTCCAATTCGGGCGCGTTTTTCTTCGTGAGGGGCATCACGGAGTGATCCGTGGTTTTTGCCAGCTCTTGCAATTCTTCTTGCATCCCTAAAGACTTTGCGATCTCGTTGAACTCAATGTGGCACTTGTTGGATTTCTGAAAATCTCCGTCGATGGTGATAACGCCGTATTCTCCGGGTAACTTGAGCTTCAGGTACGCGTAATGTGGTACTGCCATGAATCTGGCGAACGATGTTCAACCAAGAATAGCGTGGTACTGTGAGGGCTAGTCGACGACTTCGAAGTCAAGGAATTCTCTTCTGTAGTTTCTCTTATTTCCCAACACAACTTCTAGGTTAATTGTTTCGAGTGGACGGATTGCCTTTCCCGGAACTATCCCGTGGAAGGATGTTTCTGATTCCGCAAGGCCGTCCAGGTTCTTGTTCATCCGACGGAGTGTGTCCGCGTAGATAATGTTGATGCCGCTGCCTCCGTCCATGAATACGCGGGCCAAATCGTAGTTGCCAATTTGTGCTTGGATTACGAGGGCGGCGTGTCCTGGTCGATAGACTCGTGGTGGGTGGTCTTTCATTGAGAATGTGATCGGTTGATCCGCCATCTTCAAGTATTCGGGCTTTGTTGGCGGAGTCTGCACAGCCATGCATAACTGCCTCGTGTTAGTCTTTTGAGCTCTGCGGGATGGACATACCTTCTGGATCAATGCCAGTTGCCCTGCCGGATTCGGGTATGCATTGGCTCCGGAGTTTTGTGCAGGTGGTGCTGGCAGTGCAGCCAACGTCATGTTTGGATTTGCTGGTGGAGGTAGGGGTTGTGGCGGCTGGAATCCTTGGTTGCCTCCTCCTGGAAGTGGCGGGTAATTTGGAATAGCTGCTGATATGTTTTTCTTCGAGAAAGCCTCGTGAATGTCATGGAACTTCCGACAATCCTTGAGGAGGTGCATCGCCTTGGTTTTGCCCGTACGCTTATCTGTAAACAGATGTAGCGAGCAGTAAGCATCAAGGTCTTCCTCGGGACTTTTTTCTTCAACCTTTGGTTTCCATTCGCGACTTCCACGTCATCCAGTATCGCGACTTCGCGTGAATTCCGCTGCTACCATTTCCTCTCGATCTTCGTGATCGTAGTATTTCCTTCTCTTTCTTCGGCCATGGCGATCTTCATCGGGTGCGGGTGATGACGCTCTCTCATTGCGCACTGCGTCTTCTCCGTTACCCCATTTGTCGGCTATGTTCATCAGCTCCCCAATAGTTCTGGGTGCGGCTCTGCCTAGCTCTTCTCTGAAAGCAGTTCGTCGGGCGCCCTTTGCAAAGGCTTCAACCGCTACTTCTTCCGAGATGTTTCCTACGGTGTTCCTGAGCGTGGTCCATCGCTGGATATACTCGCGGGTGGACTCGCCGCTTTTCTGCTTGCATGCTCACAGTTCTTCAATGGAGGCTGGTCTCTTGTAGGTCGATTGGAAGTTTTTGCAGAAGTCGCGGTGCAGGTCGTCCTACGATGCGTAACAGGACCTTGGCCTCGCTTCCAACCAGCTACGGGCCGCGCCAATGAGATGTAGATTGAGGTATTGCATAGCCGTGTTCTTGTTCCCACGTTGGCATTTTACTGCCGTGAGGTAATCGCTTAGCCACGAAGAGGGCTCGAGTGAGCCGTCGTACTTCGTTACTTCCGTGCTGAGCTTGAATCTTTTGGGCAGGGGTGCTTCTCGGATGCTGCGGGCGAAGCAAAGTGCACCGCAGGTATGTCATCTGAAGAGCCGGACGAAGAGCGTTCGCGATATCGCGCTGCTCTTGCCTTGTCCACCTTATTTTGTGCGAGATCCGATCGCGCGTTGTATCCTGACTTATCGCGGTCAGTGTCCTTCCTTGGCTCCTTGCTTCGTTTTCGCGAGCGGCTGCTGTGATGTCGCGAGCTTTTGTCTCTCGGGCTGTCCTCGCTGCTGCTTCGACTGTCGCCGCGGCGTCGAGCTTCTTTTCCTCGACCACGGCGTGGTGACTTGTCTCTTCTTGGCGAAGGGCTCCTATGCTTGCGGGACGCCTCTTTTTCTTTCTCCTTCTCCTTCTCCTTCTCCAGCTGCTCCACGGCCTTCTTGCGGTCATAGGAGGCGAGCCTTGCGGCTGCCAGTCCTAGCCCTTTACGCACTTGTTTATACTGCTCTGCCCGAGGGTCGCTTTCCGTCGGCTGGTTCATTTGCATGTAAGTTGCTGCGGCCAGGACCGCGGCGGCAGGAGTTTGCGGGTAGACGTTCCCGTCATCATCGACTCGCATGAGGGAGGGCGTGACCGACCTGCTGTTCCCGCCCAAGGACTCGATATCCCTGGATGTTGATGCGTATCCCTTCCTCGCGGGTCGGGTACCGACCGAGGGTGCTAGGGACAGCTCAGCTCGTCGTTGACTTGATTCATCCGCCGCTTTTCTTCGACGGGCCAGATCTATCCGAGCATCCTTGATGGTTGCAGCTGCTCTCACGAGATGATAATGGTAGGCGACCATATCCTCGTGCGGTGAATCTGCTGCGGGTGGCTTGCTCGTTCGCATAGCCTCCTTGGCGCGATCCCAAGCTTCCTGCGAGACACCGATTATGGCGCGTTCTGCTGCGCTATGTTCTGTCTCCGGGGGTTGCTCTGATCCTGCCATGCAGACTTGAGCCAGTCGTGGCTCGTGCGTCCTAGGCGTAGATCGGAAAGCTCTTTGTACTCGTGAAGGTTCCTCTGTCGAGAGGGTATGGTAGTCGTTGGCGTTGAGGCGGACGGACTCGCCGCTTTTCTCCAGACGAAGGCGCGAGTCGACGACTCCTGATTCAGACCCTGATTCTTCCGGGAAGTGGAAGATTCCATCCCTGTTGGTCATGAACTTCAGGCTCCCGAACGTCAAGGTGACGCTCTTTTCCAGATCGTCGAATACCGGGCGAGATTCCGGGGAGTGAGGGGTGACCACGACAGATCCGATCCGTATAGGATTGTACGGAGCCGCAGTCGAAGGTTTCCAACGAGAATTGGTTGTCGATGAAGCCGAAGACGCCGGTGATCCAGCGCCCGCCGTTCCCACAGACGGCGCCAATTGTCGAATCCGTTGTTCGCCAAATCCCTCAGGTGACCCTATCGGGTTTCGAGTAGGAGAACCCATGAGCGTTGGTGGCGATCGGCGGCTAAACAGGGGGCAAGATTTACCCAGGTTCGGGGCCCTCGTAGAGGTAAAACCCTTACTCCTGCTTCTGTCGATCTGTATTAATCGAGTAGATCGGTTACAATGATGGTGGCTCAAGTCGAGAGTATGATCTCGAGCTCAAGGCTTTGGTGTTGTGGTATTGCTTGGTCCTCTACCGGTGGCTCTCCTGGCCTTATATAGGTGGCCAGGTCTCGAACCCTACCCGGAGAGGACTCGAACTCCAACCCTACGTCGGTTACAGGTTTTCTAACTTAGCCCGCAAGATATTGCAGGTGGGCTTCACGTGGGCCTTTCGGTGTTCCAAGGGCTCCTCCTCTTGGGCCTTAACCTCGGGCCGGAGATGGGGGTGTCCTTTCCCGCAGGGTCTAATATCCATTCCTTCGTCAAGAAGACCGAAGAAGACTAAGACAGAAATAGTTTGGACCAATCCTTTTGATCAAAGACCAATCCTTAGTCACAAATGGAAAACTCTAACTACAATAACTTAGTTTTATTTTTTGCATTAAAACTAAATATTTTCACATGTTTTCATTTGCTATGTTTATTGCTTTGTATGTTTTCTTCATTTGTTTGTATGATTGTTAGCATGCTTGTTTATTATGTTGTTGTGTTTTCAATGTATAGATTGTACGGAGACAAACGTTCCATTTTGTGAAGAGAGAGTTTAACTTCCTCACCAACTTCAGAGGCAAGTGACATACCATCAAATCTCCCATATTTTCACTATGCATTACTAGTGTTTTTGAGTAGTATGCATGATAGGGAATTTTCTACTAAGTACTATGCTATGCTATTATCCTAGTAGTGTGTAGCCATCTCTTTTACCTTGCTATTTTGAAGCCTTAGAACTTAGTAAATGCTACGCAATGTCATATATTGTTTTACTTGATGTATGGAAAATTCTAAGTATAACATTCAATGAAACACCTGGGTGGAATTGGTGATTGCAAGGTTTATGTTGAGTGGCTCCTTGGGGCCATGTCTATGGTGTTTTTCAACTAAGGAGTGCACTTGTGGTTTGCCACCCAGGAACAAAGATATTCCTAAGTCCCTCTAAGTTTAGTAGCTTCCCGTGCAGCCCTTTGACATACGGGCTCTGTCTTGATCAACTAAGTTGTGAGAGTTCAGCCCATGCTTGACATGAAGATGTAGCATAATTATAGGTGGAGCGGGTCTTGCTGGTTGGGTTGAATTCTTGCTTCTGAAAGATCTCGTCTCAGTTCTCTCCTTTCCATGATGCACTCCGTGTGTATAGGATGTTTGGGCTAATTGAAGACAAAGGGTGAAAGTGCACAACCTCTGCAGAGTTAGAAACTATGATCATAGCCGTGTCCTCGGTAATGGACGACTTCGAGCAGCTGGACAAGGATGGATGGAAGAATCTCGACACCGTTTTGAAGAAGTAAAATTTGGCTAAGGAAATATTAGTTGTGGTGCTCATGGGTGTGTCCCATGGTGCCAATCTTTGAAAAGAAAAACTCTTTTTCAAAAGTGTTAGGGAAAAACTTGCTTTCTGCAAATAGCCTAAACTCCACCAAGCCAGATATGCATGTAGTTTACACTTGCCATTTTATATCCACCATAGTGTTACTTGCCAATACATTAAATTGTATTGACTCCCTTGTGGCTGCATATTCCATATTGGAGATGAATATGAACACGAGTGAGGTTTCGTTCAGGATCTCGAGTCTATCGCCAACATGTTTTGCTTGTGGCACATGATGAAGATGAGGCTCAATGTTCTACTAAGTTTTCCGCTATAATTCAGTTTCCTGCTAGTCTTCTGAGACTATGCAAGTTGTAATCATATTTTGTAAAGACAGGATCATGCGATGTAATAGATTTTGACACATTTGCATGATATTTCATTTTGAACTGTGGTGCTAGCAATTGATCTAGGGACTAGCACAATAACACATGGTTCTTGCATTATTTAAATGTGAGGACGCTACAACGGGTTCGTAGCTGTAGCTAGATGGTTGTCTTCTCCTCATATGCCTCCATGTTTGGATCTCGTGAGTTCCCTATCATGATCGAGATTGATCTTATCTAATTCTCTATGTTGTGTTTGCTGGGATCCGATGAATATTGATCTTATGCCAAGTTGATTATAGTCTTAATTTGCATACGTTATTTGTTATCTTGCATGCTCTTCGTTGCTAGTGGTTATTCTGGCCAAGTAGTTGCTAGTGACTCCAAGAGGGAGTATTTATGCTCGATAGTGGGTTCATGCCTCCTATTCGCCTTGCTCGAGTGACAGAAACGTGAAGGGGGAGGATGTGCTGTTGCCATTAGGGAGAAAACAGAGGTGAGAGTGCCCGCATGCATAATCATTGGTTACATTACACACTTTGTTTAATGCAATTATATGTTGCTTGCAACTTAATACCTTAGGGGGTTCGGATGATAACCTAAGGGTGGATTATTAGTCATAGATGCAGATGGATGTCTGTCTATGTATCTTGTTGTAATGCCTGCACTAAATACCATAGTAATCTTCATGTCATTTTGTGCACTACGGTGCAACCTTTATTTGTCAATTACCCAGTTGTAATTTGTTCACCCAGCATGCTATCTTTTATAGAGAGACACCACTAGTGAAACTATGAACCCCGGTCCATTTTTCCACGCTGTTAAACAAACCACAACAATTTCCTGCTCTCTTTACTTTCTGCAAGCATACACTGTTTCTCCACACTATACGTCTAATCTTTGTTTTCAGCAAGACCAGTGAGATTGACAACCTCACTGTACCGTTGGGGCAAAGTATTTTGGTTGTGTTGTGTGCAGGTTCCACGTTGTTGCTGACACCGGTGAAGCACCAGCACCACCGCAGTGGCATCAACCTTCCGAAGATTCTCTTTCTCCTACTGGATTGATAACCCTGGTTCTTAACTAAGGGGAAAACTCCTACCGCTGTGCTCATCACACCCTCCTCTTGGGGTTCCCAACAAAGTTCATCACTTACTCCCCCCATAGAAGACCCATGGTTAACGCGGTATTTACGGTGCACCGAGTTCTGACGGCATTTGTGATTAATTCCTAGGTATTACTTTCCCATACAGATGGAACCTTCCTTTGACCTATTCATCTTACCATGGTCCCATCTGTCCATCAAATAGAACACTACCACTCAGGTAGTCATTCAAGTAGTCATATTATTATAAAAATAGAATCATGCATTCTTTTGAGAGTAGGTGATAATACGATAGGGTTTTTGCAAATAGTTTGTTATGAAATACTGCAAAGGATATGAGCAAGTGATGAACTTGCCTGAGATTGGAATAACAATAATAATCCATGTCTTCGGGGTTCGAGGGTTGCGTAGAGAAATCCCGAGATCTGAAAGATAGCAAAGTATTCACGATAAAGGTTACTGGAAAACTGGCAAGATGCTATTATGCATAGTAATGAGATGCATCGATATTTACCCCAAAATTACCCAGGCTTAAATGATTAAGCTTCGACATACGATACTTTGATTTCATTAGGTTTATTTGGCTTAGAGTTGTTATATTAGTTCTTGTTGTGATAACTTGCAACATTGAAGGAATTGCTAATAAGTTGGTTGATTAAGTTATTAAAGTTTTTGGGTTTTACCTCTTTTACTTGGTTATGAAACATTTCAAAATGTTATGTACTTTAGAATTGAGTATTTCTTACTTTTATGCAAGTAACAAGATAATATATTATTAAGAATAATTCTTAAAACAAAGCAAACAAAGTTTGTCATGTCTTGTGTTAATTTGGAATTCATAGCTTAGGTGAAATGATCTTTTTAGGAATTCATAGCTTAGGTGAAATAGTAGAGTGCTTATTTAGAACATTTTAGGATTTCTCCATAATATAAAACTAGATTTTATGTTATTTGAGAAAATATCCTTTTAAGGATTTTTAGTTTCAAAACTTTTAAAATTAACCAATAAGGTTAATTTCGTTGAAGAAAATCATAGTTACCCCTTTTGAAAACATTTCTACATTCTCCTTCAATTTTAAGTAATTATTTATTCAAAATTGTACTTACTTATAAATTCTTAGTATTTTCTTTGAAGACAACTTCTTAATGCATTTTAGATATGTTAAAATCATACTAGAATTCACATTAACACTCTTTTCATAATATATCTCTGAGTAGTGGTTTTTGGTATAATTTAAATTAATATTTGAGAATGTCTTTAATTTAAATTTTTTTAAACATGTTAATAATTATTTGTGAAATTTAAAGGAAAAGAAAATGGCTAGTTGTTCTATTGGGCCAATTAGCACACTTGTACCTATTTATTAAGCATAAATTCCGCCCCTCAGGTCTGTATTCATCGACATCTTCTTCGCTTGCCTCCCTCGATCCGTGGCAGGAGTTTTGGGGTTGATGGTGAGTTGGTTTCATCGCCACGATGTGTACGAGCCTTCACTGCTTCCGATTATTTTCGGCATGCTCCTGCTTTCCTCTCCTCGTCTGCCATGGTGGCGATTCAGGATGGAAGTGATGGGTGGGCTGCTGCTGATTGGAAGTGGTTTCGGAGTTCTAGAACCTACCCTCGGAGCAATTCATCAACGAACAGCAGGGTTCAGCTGATTTTCATGGCCATGAGGTGGCCTTCATTGCCGCAGACAGCATCCGGCAAGATTTCAACCTCCCATGGGAGGCCCTCGAAGAGTCGTGTTGCTGAGGATATCGCCAGGGCAGGGACAAGTGGTTTTGTCCCTGTTGCTGTCCATGGCTGCAGCGCGCGCCTCTCTCTGCTCCACGTTGGAGAAGAAGGTGGACCTGATCGCTTTTTTCAATTTCTTGTTGAGGTCTTCCTTACAAATGCTAGGGACCTATGTGTAATTTCTCTTTCTTATGGGGTTCCTTGTAATTTCTTGTACATCCAGCGCTGATAATCTAGAAGGTTCGGTCCCTTCGGGGGCGCTCTATTGTACGAAAAAAAGCATAAACGTGCTGGCCCAAGGCCAACTGAACTTACGTTCACAACACAGCATACGTAGGTATGCTGTCTTCCAGGAACGCACACACGCACGACTCCTATTGATCCCCTTTCTATGTTCTCCTCCTCCCACGCGCTGTCGCGCCTCCTCTACGATTCCGGCCGTTGCCAGCCGGCTTCGTCGCCACCGCTCCCGCCGCTGTTCTGCCCAAGTCTCCTCTTCCGATTGCCCGCCGCCGCGCTGTCGATTTCGCCCCCATATGGTCCAATCAAGCTCGCTTGCTGAACCCAAGCCCTAGCTCAGTCGTCTTGGTCGCCGGCTCGACCTCCTCCGCCAGCACGCCATGCCCGCCACCCCTCCGGTCGCCTCGTCATCTGCCGCCTCCAATTCTTACTCGAGCCGCTGGCCGCCTATCTCGACTTCCCCGGCTCTGGATCTCGCCTCCCCTGTGTGGTTGTGACAATGGTGGTCTGGGGTGTTGTGGTCTGGTGTGATGGTGTCTAGTGCTCCGGTGTGGCTCGGCGCAGGTGATGCGCCGCTGCTGTGGTGCTCCCTGTGCCGCCACCGCTGCGGTGTTGCGGCTGCTCCAATATCACTGCCGGCGGGAAGGTGTTTTGGCTGCAACCCCGCCATCGACTACGCCGCCTCCACTGCCTCGGCTACAATTTCTTGAAGTGAGCAATCTTATGTGATCGGTCGTCGAGCCGATGAACTTTGATTATGATAGTGATTCTGCGATGTTTCTGTGACCAGCCTTCATGTTGTGAGTTAATCGAGTAGATTGTGGTGTGTGTATCTGATCTAGTGCCCCAACTGTTAACCGAAAAAATATTCAGTTACAGTGGCTTATAGGTAGGTGCTTGCTCTGATGCCTCAACTTGAACGATTTACTCATCCCTGGCATATGTGATTTGCAGATGCTCGAGTTCTGATGAAACTGAATATAGTCTACACTATTAGTTGATCAAATTCACTTATACACCTGTTAAACTCATTGTTTAGTTGGACAAATAAGTTTCATATTTTCTTTCTTGTAGATGAATGAATTGCTTGGTGTTGATGTTCCAGTGATCATTAGATCACTGGTTGTGCCGTGTTCTTGACCAGGGGTTAATTATATGGTTGTGTTCATAAGCAACTATCTAGTACATATATTTTTTATTTATGTGATCTAGTGCATAAGCAAGTGTATGTGCAATGCACGGGTGTTCGCTGAGAGTGATCTTCTTGCTCAAATCATGTAACGTACATGATCAGGTACTTGCATAAATGTTGTGCATAAGTATTAGCATGAGTATATCCTCCCTATGAGGTTTTTTACTTATAGTTACTTGCTGGAATATATGCTACAGATTTTTTCTTGCTTGTTCTCAAGCTGTAGACGAACAACAATTATATATGTGTTATTCTTGCAGGAGAGAGTGATTTAATGATTTCTGGTGGCTTTGCTGCTGGATATAAATAACCTTTGATTATCTAATTTATTTCTATGGTATATATTGGAGAAACGGATGTGGATGTGCAGCTGTGAGTTATTTACTGCTTAACCTATGATAGGATTATTCCCGAGGCTTTTAAATGATTGAGATAGGAACAGGTAAATACCAAATGGATGCCCAGCTCAGTGATGAACTAACATACATGATTGTGCCAAGTTTGAGAGCAAAATAACACTCTAATCACAAGATTGCTGGTTTTGTTAGCCAGATCTTGTATCTAGGGTGTGCACTCCTGGAAATCTAGTGCTTAGTGTTATTTATAGCAATTTCTTGGGTTGGCTTAGTTACTTGATGAAGATGAGTGTCCCTGTCCCCTAAAGATAAGAACAAATCTTTGCATGCTTCCTTGCCCAAGCCTATGATGCAAAGGCTGAGGCACTTGTTTTTTTATAAGAACATATACTATTTTGGCTTTCTTTAATTTTCCATGATGATTTAGGCATAGCAACTCTATGCATATCTGAGAGAACTCCCTCCCCTCCCACTCCTCTCTTCTCGACTAAAGATGCAATTTAAGATCTAGTGACCTAGGTTTATTAACCTGCTACTGAGTGAAGCTTTCTCTTGGGGAATCTGATAAATCCTTCTTCTTGTGGCATGCCGGCACCTCCTAGCTGCTTCACCTAGATCCTAGACTAATCTGGGATGTGTTCTTGCTGTTCTAGCAGTACTGGAATTGTTGGGAGATGATTTCGGCTGATGTAGGACGCATGTGGTGCGGCTGGGATGGGTTCATGTACTGGGGCAGTGGCTTGTACAGCTGCTGTCTTGATCTATCCCCTGTTGATCTTCTCACAGCAGGAATTTGGGTAGTGTGTATTGTTGCTCTGAGGTGTTCCTGGTGGTGGTACGAGCTTAGAGCTCAAAATGGACGTGTAGGAGATGAAATGGGGCTTTGCTCCTCTTGCTGCACATCTGTTTGCCTTTTATCTGTCTCCAGTAGTTGTGACAGCACAGAGGCAAGCACCTCTGCGTGAGTTGTGTGCTTTCCTATATTGGCATGGGATATTTTGACTAGGAGATGTGCTCGGTTTGCCTTGGTCTTATCCTGGTACTGTACTTATTTTTGGACTTGACACTTGTATTAACAGATACTTTTTGTATTACCTGATACTTTGATGACTTGGTCAGTGATCATAAACAGATACTAAACCTGATTTAACCTAATCTCAATGATGCATCAAGGAGTGCATCACATTGCTAGACTGAGACTACTAATCTCCTCCATATACTTTTATTTCCTGTTTGTTCTCTTGTTTGTTTTGCAGGAACAACATAATATCACTTAGAAGGCTTGCAAGAATTAGTATAGGAATTTCATTTTGTAAATGTATATTGTAACAGAAATTGTACTTCTATTTATTGGATATTGTAATGACTTTGTATTATTGTTTTATAAGTTATAAAGCTTTTTGTTTTATACTTTTGTAATTCTCTTAATTAAATTGAATTGAATAAAGATTTAATTTAATAAATGTTTTAAACTTAATTAATCACTAATTATACAATTCACCTTGACAATCAATTTGAATTCAAATTCCAAGTACAAAAGTTCTTTTGTTTCAAATTTTGAATTGAATCCTCAAATCAAACAACACCTACAGCTCATGTCAAAATTATTTCCACCTTCCCCTCACGACTCTAAACCCTAATTCAGGAAGACAACAAAACTTCGATTACTCGAGTGTTTAAGGATTTGCAAACAGATCTCTAGTTGCCACTTCTATTTTGATATTGATTTTGAGTCAATTACCAATTTGTTCTTGTGTAAGTTAACCTACTGAAACTCCAGTGTTTAATGCCCTCAGAAATAATCTGCTTACAAGATTGATCATGTCCTGTAATCAAATTATTCTTGTATAACACCAAACACTAGCATTTCACCACATCACTTGATATCTTCATATCTTGGTTCCCTTCTGGGTTGCTTCTCTTGTAGGCTTAGTCATGCAGAAATGTAGACGTAGAGTTTTGGAAAGGTCACAAGTAGTGATCAGGGTTTAGTATTGGATTAAGAAGGTTTGTTCCGCGTTCAGATTCTTCTTTTAGGACCGATAAGATCATCCAGTTATGCATGACTAACTTGCAGAAGTAAGATCATCAACTGTGTGATTTAGATACTCACCCCTCCTCGAGTTCTAAAATACCTATATGAATCCTCTCAAGTCAGTTATGATATGGGGTGGCCCAATCTTCTCAATGAGCTTCTCTCTCTCTTTTTGTATTTTCTGATATATGTTGATAACTAGTGCTACACTGAGACCTCTCACTTGGATGACCCCTGTTGCCAGATGCAACAACAATCAAGCCCTTTGGATATTCTCAACTACACACTCTTGCACAAGCAATCAATGATCACAAGTGGTCCTGTATCCCCCTATTCCCAATGGAATAACAAGATATCACGCAAACTTTGACTTGGTAATACTTCAAGATGAATGCTTAGCAGCAATACAATCTCAAGGCTAGGGTTTTCTGTTGTCTAAATTGTTCTCCCTTAATCCACACGCAGGTGGAGACTATAGATAGGTGGAGGGTGCGGCCACAAGGCTCCTTGCGCAAGCAAGCCTCCCCCTACTAGGACTAGGACTCCTACTAGGACTAGGACTCACAAATATGGATACAAACCGATTCCACACACAAAGGAATTCGGCCCAATTGGTATACAAACCAAACCTACTTGAAATAGGATTTCTTATGGCGCATTTGACTTGGTGGAGGAGCCTATCCCCTTGTCTTGATGAATAACAATTGTTTTCATGGAATAACAATTGTTATTTATTGTTTTCACCATCTTGCTTCATTGTTTTCACCATTGTAATCTTGTTTTCACCATCTTGAATGATTGTTTTCACCATGATCATGTGGTCTTCTATCAACTCTCCATCCAAGCTTGTGATAACATAATCCTTAGGGATATCCCTATCATCCTCCCTTTCTTCAAGACAAGACGTCCTCGGCTTGTTATAACCTGAAATTGGCAAAAACAAAAAGAACAAAGTGTATGCACAATATATGTATCTATAATGGCACTCATTAGTCGTTAGTAAAACATAATATAGTGCATATGAATTGTGATCACGAAATTTGTATGAAAACAACACATAAAAGTCATAGCTTTTCAATCCATAGCAATCATAATTGCAGATATAAGTGAAGTTTATTTGAATAGCACATGTATCCAATAAATATTGTGGTAAACCAAACATATGTGTAATATTATGCCCATATGTAAAAATTTATAATTCATCCCGAGGTAACATATCATATAATTCGGCCATATTATCATAAGTAATACATATGTAATGTACCATGAAAATCTTACTCAAATTATAATCACCAATCAAATTAATTTTGAAACTATTATCATATGTGCTAAAATCATCATAACCAAATTTTTCCATAGCACCTTGCACATCAATTGGTTCATTTAACATGTCATAATATATAATATCACTAGATGGTATCTTAGCAAGTACTTCTTTATGTGTAATAAGAACCACTTTATGAAATTTCGAATTTATCATAGTATTAGATGGTTGTAAATTATCACATAATTCACTACTTGTTTTTACTAACCCGAAATCAATACCCTTATCAATACTAACCTCCTCATGTGTAGTAGGTATGATCTCATGCATATCTTGTGAATTTGAAGGTTGTAGCTCCCTTTCTTCAAAAATAAGCTTCATATCACAAGCAAGAACACTTGTATCCGTGGCATAATCCTCCAATATGTGAGATGATTGTGATGTTTCTTTGTGCTCCCTTTCTTCAATAGCAACCTGTACACAAGAAACAACACTAGGAAAAATTATGTCATTAGTTAAAAGGCTCTTCCCACTCGGCCTAGACTTGTCTTCCTCCATAGATTTGGTTTTTTCACTCTCCTTCTCTAGATTCACCTCTATTTTCTGTCTTGATTCATTCACAATCTGTTGTGGTGTCATAGGCCTCAAAATAGTATCCTTATCATTCCAATTCAAGTGATATGTGTTTGCTCTTCCCATATGTGTAACCTTCTTGTCAAATTGCCAAGGTCTTCCAAATAATAAGTGACAAACTGTCATGGGAACCACATCACACTCAATTGTATCTTTGTATGGTCCAATTTGAAAATCCACTCTCACCATATGGCATACCTTGATTTCTTCCTTGTTACTTAACCATTGAATATAATATGGATGTGGGTGTGGATTGTAATTCAACCTTAGCTTTGCACATAACTCCTTGCTTGCTAGATTTCTACAACTTCCTCCATCAATAATCACCTTGCAAGCCATATTGGGTCCAACAATTGCCTTGGTTTGAAATAAATTGCATCTTTGGCTCTCATCATTGCTAGGAATAACACTCAAAGCCTTGGTGCAAACAACGGATGGATAATTTGTAGCATAAGCATTAAGGGGACCATCATCATCATCATCATATGTATCCTCTCCATTAGGATTAGCATCATCTCCACTCTCATACTCATCATTAGCATTGATCACTATAATTTTCTTGTTAGGACAATCTCTCTTGAAGTGCCCTCTTCCTCCACAAGTATGGCATGTCATGTCTCTATGTCTAGCTGTTGATTGAGTAGAACCACTTCCACTGGCTGCTGGTTGTGGTGTTTTCTTTGTATTAGTGATGCTTGTCTCGGGTTTGGATGGTGTACTAGCTGCTGGTTGTGCAATTGGAGGTGTTGGAGGGGAAAAAGAAGAAGATCTTGTTGGCTAAATCCTCCTTGGGGCCATAGTAACCTCCTCGGCCAACCTCTTTTCTGCCTCCCTTGCTTGATGCAACAATTCTGTCATATTGCTATATTGAACATGTCTCACAATGCATCTAATTTGAAAGGACAATCCTGAAAGAAATCTTTGCATTGTTTGCTCTTTTGCTTCAACAACCCGAGCTCTTTGTAGCACTAATTCCATCTCCTTGTAATATTGATCCACTGAATTTGTTCCTTGTTTCAAATTTTGTAATTTGTCATAGAGAGTCCTCAAATAATTTGTTGGAACAAACGTGTCTGTCATAAGTTGTTTCATCTCAGCCCATGTAGTAATTTCTGGTTGATTTTGTGTTTCCCTCAATCTTATGATGCCATCCCACCACAAGAGAGCATAACCATCAAATCCAGAAGATGCTAGCTTGATTTTCCTCTCATCAGTGTAATTATGCAATCTCCATAGCTTTTCTATCTTCAATTCCCACATCAAGAACTCCTCAGCATCATCATTATCACATGTGAGAGTAGGCACAAAGAATTTTGGTTTCCCAAGGCCATCCTCCTCTCTATTATCATCAACCAATGGTACCCTTCTAGGAGGCAAATTGCAACGGCCTCCATATGCAATGGCTCGGCCATATTCATGATTACCACCAAGATTAGCCCTTTGTAATTGTGTGGAGATATTTGCAACTTCCCTTGTAACATTAGTCATAGCTTCTTCAATAAGAAATTTCAAATCTTTTCTGAGAACTTGATCATATTCTTCAATTTTCTTCTCAACTCTTTGCTCAATCCGACTAGCAACTGCTCCTCTAAAGAGATTAAAATCTGCCCATGTACATGTATCATCAGCAGTCTTTGTTTTGGGCATCATATCAGCTTCCTCCTTGTTATCCTGCACAGAAGATTCACTAGCAAAACTCATGATTAATGGGTTAGTGAACAAATAATCAATGGGTTGTGGTGCCTCTCAAACTCACTCAAACCAGCAAAGAAAGGTTCACTTACTGTTCCAAAGTGAATAGGATTAACTTACCAACAAGTACCAATGAAAACTGTGTCAAGTGTGAGAAGAGAATACCCAGGCTCTCAAGTGTTACAATGCAAAACAAGGTATTTGGTGGGGCTTAGTTGGGATTCCTAACAACACCAAAATAACAACTCCAATGCACTGCTCAATGTGATAAAAATAACTAAAGGAAACACACTCACTCTTGGAGACAATTGTGGCTTAGCAAATATATGGTAGAGATTTTGCAAGCACTAGAAAGACACTAGCAAATACTCAATGAAACAGGCACAAGATTGCTCAAGATGTCCACAAAATTTCCAATATGAAATAGCTTCCACTAGTGATATGTAGCTCGGCCTCTTTTGCTTTTATCTTTCTTTCTATATTTTTTTTATACATTTTCCTTTTTCTCTATTTTTTTGATTTTTTCAATGGCCTTTGAATCAACTAGGAGCAATAATGTAGATGGAAAACAAAAATTAGTGGACAGATGATCAAATGAGCAGCCTGATAGAGCAATTAAACAGCTAGTCTTATGGGTTTTGGTACCTAAAGTGTGCTATAGAAAGGCTGTAGCTATGGCTTATCAAAGATCAGAACAAGATCCTAGAGATAACAGGGGTAAAACAAAAGAAAAATCTAAGAAAAATTGATGTTAATCGGCTCACGGCAGAAGTTTTAGCCCACGGCAGCAAAAGCAGCAATTTCGTGCCGTACTGCAGCGATTTTGGCTGAAAACGCGCTCACGGCAGGGCTCACGGCAGGGCGCGCGCGTGTGTGTGCGGGTGGTGTTGCGGTGGGTTTGCGGGTGGGCGTGCGGCAAGGAAAATATGTGCGCGGGTAAGGCGAATCCGTTACCGAGTCGAGGTGGGCGCGGAAGTGGCGGCAGCGGCGGCAGCGTTTTGCGCTGTTTTGGCGCTCGCGGCAGACGAATCCGATCGGGGATGGGAAACCGAGTGCGGGTGGGTGGCGAACTGCGCGCGGTAAGGAAAATTCGTTACCCGCAAGCGATTTGGTAAGCGCGCACTAGGGAATCCGAGCTGCGGTAGGAAAGTGACCACGGCAGCGATTTGAATCAAAACCGTGCCACGGCAGGAACTCGAGAGCAACTAGAATTGCAAGTATGATATGGATCAAAGTATCAACCGCAGCAATGCAACCTTATGAACCCTAGGAACTAGATCAACTTGTAAACAAGCTGTAGGTCTAAAAATTCCCGAGAACAACAAGATCCACAATATTTTTGGTGGGGATTTTCGGATAGAAACAAAAGGAACTAGATGAACCCTAAAAGATGAAAACCTAAAAACAGAAAAACAGGAACGCAAATCAACAAAAAGCAGCAACTAGGTAGATGCAAATTGGTGTTGATCTAGGCTCTGGCAATGATCTAAACCACAATTTTTGTGTGGCTTTTTCTGGATAGGAATAAAAACAACTAAAACTAGGGATAACTTTGCTCACCGAGTAAACCTGGAGAATCTGATACCAAGATGATATGGGGTGGCCCAATCTTCTCAATGAGCTTCTCTCTCTCTTTTTGTATTTTCTGATATATGTGGATAACTAGTGCTACACTGAGACCTCTCACTTGGATGACCCCGGTTGCCAGATGCAACAACAATCAAGCCCTTTGGATATTCTCAACTACACACTCTTGCACAAGCAATCAATGATCACAAGTGGTCCTGTATCCCCCTATTCCCAATGGAATAACAAGATATCACGCAAACTTTGACTTGGTAATACTTCAAGATGAATGCTTAGCAGCAATACAATCTCAAGGCTAGGGTTTTCTGTTGTCTAAATTGTTCTCCCTTAATCCACACGCAGGTGGAGACTATAAATAGGTGGAGGGTGCGGCCACAAGGCTCCTTGCGCAAGCAAGCCTCCCCCTACTAGGACTAGGACTCCTACTAGGACTAGGACTCACAAATATGGATACAAACCGATTCCACACACAAAGGAATTCGGCCCAATTGGTATACAAACCAAACCTACTTGAAATAGGATTTCTTATGGCGCATTTGACTTGGTGGAGGCGCCTATCCCCTTGTCTTGATGAATAACAATTGTTTTCATGGAATAACAATTGTTATTTATTGTTTTCACCATCTTGCTTCATTGTTTTCACCATTGTAATCTTGTTTTCACCATCTTGAATGATTGTTTTCACCATGATCATGTGGTCTTCTATCAACTCTCCATCCAAGCTTGTGATAACATAATCCTTAGGGATATCCCTATCAAGTTATAAACTTGTGGTTGATGTTGTTGAAAGTTAGTGATGGTCATCACCAAATCTGGTGTGTATTATAAGATGCTTTAGTTTAAAAGGAGGTTTGTTATAAAGATCACTCCAAGATGTACCCTCAAACAGATGATCTAGACCTATTTCATCATGCCGAGAGAAACATTGGTCACTTTGATTCGTTTAAACTTTTGCGCCAAAATTTCCCGTATTTTTAGATGCATGCTTTGAAAATGCACATATTATATTTAGATCCTTATAACCTCCCAAACACTGGGATGTTACACGAAGCATGGTAACAACACGTGAACGTCATAGATATCAAGTGCTTACTTATTGACTAGATTATTGACTCTATTGCAAGTGGGGGACTGGAGAGAATATGTCCGAGAGGCAATAATAAAGTGGTTATTATCTTATTCCATGTTTATTATAAATGTTTATTTCTCATGCTATAATTGTATTAACCGAAACGTTGATACATGTGTGTCTAATAAACAAACAAGAGTTCCTAGTAACGCCTCTCGTTTAACTAGCTCATTGATTAACTGATGATCAAGGTTTACTGATCATAAACATTGGATGTTGTTAATAATGGGGTCATGATGTAGCCCACCCAACACCACCAAGTGCACCAATGAAAATATCACAAGCAAAGGCCATACGTGATAAGGTGAACTCGCTCCTCTCGCTCCATACTTTTGGTGACTTGGGGGATGGTGTGCTACCTCATGGTTCAACCCTTTGTGTGCTCAGGTTAGAACCCACCATGGAGGCCCCGGAAAGCACCCAATACGATGCGCAAGAAGCTACCAAGGAGGGAGGAGAAGACGGCATCGAGATCAGAGTCCCGGCTGAGAAGATAGGGGGAAAACAGCCCCCCGGCCTCAAGACCCGGCCAGGCCGGCCTCCCCCCTCTCCAGGTCGGCCACCAGGCAGAGGAGCCCGGCCCCCATCCCGGCCCCAGGCCGGCCTCCCTCTCCCTCAGGTCGGGAACCCACCCGAGGGCGCCGGCCTCCACCCCGGCCTCAGGCCGGCCCCCCTAGGCCGGCTGCCCCCCATCTCCACCCCGGCCCCAGGCCGGCCGCCCTACTTCTCCACCCTGGCCTCAGGACGGTGTGGGCAGTGCGCCTCCCAGCCCCACCCTGGCCTCAAGGGCCGGCCAGGCCGGCGTGGCCTGAAAAGCACGCCGAAGCTCGGATTTCGCCCCCGTTTTCATCTATTTCGACCCCCGACTATATAAAGACTTCCCAGAGCTAGATCTAGGGTTTAGAGTTGAATTTAGAACATTGAGCTTCGCTCTCTTGTATCCCTCTTTGAGGAACTACTCCTACGGTGTGTACCTAGGAACGTATCAAGGCTACTCCTACGACTTCGTCTAGGATCTTACCAAGGCACATCCCAACTACTTGTCCTCTCCCTTTAGGGTTTCAGTCAAGAGTTGTCCAATATTCCTCTCGTGAATCCTTGAGGTTCTATTGGCGTAGTGGTTCGGCTAAGGGTGTGAAACAGTTTGTATCAAGGTGAGTTCAGTTGGATCGATTGTTCCGTAGGCGACCCTCGGGGTTTAGTTGACGGGAGGTTGGATCTTTCGGTTCTTGCAATTTATCCCCCTTTGTGTTTTCCCGCGATTGCCCACGATTCCCCCTCTCGTGTTCTTCGTGTTCTTTGCGTTCTTCGTTCGTTCTTGTCGATTCGTGAAGATCGGGCCAATCTAGGAGTACACCTCCATATCATCTGGTATCAGAGCCAGGTTGGCACGAATCCGACACCCACTCCCCACCTTTTCCACCAATTTTTCTTCTACCACCATAAATTTCGAAAATCTCACCAAAAATAGCCAAAAGGGATTTCGACCGATCTGTTGATTTGTTGAGTTTTTCGTGGATTTGATCCATGGATTGGTTGCCTAAGACCATTCCCCACCTTTCTATTCAGCCACTTTTCCCCAATTTGTCCAAATGTTTTCTTGATTTTGAAGGAATTTCGAATTTGAGAAAAAATCTCAGAAAATCTCTGCTCTTCGATTTCTGGACAGATTTTGAAACTTGTTTTTCTTTGTCGTTTTTATCCTAATTGAGTGCAACAAGTTGCCACGCGACGCCCACATCAACAGATCGCCACGACATTGACTTCCATCGGCCGCAAGTCCGTGATCATCAATAAGAGAGGTATAACTTGCTTCTGCTTGACCCAACCCATCCATTGTGTACCTTACCTATTCGGACTAGCTCTTTTACACCGCTTGGCATCGCATTTGTGGCATCGAGAGTGCGAGGTTGGTGCTTGTGAGAGATTAGCTACGAGTAGGCATTGGCATTTTGGAATCCATCAAAAGAGAAAATAAAAAAAAATAGAAAAAGAAGCAAAGGATCGATGCCAATTGCTTTCCATTGTAGGAACGTGTAGCATTGCGTCGCAAAAGAGAAAGAGTGACCGATTGCCAGGGTGTGAATCTTGTTGCCTTTTCAAATTTGCGGTTTGAGCTAGCGTCCTCCTTGTGTTAGTCCGGCATTGAGCTTTAGTCTTCGTTAGGAACATTTCGTCTTCGCTCGTCCATTGGCCGCACTAACCCCATTTATCACTTGTGTGTGTGTGTTCCACCATATTTCCATCCTCTAGGTTTGGTTTTTGTGCTAACTTTTCTTTGGTTCTTCTCCATGTTTGACAACAAACTTTTCTTCGGTTTTGTCGATTTTTCCTCGCCACTTACCTAACCCATTTGCCTTCAATATAAAGTGTGTGTGTTGTCGTTTGCGGTTTCTTTCGATCTTTTTGGATTCGCTCTTGACATACCGCCCTACACCTAGGCTCGTCCACTAGCCTCAATACGACCAAAAAAGGTAATGTTGGGTAAGTGAGGCATCCATTTCTTCAATATCACCCTTGTGTGTTTTTGAGATGGATAGGGAAGGAGTATTCACAAGTCCGGGCTCGGAAGATGAAGGAAATCCATTCTACAAGGACAATGCTTACGCCAACTACGTCACCCACAATGACCATTTCCAACTCCGTGAACTCGTCAAGGACGGGTTGGAACGCTATGAGCGTCGACTCCAAGAGAAAGAGGCTAGATTGAATGATCAAATGACGCGCATCAACATCAACTTGGCAAACCTTGCCAACCGCTGTGATTCATCATCATCCTCAAGGTCTCGTCGGTCAAGCCACCACAACCAAGATCTTCACCAAGCTCGTCGCCATGACCGCCATGATCGCCATGATCACAACAACAACATGGAGGATGGTGGACAACCGCAACAACCACAACCACCTCCTCCACAACCACAAAAACTCCCGCGACGACATTGGTATGAAGATAGCTCGCCATCACCACCTCTGCGACATCGCCAAGGCCGTGGTGACCCTCTTCAACAACCGCAACGCCCGGACCTTCGACAACATCATCATCCACCTCCACAAGGCCACGCTCAAGACTATGGCCACAATGATTTCGTGGAAGATGCTCGTCAACATCGAAGGCCACCAAGGCGCAATGCGCATCCCAACAACAATGACCGCCAAGAACATGATCGTCCTCAACACCCTCGAGATGAACAAGTGCTTCTGCAACACCCTCGCCAAGAACAAGAACGTCATCGACACCAACACAATGACAATGATTATAGTGAACGCCGTGAAGCAAGACTCCGTCACCGCCAACAACCACCTCCTAATGACCACCGGCGTCATCCTCCCCATCATGATCGCCACCGCCAAGACAATGAGGATGACCCCTATGATGATTCACCGCCCGTCTATGATGAAGATCCCCATGAACGACACCATGAGCGACCCCATCGTCAACAAGAAGATAACAACATGAGTGCCCTTCGTTTCAATGTCCCAAATTTCAATGGTGAGAATGACCCCGAAGAATATCTTGCTTGGGCTCTCAAGGTAGACAAGATCTTCGGCATTCACAACTTCACCGACAAGAAAATGGTTGCCTTGGCATCTTTGGAATTCGAAGGCTATGCACTCTTATGGTGGGATCGTCTACAAGCCGAAAGAGTCCGCAACCGCATTGCTCCTATTGACACTTGGAATGAGATGAAGAAATTCATGCATGTTCAATTTGTTCCTCCACACTACGAGCATGACCTCTTCAAGATGCTTCAAGAACTTCGGCAAGGTTTGAAGTCCGTTGATGAGTACTACAAGGAAATGGAGACATCTTTGATTCGAACTCATGTGATGGAATCTCAAGAGCAAACTATGGCACGCTTCCTCAATGGCCTCAACTATCCTATAAGGAAGATCGTTGAGTATCAACCGTATGACAACATTGTGGCCCTTGTCCACCAAGCTCTCAAGGCCGAACGTCAAATTCCAGAAGATCTCAAGTACAACAAGCAAAAGGCCTTCTTCAACTCAAGGCCTTCCTCTTCGTCACCAATCACACAAGCTCCTACTCCTACCAACAATAAGAGCGCCTCTCGAGCCTCTAATGCTACCAACAAGTCTCCACAACCATTCAAGAAACAAGCGCCTACCACCTCTTCTTCAAATGCTCCTCAAGTCAAGTCGAGTACTATCACTTGCTTCAAGTGTGGTGGTAGCGGACACAAATCCTTTGAGTGTTCCAACAAGATGATCATGATTGTTAACCAAGACGGTGAACGTGATTCCATGAGTGAAGGAGAATACTACGCCTTGCATCAAGTTGCTCTCAACTCCTTGGACGTGCCCAACGATGATGAAGAAAGTGTATATTGCGATGAGGACAAGAATCCATCGCTAGTGGTGACAAAAGTCCTTAGTACTTATCCTCAAGATGAGCATGATCAACGGTGCAATCTCTTTCAAACTAGAGCCGGTATCGATGGCAAATCAATCAATGTCATCATCGATGGTGGAAGTTGCCACAACTTAGCTAGCAAAGAGCTTTGCGACAAACTCCAATTACCTTACAAGCAACATCCTCATCCATACCATGTCCAATGGCTTAGTGACTCCGGCACCTTCAAGATTAAACATATGGTCTCCGTGCATTTCAAGATTGGTCCCTATGAAGACATGGTGGAGTGTGACGTTGTTCCTATGACCGTGTGTCATCTTCTTATTGGTCGACCTTGGCAATACGACAAGAGTGCTATTCATGATGGGCATACCAATCACTATAGCTTCAAGTGGAATAACAAGACATTTGTGCTTCGTCCCATGTCTCCTAGCCAAGTGATCGCCGACAACGTCAAGACTCTTGCACGTAAACAAGAAGAGCTCAATTCTCGTGAGATGAGTGGTGAGCGAGTGATCCACCAAAAAGAGAGCGAGAGCCACAAGCCAAATATGAGTGGAAAAACTTCGAGTGTTCCCAAAGGCCTTGCCTTACTTGCCACCAAAAGGGAGATGCGAGAGTTACGAGATGACCCCACCATTCTCCACTTTGTCCTAGTGTGCAAAGGGGAAGCACTTGAAACTAACGACATGACAAATTTTCCTCCATCTTTGTTGCCTTTGTTGAAGGAATTTGAAGACGTCTTTCCCGATGAACTCCCTCCGGGCCTTCCTCCTCTATGAGGAATCGACCACCGCATTGACCTCATCCCGGGCGCGCCCCTCCCCAACCGCGCTCCTTACCGCACCAACACCGAAGAGACTAAGGAGATTGAGCGCCAAATTCAAGAACTACTCGACAAAGGTTTTATCCGCGAATCTCTTAGCCCTTGTGCCGTGTCGGTTATCCTTGTTCCAAAGCAAGATTCTACTTCCCGCATGTGTATGGATTGCCGACCTATCAATGCTATCACCGTTAGATATAGACATCCTATTCCTAGGCTCGATGACATGCTCGATGAATTGAGTGGTGCTACTATCTTTTCCAAAATTGATCTTAAAGTGGTTACCATCAAATTCGTATGAGCATAGGTGATGAATGGAAAACGGCTTTCAAAACAAAAATTGGTTTGTATGAATGGCTTGTTATGCCCTTTGGTCTTTCGAATGCCCCATCTACCTTCATGCGCCTCATGAATGAAGTTTTGCGTCTCTTCATTGGCAAATTTGTTGTGGTTTACTTCGACGACATTCTCATTTATAGAAAGTCTTTGGAAGATCATCTTGATCATGTTTCACAAGTATTGTTGTCTCTTCGCAAAGCAACACTTTTCTCCAATCTTTCCAAATACAATTTTTGCACCAACAAGCTTGTTTTCTTGGGATTTGTGATTTCTTCCAATGGTATTGAAGTCGACAACAAGAAAATCGAGGCAATTAGGAATTGGCCCAACCCTACTTTCGTGGGTGAGATAAGGCGCTTTCATGGACTTGCCGGTTTCTATCGCCGCTTTGTCAAAGATTTTTCAACAATTGCTTGCCCTTTGAATGAGCTTACCAAAAAGAATGTACCTTTTGTTTGGGGCAACAAGCAACAAAAAGCTTTCGACACACTTAAGAAATGCTTAACTGAAGCTCCTTTGCTTGTCTTACCGGATTTTGAGAAAACTTTTGAGATTGAATGTGATGCTAGTGGTATAGGAATTGGCGGCGTGCTCATGCAAAACAGACGTCCCGTTGCATACCATAGTGAAAAACTAGATGGCGCTAAACTCAATTACCCAATCTATGATAAGGAACTATTTGCTCTGGTTAGAGTGTTAGAAGTTTGGCAACACTACCTTTGGCCTAAAGAATTTATCATTCATTTCGATCACGAATCATTGAAATACTTGAAAAGTCAAACCAATTTGAAAAGGAGGCATGCTAAATGGGTAGAATTCATTGAATCTTTTCCTTATGTCATTAAGTACAAGAAAGGTAAATAAAATGTTGTAGCGGATGCCTTGTCTAGAAAAGAGTGCCTTCTTACACGTCTTGACATCAATATGATTGGTTTGTATGAGATCAAAGACTTATATGCTTCCGATGCTTTCTTTGCTCCTATCTTTGAGGAATGCTTGCCTAAACGAGGATTTGATGACTACTATGTTCACAAAGGTTTCTTGTTTAAGGCTAACAAATTGTGTATTCCCGAGTCCTCTCTTCGCTTGATGTTATTGAAGGAATCACATGAAGGAGGCCTCATGGGACACTTTGGACGCGACAAGACCTATGTCATGCTCTCAAACCACTACTATTGGCCCAAGATGAAGCATCAAGTTGAGAGACACGTCAAGAGATGTTCTACATGCCTCCGAGCTAAGTCTACTTCCAACCCCCATGGTCTTTACATGCCATTACCTATCCCACTTGCACCTTGGAGTGATATTAGTATGGATTTTGTGTTAGGACTCCCACGAACCAAAACCAATATGGACTCCATTTTTGTAGTTGTTGATCGTTTCTCTAAGATGGCACATTTCATTCCTTGCAACCGAACCGACGATGCTTCACATGTTGCTACCTTGTTTTTCAGGGAAATTGTGCGTCTCCATGGTGTACCTACTTCCATTGTCTCGGATCGCGATGTCAAGTTCACCTCATACTTTTGGAAGACGTTGATGGCCAAGCTCGGCGTCAAGCTACTCTTCTCCACCGCCTACCACCCTCAAACGGATGGACAAACCGAGGTCGTCAACCGCACACTATCTTCACTCCTTCGAGCATTGATCAAGCCCAACCTAAAGAATTGGGAAGAATGCATCCCACATGCCGAGTTCGCCTACAATCAAGCACTACACCAAGCTACCAAGCAAAGCCCCTTCGAGATTGTCTACGGCTTCAACCCCAACACCGCCCTCGACATACTACCTTTGCCTCTCCGCGAGCGAGCAAACATGGACATTGACAAGCGCACCGACTACATCAAGAAGCTACATGAATCCACAAGAGCTACGCTTGAGAAGCATGCCGAGCACCGATCCTCCATCATGAACAAGAACAAGAAAACCATGGTGTTCCAAGAAGGTGACCTCGTTTGGCTAGACTTGCGCAAGGACCGTATTCCCGAAGAGCTCAACTCCAAGCTCAAGCCAAGAGGCGACGGCCCTTTCAAGGTCATCAAGCGCATCAACAACAACGCCTACAAGCTCGACTCCTTCAATGTCAAGGACATATCTCCCTTCCATGGATACCCAAGTGAAGAAGACAACGACGAGTCGAGGTCGACTCTTTTTCAAGGGGGGGGGAGGAGATGACGTAGCCCACCCAACACCACCAAGTGCGCCAATGACAAGATCACGAGCAAAGGCCATACATGATAAGGTGAACTCACTCCTCTCGCTCCATACTTTTGGTGACTTGGGGGATGGTGCGCTACCTCATGGTTCAACCCTTTGTGTGCTCAGGTTCGAACCCACCATGGAGGCCCCGGAAAGCACCCAAGACAATGCGCAAGAAGCTATCAAGGAGGGAGGAGAAGACGGCATCGAGATCGGAGTCCCGGCGGAGAAGATAAGGGGGAAAACAGCCCCCCCCCCCCGGCCTCAAGACCCGGCCAGGCCGGCCTCCCCCCTCTCCAGGCCGGCCACCAGGCAGAGGAGCCCGGCCCCAGACCGGCCTCCCTCTCCCTCAGGCTGGGCACCCACCCGAGGGTGCCGGCCTCCACCCCAGCCTCAGGCCGGCTGCCCCCCATCTCCACCCCGGCCCCAGGCCGGCCGCCCTCCTTCTCCACCCTGGCCTCAGGCCAGCGTGGGCAGTGCGCCCCCAGCCCCACCCCGGCCTCAAGGGCCGGCCAGGCCGGGCTCCCAGGACGGCGTGGCCTGAAAAGCACGTCGAAGCTCGGATTTCGCCCCCGTTTTCACCTACTTCGATCCCCGGCTATATAAAGACTTCCCAGAGCTAGATCTAGGGTTTAGAGTTGAATTTAGAACATTGAGCTTCGCTCTCTTGTATCCCTCTTTGAGGAACTACTCCTATGGTGTGTACCTAGGAATGTATCAAGGCTACTCCTACGACTTCGTCTAGGATCGTATCAAGGCACATCCCAACTACTTGTCCTCTCCCTTTAGGGTTTCAGTCAAGAGTTGTCCAATCTTCCTCTCATGAATCCTTGAGGTTCTATTGGCGTAGTGGACCGGCTACGGGTGTGAAACGGTTTGTATCAAGGTGAGTTCAGTTGGATCGATTGTTCCGTAGGCGACCCTCGGGGTTTAGTTGACAGGAGGTTGGATCTTTCGGTTCTTGCAATTTATCCCCCTTTGTGTTTTCCCGCGATTGCCCATGATTCCCCCTCGATTCCCCCTCTCGTGTTCTTCATTTTCTTCGCGTTCTTCGTTCGTTCTTGTCGATTCGTGAAGATCGGGCCAATCTAGGAGTACACCTCCATATCAGGTCATGTCATTAGAAGAATGATGTGATGAACATAGAACCAAAGTGAATATGGCAATGCAATCAAGTCATTAAGTTTACATTGTTATATCAAACATATGAAGTAACTCTAATCCTTAGACCATGCGATCATGTCAATCAGTAACACCGGAAGAGTGCTTTGATGTCATCAAACGTCATGTCGTGGGAAAGTCACGGCAGACGTTACCGGAGGCAACTTAGGTTGGGGAAAATCGACTCTGGTGTTTGGGAGAGGGTTTAGCTCAGATCGGACACAAGATTTATCCTGGTTCAGCTTCTCCATTGGAGATAATAGCTTACTTCCAGCTGAGATCTTATTGACTATCGATCTAGAGGCTTGGACTGCAATGTCGCCGAGACTCCAAATCTAGGGTTACAAGTACTTGCTCTCGTATATCTCGAATAACTCGAATCTAAGGTTATCTCTCCTATTCAGATCTCCCTAATCTACGCCATAAGGACCGGTTTATATAACACCCGATTTCCTGGCTTTCCTTACAAGATGCGACCAAAGTCCTACTCGGAATCTACCCGCAACCCTAAACTACTCTTCGTGCCCTCCAAGTCTTGAATTCCATGGTTTGCACCGCTTTTTGGGTCTTCTAGAACCTTCCTTCCACGAGCCGAGTTACCACTACAATTGATGGCCCATCAACAACACCCGGCCCATTACCATATTACCAGATCTCGCGTAAACTTTCTCCAGCCAGGTCTTTGTTCCTCTCCATGGGCCTGTCGGGTTATTATCCCCCCAACAGTAGTCCCAGAATAGCCTGGGCATCTTGGTTGGCGCGCTTTTCTTGTAGCTCCAAACTTTAAGCATAAGACAAACCTCCAACCATGAAGCGCATGCTATTCCCTGCAAAACAATAAACATTTACATATAATAATGTTATAGGTTAGATTGCTTTAACTTATAGCCATGCCGGCTCTTTCGGCGGTCCATATAGTAACCCCATTATCATACTAAGCCGAATATCCTCTCTTAGATCAACTCTTCATAGCGACCATTTCATAACCCGGCTTTCATATTCCTCATAAGCTAGCCCGAGTAACAATTTCGAGTCCGGCTCTTTTAGGGGCCATTTGTAACTCGGCTGCATGAAAATAACTACCAAGATCTTGTTTCCGTAATCAACGGGCCGAGTATCATATCCCGTGATTTGCTCCATTTTACCGTTGGCATTCTAGGGTTTTCACCGCGCCTATAAATACTGGGGCCCGTGGGAAACCCTAATCACAAAACGCCACCCACACTCCACTTCATCTTCAAGCTCGAGCCGCGCCATTGGAGCTCAAGACGCAACCCGGAGCTCCGCCACCAAGCTCCACGCACGCTGCCGCCTTTCACCAGTGTGACGCCCCGAGATCGGGCACTATGCAGATTTCAGCATTCCCGCCAAATCCGCATAATAACCGATTCCAGGTTGCCATTTATGATAACATTACAATAGTTCACGAATAATCCACGATTACAACAGCATCAGAAAGATACAAGATGACTCAACGAGCCAGGGATTACAACTGATACAATACAAAGATCCAAATAACAGCGGAAGAAACAAACGTCCGGCTACGGACAAGATCCAAACTGGACTAAGAGTCCTGAAGATAACCGAGAGCGTCCAATCCCTGCCCAGGCCAAGCCGGAGGGATTCCCAAGCTAACGTCGTCAGACTTCAAACCTGTTGACTGCAAGTTGGAATTTGCAGCCACGAAAGAGATTCGTGGGTCAGTACGGTTAAGTACTGGCAAGGGGGACAAAGCCCATACTCACAAGAATACCGGCGTAGCCAATCATCACAAGATACAAATACTTTAGGATCAACGGAAAGGAAGGGGTTATTGCAAATAAGCTACAGCAGGCTGCACTAACCAACTACAGAGATTCTATTACTTCCAACTATCAGAAAGGAGATAAGATCGAGTGATAGTAACCAACTGAAAGATAACTTCAAACAAACCCATCCTGGATCCCGCCCCTTATCCGAAGAAGCAATCCGAGGATAACTCACACCGTGGTATTAAAGATGAGTCAAGTTATTATGTGAATAACCTATTACTAGTCAAGTTATTACTCCTTGGGTGAAACATGATTGATCATTATGTTGAAGTTGTCCTGAGTACTTGTTAGCCAGTACTTTCACCAAGTAATCCATAACCGCGGAAAACACGGCTTCTCGAGAAGATTTACCCTGCAGGGGTGCACCAAAGTAACCACACTCATGAATATCCCGCCAGATGGAATGCCTCCCACCAAGCGGGGCACTCAACACAATCCAACCCTTCTTCGCATCAAGCCCAAAGCACCGCGTGCTGTGCGTGCGCGGCTAATCGAGCCCCACGAAGAAAAGGGGACCCTCATAGCACTGGAAGACCACGCCGCCCTAAATGCCGACTACGAAAGTTCCACCCGGGATCCAAGGGCTCGCAAGATCATGCATGCAGCAAATGGAAAGCCCGAACTAGTACGGCGATTTGGACGAGATGCGAATCGAGTCAAACTGAGGGGGAGCCCATACTCCCCAAATGCGGGTAGTGCGCTCATCATGGATCAGTAGACAAGACCCTTTTCCTAATTAGGGGTCGACACTAGCGGGCCTCAAAACCACCCTGGGCCTCCCGTCGGTGCCTTATCATCAAATTTATTATTAATAGTAACATTAGCATGTTTGATTGATTAAACATCGAGCCCCAGGAACAATAATAGAGTAATAACAGAAAGTAACGGATAACAGACTCGAGCAAAACAACCCTAAGCATGCTAGATAAGAACAGGCACAAACAAAGGCTGTAGGTATGGAGGTGAGGCAATATCAAGGTTAAGGGATTCATGTGATGGGTTCGTAACAGAAACAACTACCACTAAGGCTAGCAGAAAAGAATCAACGGAAAGAATCGGTAACAAGTGATGAAAGGCAGCCATATGGCATGCAAGTGAGTATACTTGCCTGAGATCCCGCAAGGTAGCAGAACTTGTCGTTGCTCACATCATCTCAACGTCCTATCCGGGAAGAAGCAACGAACTAAAAGAAACACCGGATGCAACAATTACTACTACGGCACAAGATCCAGCATGAACAAGGTATGGATGCATGACAAGTTTAATAGATGCACCAAAGTAAACTAGTGGATAAGATACACAAGTTTAAAGGGATTCCATATGCAAAGATTGCATATGGCAAACCCATGCCTTATAGTTGAATTAATTGTTCTAACACTAAGCAACATGTGTAAGTGGGTTAGAATGATGCATGCATGATGAAGAACAAGAAGATAACAATATTAAATGCAAGTGGAAGGATGGTTAACAAGTTTAGAAAACATTTGTCAAGTTTGGAAATTATTGTTACTTAATGGTGTTTGAACAAGTAGGGGTTGTTATCATCAAGTTAAGTTGGTCAAACCAAACAACGAAGTTGATATTTGAAAAGGTTATCAAATTTTAGTTGGATTACATGTTTCACATTTTGAAATTGGACTTTGGATTATTTAATTATGAATTAAACAATATTAAACAAGTTTTAATTGAATTAAACAAGAATTAAATGGTTTAGGCAGTTTAAATTATTCAAACCAGAAAACAAAAATTATATTTGGATAGGTGATTCAAAATGGTATTGAAAACATATTTTATTTGCATTATTTGGACTTAGTATGAATTAGTTATGAATTATTTCAATTTGCATTTGAATTATTCAAATTTGAAATTTAAAAGTATTTTGAAAACTCAAAACAGAACACAAATAAGTTATTTGGAAAGATTATGAAATTTGGATCAGAAAACATATATAACTTTTATTATTTAGAGTTAGGGATTAAAAGTTATTAAGTTTTTCTTTTAGGGATTAATTCTGCAAATTAAAAGAATAGAATTTTAAAACAGAAATGTTTAATTCGTTTCGCACCGCACTGTGGCTAGCCTTAGCCGCTGCCAGTGGGCCACGGAGGACAGCGTGGCGTGCGCGTGCTTGCGTGGCCACAGGGTCGCGGACAGGCGGGCCCTGCCTGTCAGCCGCGCGGATGGAACAAAAAGGTGGGGTTTTTAACTCGCTACCGCGAGGATTCGAACCCTGGATGCGCAGCCGCGCGGAAGGAATCGTTGCCACTGCGCTGAACCGCTGCGTCTGTCAACAACTGTGACTGACCAAAGAAGAGGTAACAACCACGGCTAGCTGAATTTTTAACTGAACGAGATGCAGGGACAGTGAACGCCGGTCGCTGTGCTTCACGGGCGCGTCCGTGCGATGCGTGTGCTGCGTGTTGCGGCGGTCGTGTACGTGAGTGTGCTCGCTGGGAAGCCGCGAGAGAGAGGACGGTGGGCGGAGGTAAGAATTTCACCTCCGATGCAGAGGTAGCAGAGGGTCGATGTAGTGGACGTCGCCGGCGGCATCACACGGACGGTGGCGGCGCTGTGGACCCCCGCCGAGCACCCTGGGGTGTCGACGACGACGAGGAAGATGCCGGGAACCCATTCCCGCGGAGAAGCTGGGTGGTAGCGCCTAGAGGTGACGGTGGTCGTCGAATGTTCAGATAGGTGGGGCTCCGGTGATGGTTCAGAGATGGAATTAGGCGATTGTGGCAGAGAGATCGGAGGCCGAGCTCGTCGAGGGAGAGGGAGGTGGCGGCGGAGTCGAGGGTAGAGGGGAGTAGGGCTTGGAGCTAGGGTTTGATGGGGAATTGGGGTAGATATAGGCAGGGAGGGCAGGTGGAGCTCGGTGGTTGAAGCGCTGGCGTGTGCTGACGTAGTCGTACGGAGATTGAAGACGCAGGTAACCAGGCCGTGCGCGTTGGGAGGGCTGGGGTTGTGGGCTGGGCTTGGCCCAGCCTGCCTCTCCCCTCAGCCAAAACTTTTAATCATTTGCTCTATTTTTTTTTTTTTGCTGAAACGGTTTTGGGTTAAAACTGTTAAGGTTTGAGGTAATAAAAATTTCAGAAAATTTAGGTTAGGCTAGTTAGGAATTTAGAAACCATGTTCCAAGATTTGATTTCAAAAATTTTGATATTTAAAATAAAGTTTGTTTTTGAAACCAATTTAGAGGATTTTCAATATTAATAAATCATTATGAAAACATGCTTTTAAATAGGGTTACCCCTAAGATTTAAATTGATTGAAAATTAGTTGGTTGGCTTGTTAAGTTATGAATTCAGAAGGGGTTATGTTTGAGGCATTTTGATTAGAAGATGGAGGTGATTTAATTAATTGCTTGGAAGTAGTTGTTTGATTAACCCAACAAGTTGATGAATGATTTGATTTGAATTTTTGAATTGGTCATTAGGGTTTGTTTACAACAGGGACAAATTTATTTAGCAGGCAATTTGTTTAAAACAATTTCCAAACTATTGAAAACAAATGAGGGGTGTAGTTTGCAAGTTTGAAATTGGAAATTTTTGAGCAAGGGTGAAAGTTTAAATTGTTTTGAAATTTCAGTTGTGATGCAAACATGGTGCAATGCAATGTGATGCATATGATGCAAGCAAACAAACAGGTAACACCCCAGGTGTTACAACCAGAGTCGGCCCGCTGGTCCGCGCCGCGTTCAACGAACCTCGTCTCCGCCGCCGATTCCTGGTACACACTCTTAGATCTAAGTTTTCCATTTCTAGATCTTGAGCTTGTGTTCTTCGTGTTCATCGCCTTCGTCTTTTTCCTCATTTTGTTTTTCCTTTTCAGTTTTTGTTAGATCTTTTCCAATGGCTCCCAAGGCCGCTCCTAAGTCCAAGGACAAAGCCACGGCTCTCAAACAAAAGCTGAGTCAAACCATTACTGCCAACTGGGCAAAGTCGACTGTCACGCAGGCCAAGCTGGAGGAGCTGGCCGAGTCTGGAGTCATTCCTCCTCAGTCGGAAATCTCATGGAGGGTCCCCAAGGAGGAGATTCGGCCTTCACCTAGAGCAGGTGAAGTTGTAGTTTTCCTCGAACACGTGACTCGGGGTTTCCGCCCCCCGGGTCACCCTTTCTTTCGTGAAGTTCTTCATCGCTACAAACTCAGGGTCTTTGACATAGGCCCGAACTCGATTCTTAACATTTGCCATTTCATCGTTCTTTGTGAATCGTATCTTTGCATTGCCCCCAATCTTTCTCTATTCCTCGAACTTTTTCAATGCAAACCTTGCCGCGAAACTACGGATGGTACCCTCCTTGTCTGTGGAGGTGTGGCCATCCAAAGACGCAAGAAATCTCTGATGCCGACTCTCAATCTTCACTCCCACGTGAAGCATTGGCAAAAACAACTTCTTCTACTGCAAAGATACTTCCACACCCGGCGAGAAGCCTCTGCCGGGTTTCTCTGTTGAAACCCTCTCTCTTACCGACAATATGAGTGCCTTCGCTCCGGAGGCCGATAGGCAGGCCATCCAACCCCTCCTTCATAAACTAGTTGTCCTAGCAGCCCACGGTCTTTGTGGGTTGAACTTGATCAAGACCTGGATCAGCTGTAGGATCCAGCCCAATAGCATTCGCAAAACACTTCTCTGCGAATACTCGGGCCACTTGACCGACTCTCTCTGATATTCGGAGAAGTCATATCCGGCTGCTGATGTCAACAAGGCCATGAAGAACTTTCTGGCTAACAAGGTGGACGTTATCAAGAGCATTTCTGGGCTCTCCCCCTTTACCCGCTCAAACCCGGCTCCACCGGTAAGAACCGACTAATATCCTTTGTACCGGATAATTTTTCAAATACGCATATACTAACTTTTATCTTTGTTGTTGTTTACTCAGGAATCTGATGACTGGTGGAAGATTGTAACCCCTCCTCCCTCTGAAAACTCGGAAGACGAAGAGCCAAGTGACAACGAAGAAGGTGATTCCGAGTTACTGAACAAATATTTTGTCGACTTACTAGACCAAGATTCTCCTCCCACCTTTATTCCTGACCATACGCCACGATCACCAGCACCGACTGACAAGGCCGACTCTGAATCTGAAGAGAGCGAGGCGGAGCCTGAAGCCGAGTTAGGCAAAAAGAGGAAGGCCAAGGGGGTCACGTTCAAGGTACCCTATTCTTCCATAACCTCAGATCCGTACTCATGTGCTGATGCATGCAAGCTTAACAAATGCCTAACTGTCGTATTATCACAGAAAACCGTGTCTCCTCCACCCAAGCGATGGGCAACCCGGTCTTCACAGGGTGACGAGGGCCTCAATCCCGGGCTTCCCCTTCAATCGCCCGCTCGCCGAGCCACTCCTTTAACTTATCCTAATTGCGCTCCTCGAAAATATCCATCTCCGAGTCACCCTTTAGCCGGAAAACTCCGAGTCTCACTTTCCAATTCCCTATCAGTGTCTTCCGGGTCTAGCAACGATCTCCCCAGTGATTCGTCGTGAATACTGGCTAATTTTCATAACTTGCTTGACTATATCCCTATACTTTGCACGTTTCACTTTTATCAACCACTAAACACTTTGTTCTTCTTCCTTCAGAGCCAAGGTCACACTCAGTGATCCGGTTGAAACCCCCATCGATGACCCAATGGCGGAAGACCCGGAAAGCGTCTCTAATCCCCCGCCCATGGAAGAGCAGGAGCCGGCTAACGCGGCCGACCCAAGAACCGAGTCTCCTCCTCCCGTGCCCCAGCCGGCTGATCCCGAGGTTGAGTACCTTGGGACACAAAGGGCGGCCGCTGCTCCAAAGACCGCCGCTGCCAGATTTGACGCGGGGAAACAGGAGGTAACCCCACCGTCGGCTAACCTGGACGCCAGCTCCTCCAGGCCGACTCTCAGTGACCCGGAATTCGAGAAGCTGCTGAAGGAGTATCGCTCTTTGAAGGCGACCGAAGACGAGATTGTAGAGTCTTTGGAAGCAGAGCACCAGGTATGTTCAACTGATGTTATCTATATCCTTCTTATCCTAGTCCCCAAGTGCCGAGTGAACTGTCCACAGTCACTCGGTACTTACAAATATATAGTCTTTCTTTTTCAAACTTCAGAATACCCTAGTCCCCAAGTTCCGAGTAAACTGTCTACAGTCACTCGGTACTTGCAAATACAATTGAAAACCGGTAGAACTTTTCTTTTTATCTGCATATTGCTGAATAATATTGCTTTGCCGACTGATATTGCTTTGCCATTTTCAGGCTTATGTAGCTCGTACTGATGAAGTACTTGCTAAAACAAATGAACTCCTACAAGGTGAGGTGAAACTCCGTGAGGAACTAGAGGCCAATCTCAAGGATCTCTCCAAGCAATGCAAAAAGCAGAAGAAGAGACTCCGGACCGCTGAGGAGCTTGTCAAGAAACTCTCGACTTTCATAGTCGAGACATATGACTCCATCATAGGTAAGGCACATCTAAGTTTCCGACTGTCGCTTTGTATTACTCGGATTTTCTTATTTTACAAGGTTTTTGACCCGGATCTTACTATCTTACTTCCCTTTTTGTACTGCAGGTCCGGGTGAAGTTGCTGGCGAGCATGACGACCTCAAAAAGCTTAGAATACTCAAGACTGTCATCCGACAATTTTCGGCAGGGACAAAATGGACACTCAAAGTTGTGAAGTTAACCGGTGACTACACCGGTGTAACACACATGCTTGAGGCATACTCGACAGTCCCTGCCTGGATTGATGTCTGGAAGCGCTCAGCATGCCGGGTTGGAGTGATACGCGACCTTGTGCTGGCTAAGGCCTACTACACCAAGATTGAGCCAGCAATGCTTTTAAACGGGTTTCCCGAGTTTAAGACCGATGGTTCTAAATTCACGGGAAAAGACCTCAAGGCCATCAACACCCAGATTCGTCACTCAGCCAGCTTGATCGCAGAAAACCTCGATGTGAACAAGCTTACCGCCCCATATGATGTTGAGGATAAGCATGTGCCCTTCAAAGATCCTGCTCCTTTTGACATACTATCTCGCTTCAAGGCGGAGCTCGCCAAGAAAAGAGCCGAGGCCGGTTCTGCACCAACTTCATCAACTCCGGTTGTTCCTCCTCCATCTCATGCTGCCTCCGCGGGTGACCCGCTGGACTAGGTTTATCCGCCCGCACCCTTATAAATAGGTACTTAGGGGTTAACCTAACCCCCAACGGCTCATTGACCCCTTCTCCTCCTTCTCTTCACTTCCGAGCTCAAGCTCACAGAGCACCGCCACGGAGACCTCACGCGCGTCACCGGAGCCAATCCGTCGCCGGCTACGCTCCGCCACGGCTCGCCCCACGCCGCCGCCGAGATCCTCCACTGCGCCCTTGTCCTGCCCGCTGGGAATCGCTAAGGGGCACCAAGATTGTGCTATTTGCCTCCGCCGGGCTTCACTTCAACCTCCTTCAGTAAGTTCCTTGTATCCATCAATTCAACCTCGCAATTTTTCGATTTACTCTAGATTGGATCTAGGTCAACCCGCGGGCCATTTTTCTTGTCGCGCCGGATTAGGTTGCTTAGATGCTTGCTAATTCCTCCAATAGCTTGATTGATGGTCACACACCACTCTCCTATCATCATTAACCATTAATTTCTCCGTAGAATCGCCCGCAAGTTTTTCAATCTAGATCCATTTCGTCCCAATTTTCCGCGCATGTCATTGACACCCGGAAGATCCTCTTCTTCCGGTTCTTTTGCTTGCAGTAGATACATGGGCAACCATACGACTTCCTCAAACACTTTCCAACACGTAAATTCCCCATAATTTCTGTTCTAATTCTTGATACTCGGACAGTCCATGGCTTTTTGCTCTTTTCAATGATACACGGATGATTCTTGGTTGTTTTGTCTAGCTGATGTCGTTTGCTTATACTCGTATAACTCACGATTTTCGGGTCTTACCTCTTATACCTTTTATCTTGCGCTTTGCAGGTTGAACCCATGGCTCCCAAGAGGCAAGGGAAGCAGCCGGCCAAAACCCAGACGACCCAATCAATATCCGCCAACTGGGCGCGATCAACAGTCCCCAAGGCCAAGCTGGAGGAGCTGGCCGAGTTGGGGGTGCTCCCTCCTCAAAAGGATATCCACTGGAGGGTGCCGGGCGACGAGAACCGGCCCACTCCTGCCGCCAACGAGGTAATTTGCTTCGTTGAGCACGTGACCCGGGGGTTCCGCCCTCCGGGTCACCCTTTCTTCCGCAAAGTTCTGAGCCATTATGGCCTCCGGGTGTTCGACATAGGGCCTAACTCTATGTTGAACATAACCCATTTCATCGTTCTTTCCGAGTCATATTTGTGCACTCCGCCAAATTTGGTTCTCTTTATTGAACTTTTCCAGTGCAAACCGTGCCGCGAAAGTGGTGACGGGGCACTTCTTACTTGCGGCGGAGTTTCTATCCAGCGCCGTAAGAATTCCCCAATGCCGACTCTTAACTTGAATTCCCACGTTAAGCATTGGCAACTCACCTACTTCTACTGCCGAGACACCTCTTCACCCGGCGAGAGGAGACTGCCGGGTTACTCGGAAGGGCTCCTTGATATCGCTGAGTCTTTCAACGCCTTCGCCCCTGACTCGGACAGGGAATCCATTCAACCTCTCTTAGCTAAGATAGCTGCTCTCTCGGCCCAAGGTCTCCTTGGGCTCAACTTGGTGAAAACTTGGGTCAACTTCCGGATCCAACCCAACTCTATCCGCTCCAAACTAATGTGCGAGTACTCGGGGCACACCACAGATTCGCTCCGATACTCATCTAAGGATTACCCGGCCGGTGACACCAACAAGACCATCAAGGGATTCTTGACGGAGAAGTTGGAGGTAATCCGGAATATAGCCGGGTTAGAACCCTTTACACGCGAGAACCCAGCACCTGAGGTATAGATCCGGCTCTCATACTTTACCTCCATGCTTTTCTTCCTGATACGGTTGTTAACTCTCGTCTCTGTATTCTTATTTCAGGCTGATAACAACTTTTGGAGGATCGAAACTCCCCCTGGCTCAGAAAGCCCAGAGGAGGAAGAAGACGCAATTAACTCTGAAGAAGGTACACTCCGAGTCTCACTCACTTTCCACAAGCTCATTGCTGCTCGCTCTGTAATTTTCCGACTATATGTCTTGATAACTTTCAGAACCAGAGGACAAGGGTGAAGAAGAAGAAGAAGCGGAAGACCGGATGGAATCGGCAAACGACGAGGAGGAAGCTGAGCCGACAGTCAAGGTCGGAGCAAAGAGGAAACCCCGAGGGGTCGTTTTTAAGGTTCCATACCGCCTCCTTACTTCCAAACCATTCTCCTTTGATAACATGCACAAGCTAAACCAAGAGTTATCCGACTGGCCGTACCTGAAGGATTCTCCCTCGACCAAGCGTAGAATTACTCGGAATTTCCCGGGTGAAGGCGCTCTTAACCCGGGTATTTCATCATCCTCAACACGACGCGCCGGTACTCATCTGATCCCTTCTTTGAATATTAAAGTTTTTCTAGTTTACCCCTTAGTAGAGTAGCTCCACGTCTTACTTGCTTTGGCATTTTCAGCTTCGTCTGGGTCTAGCAGTGAGCTCCCCTCGGATTACGTGGTGAATCCCGGGTAAGGTTCTTCTCCTGATGCTCTATCGCCTTTCCGCAATCTTTCCCTAGTCTTATGCTAACTGCTTATCTATACTGTTCATAGAGCCACGGTCACTATCAGTGACCAAGAGAATGTGGGAGCCGATGACCCGGGTAAGGATAACCCGACTGATGATACGACTACCGCAGCTGGCGGCGAAGAACAAGTGCCACCAACAAACTCGGCTGACCAAGAGGCTGAGTACCCAATAGCCTCGCACACACGCGAGGAGGAGGCCGCCGCCTTGGGCACGGGAGGCACACCAGAGTCCGATACTCGGACAGCTCGGGTGCCTTCCCCTACCGCGGAGAAAAATCCCTCGCCGAGCTACCAAGGTCCCGGGTCTTCCCACTCAGGCAACGATACCTTCGATCAAATGATGAGCGCTCTCCTTGCCATGAAGGCCTCAGAAAGCAGTATGTTAGAGCGTCTGGCAGTGGAGCACCAGGTAATCGTTACTTGATATCTAATAATATCCATCTAGTCCCCAAGTTCCGAGTCTAATTTGTCAAAGTTACACTCGGTAGTTCTTTCAATACTCGGCTGACTGCAATATCCGATTAGTTTTTAACTTTCCATATCTTTAGGCGCACGCATCTCGGTCCGGGGAGATTTTGGCCAAGACCAATCAACTCCTGGACACTAAGGTTAAGCTAAGAGAGGCGCTCGAAGCTGAGGTGGCAACCTTGAAAAAGGATGTCGCAAAATACAAAGAGAGATACACCACCGTCCAAGCTGCGCTGAAGGAGCTATCAGCTCAAATTTCCGACACTTATCGTGTCCTTGTTGGTGAGATTTTGCTTCTTACCGGTTCGTGTCTTGGTTTTTTGTTTCTTGATACGTGACACCCGGAATACTTTGAAGTAATCTTTGTGTTGTGTCCTGCAGATTCCAATCTTGCTCCCTCGGAAGAAAATGATATGCAAAAGATAATGAACTTGAGGAATGTCCTCCGGAGGTTCTGTGCCGGCACTAAGTGGATCCTGGACGCCATTCAGTGGCCGACTGAATCGTATCCGGGTATGTAGACCCTAATCCATGCATGCTCCACTATTCCTGCATGGATTGAGCTCTGGAAGCGCTCGTCATGCCGGATTGGCATGACCCGGGCCTTTATGCTGGCTAAAGCTTACTTTCCCAAATTTGAGCCTGCAAAAGTGATAGCCGGGTTTCCGGAGTTCAAAGCGGATGGCACAAAGTTTGGGGCTAAGGACTTCAAGGCCGTGCAAGCTGAGGTACGACATTCGGCGACTACTCTTGCCGACAGTATGGATTTGAATAAGTTTATGTCCCCATACGATGCTAAGGGCAAGGCTGTGATGGGAGACACGCCCGTGCCATTCGATATCCTGGAAAAATGGAACGCTGGCTCGGCCAGGCGAAGGGAGGAAGCTGCGAAGAAGGGGGCCGATTTGGAATCAGCACCAACTACTTCTACGCCAATCGTTCGTCCACCTGTTCGTCCTGATGCTGAAATTCCGGATGATGATGCCGCGAATGCTTTTAATGAGCAAACTCATGATCAAGACCCGGAGGACAAGGTTGGATGTGTGGACCCCACCCGGGAGGCCGAGTAGATTATTATCTGATGTCATCTTGATACTTTGTTTGCTCGACGCCTTTGTAAAAGCAGATATTCTTTTGATAGTGCGTATGTGCCATTTTGATATTACCATCGCATTATGTAAACACATTGCGAAACTTGTACCGGCTTCAAATCCCTTTGTGGCCTTTGGATGGACTTGATGCACGTCTGCCTTTAAGCTCGTTTATTCCCGACTTACTTTATGGTTCCGTATGTGAGACTCGGTTTCCGGGTCTCGTGGGTTTGACAGGTGGACTTTTCTCTAAGTCCCCAAGTCCCCAAGACCCGGATGTTTGGGTTTTTTGGGCTTAGTGACTAAGCAACTTTGTTTCTTTTTGCGAAATCCTTAGTCCCCAAAGCCCGAAATTCCGGGTCTGGGATACGCGGTCATCCAGAGAGAACAAGTTGTCTTGTGCTAAGCCCGAACCTAGAGCCGTTTCACATAGGTATTGAAGTTATGCTTAATAAACGTTGAGTTTCCGGCTATTAGCCCTGTACTCTGCATAACTTGTGGTTTAGATGACCCTTTTGACTATCTTGTACTATAAGCCGGTTTTCGCGTGGATATCATGTTGTTACATCTATACGAAAACAGGGTCAGGCAAGTCCCATTGGGCTTCATGGCTGATTGTAATCATAAGCGAGCAAATCATGCCACTTTAGTGCGAGTCACATCGAGCTTAAGTAAGAAAAGTCAATAAAATTTGGCTCCTTTGTCCGGTTATAAGATTGCAGCCGTACTCGTTTGCGAGTAATCGGCCCTTATAACTTATAGGCATCAAGGCCGGGTCTTTGAGTTTGTAACTGTGCTATTCAAGCAATCAGCCCTCAAGACCTAGATATATGCAACATTCTTAAGGAAACTGATGTACTGATAACAATAAACGATACTTACCTGTAAGCGAAGTAGAGATCATAACAAAATAAGACTTGATAACGCATGTGAAGAAGATATATTGCTTAACCATCTCTTTATTGATATGAGAAAGCTTGGGTCAGCAGGCCGCCTCATTAAAAACCCTCCAGTCCCCTCAGGTACCCTGGATAGGAAAAGAGTGCGTCTGAAACCTGCTGCCCGTTACATTGTTTAGTTCTTCTTGGGGATCTGTCCGGAACCAACGTAATCGATACACATTCTACACTTGTTGGTCTTTTTTATTATGAGTGCCGGGTTCGCTAGCCAATCCGGGTGAGGCGTTTCCGTGACGCGGGTGGTTGTAAATGATCGTGTGATTTCTTCTCCTATAGCAGATTGCTTGGAAGGGTCATGCTCGATGAAAGCCACCATCTTGGTGTCTTGTGCTGCCTTGAACTTTTCCCTTTCATCTTCAGTACTCGGTCTTTTCAATGTTGTTCTGTCATCCGGGTCTGCTTGAGACCGGTAATGCTTGAGTTCCTCTTTTCTTCAAGCTTGCTCAGCCATTGCTGCGTCTCCTTCATCGCACTCAGCCGCTATAACCCGGCTTCCATCTATGGTGATGGTCTGCTTAGGACCCGGGATTTTTAGCTGTAAATACACATAACACGGCCTAGCCATGAATTTAGCATAAGCCGGTCTTCCGAACAGCGCGTGATAAGGACTGCGCAACTTGACCACCTCGAAAGTGAGCCACTCAACTCGATAATTATCCTTTGATTCTCCGAAAGCTACCTCCAATGCGATTTTTCCCTCGGGGCACGCTGAGTGACCCAGCACTATCCCATGAAAAATTGTTGAACTTTTTTGTAGCTGAGACTCCCTGAGACCCATGCGTAGAAAGGTCTCCCAATACAGGATATTGATGCTACTTCCACCATCCATCAGGACCTTTTTCAGCTCATACCCATTGACCTGCGGTGCAACTACTAATGCTAAGACTCCCGGGTGTTCTATTCTTTCCGGGTGATCTCTTCTGCTCCATGTTACATCCTGCTCTGACCACCTCAGGTATCTCGGAACAGCCGAGGAAACCGAGTTTACCGCTTGCTTCAGTATCTTTTTGTCCTTGTTAGAATTTCCTGTAGTATGCACGTGATATTGACCCAGCTGCTTGGGGTTAGCCTGGAAACCTCCGGCTCCCCCTTGGTTGTTACCCTGATTTCCTGCTGCCGGGTTACCGGCTGGGGGTGGGCCGTTGCCCGGGTTTCCACCTGGACCCAGTCCTCCTCCCCGACCTGCACCTCGCATGGCTCTGTTCACTTCCTCGTTCTTCCATCTCTGTAGGTCGGCGCACTGCTCCAAGGAGTGGTTAGCCGGCCTACCGTTCCTGCTGTGTTTCGGGCACGCCATTCTGAAGATGTCCCAATTGTTACTCGGCCTTGGCGGCCCTTGATAGTTTCCTCCATTGTGATTTCCAGTATTGAAATTTCCTTCTGCCCTGGGTCTCGAAGACCCGGCTTCTGTGCTGGCGACAAACTCGGAGCCTCCCTCAAACGGGCGCTTGTTCTGGCTGTTTCCGTTATTACCCGGCGCTGATCCATTGCCGGCTCTTCCATTATTACTTGTGTTCGCTTTTGCTTTTTTGTCATCAGCTTCCTCTTCTGTAGTGTCCGTTGCGGCGTGTTTGTTGCATGCATCCATCAGTTCCCCCATCGTAACCTCTGAAGCATTCCGACTAGATTTCATGCGGGTTAACTTTTGCACTAAAGGTGTGTACTTGCACGTTTTTGCCATAGCTTGTAACGCATCCTTGTGCTGAATATCTGTGGATGAATGAAGTATTTCCATAACCCGGCGCACCCAGCTGCGCGCCGACTCTCCCTTCTTCTGGACGCATCGTTCTAGGTCATCAATAGTGAATAACTTTCTGCACGTCCCATGAAAGTGCTTGATAAACGCAGTTTTCAGCTCCTCCCATGACTAGATAGATCCCTCTGGTAGAGTATTGAACCATAATTTTGCTGCTCCTTCTGACATCATTAAGTACATAAACTTGGCTTGAAGATTTTCCGTTGCGTTGCGAATCAACATTGCCATCTCATAACTGCCCAACCATGTTTCCGGATCCATAGTCGGCTCGTAATTCACTACTTTACCCGGTTCCTTGAATTTATCCGGGTAAGGCTCGGCCCTGATGTTGTCCGACATGCACTTAGGCCCGGCAAGATAGTCGGGACCGGCCTTACTCGAGAAACGTGTGATCCTGCAGGGGGTGCGGCCGGACGCGGGACTGCTGGTGGCCCATGCACTGCAGACCCGGCTGCAGCTCTCCTGGCTCTGGAACTGTCCACGATAGCTTGTGCTGCTGATGCTGCTGGTACTGCCTGAACGCGGGGAGGAGGCGGCATTTGCTGCTGCTCTTCCCTCCGCCGCGCTGAACTTGTCTGGATATTGCCGGTGTTGCCTCGTTGTTGACTGATATATGGCGTCCCATGCATTCCACTTCTGTGATCCGGGTAATTAACTTGCTGTGCCACCGCGGTGCGCAATAGATCTATCGCCCGCCGGGTCTCCTCTGCGTGGGGTGACTCTCTCATGGGGATTTGGTTTAACGCGAGTGTTGCTGCGTACACGTTATCCATGGGGTTGTTGTAATGACCCGATGGTGTGCGAAAACGTGATGGTGGTGGTGGTGGTGGTGGTACAGTATTGCCGGTAGTAACTCCAGTCTGTGGTACGGGTAACCCGGCCTGCGTGTCTACCGGTTGTACTCCTCCGGTTGTTGGCTCAGGGGCGGTTCCTTGGTTTGCCGCTGGGATCGGCTGATCCCGAGGCGTGATGAATAGCGCAGCCGGGTTTATGACTCCTTCCAATGCTGGTAATCTGGTTTGGTGCCTTTGATGTATTCTAGTTGTTTCCTCTCGGAGTCGGGTTTCCAGTGCATCCAGCTCGCGTTGGCGTGTGGCCATCCCTTGCCTTTCTGCTTCTACTTGTCTTCTCTGTTGCTCCAAAGCACGACGGGCCACATCTAGGTCCCTAACACGTTCCGCCGCGTTTTCTGGAGTGATAACGGTGGCAAGAACTGTGGGATCTAGGATCAGATTGTTGTCGAACAGGGTCGGGTGCTGTGGATTGGAAGGACCCGCTCCTGGTGTCCGGTTTGCTAGGAATCCAAACGTGTTCGCGTGTAACTCGTTTTCCGCCGCTTGACTGGTAACCGATGCCGACTCTCCGTCAACCCGGGCCAAAACCGGGTTCCCGTTAGCTGGATCTTGCTGCTGGGCCAATGCTTGTGCTGCTCCGACCGCGGCCGCGGTCCCGTTCTCCTGGTTGAGATTGGTCGCGGGAGCCGTGTAAACCGCAACCCGGCGCACGATGCTTGGCGTGAATTCATACTGTTCCTCTTTACTGCTATTTTCCTCATACCGATTCTCTAGCAGATGCAGGATAGACTCGGTATCATCTTCTTTCTCGACCCAGCCACGCGGGATCCATGCCGGCTCCTTCGGCTGTTCCCTCTTCGTGGTGGGTTCTTCTGTTGGATCTATCGTCCCAACTGATTCTTCTCCATCTGATTGAATGTAGGTGGCCTCCCCTGACACAGAATCAAATCCAAAGTCGTCAGGGATCGAACCGGAAGTACGTACCATACCGATGAAGACGTTGATCCGGCCGATTGTCACGATAGATCCCGATTCGAGGTGATCCGACTCTGGCCCCCAGCCGGAATCGTCCACCATCTTCTCTCCTTCGCGGTCGGTGTAGATCTCGCCGATGACAAGATTCTCCATGTTCTTCTGAGCTTCTCCCGTGATGTAAACACCTTTGGACGCAGGCCCCACGGTGGGCGCCAACTGTCGTGGGATAATCACGGCAGACGTTACTGGGGGTAACTTATCTTGGGGCAAGACGACACTGGTGTTTGGGAGAGGGTTTAGCTCAGAGGAAAACATGATGATATACGATCTGGTAGCCGGCAACCCAATCGCCGAGTCTCAGATCTCGATATATTAATCTCAACTCTCGTGTTACACTGGATACTCGATACTTAGCGATGTTGCTCTAACTCTTGGGGCCTCTAAACCTAACCTAGGGACCGGCTTATAAAGCATCCGGGTCCCTGGCCTGTTCTCCAAGGCGTACCCTAAACTTCCAAAACCCTAAACTTCCTTACCGGAACCCACAATCCGGGTTACCAGGCCTACGATCTTGGGACTTCTAGAAGCTCCTTTATCCTAGCCGGATCTTTGCGCAGCGTCCTTTGGGCCGGGTTACACCTTGGCGTTGGGCTACCGGGTTATCATCCCTCCATCATGTCCCACGTTCCTGAGACCTGCTGTACCACAAGATCCGAGTCTCTGTAGCACCTTATGCGCTTAATGCTCATCTCCTTTTCTACACGCAATCCATGCAACAAGGCCTCATACTCGGCTACATTGTTAGAGCAATCAAAATGAATTTGCAAAACGTAGCGCAACTTATCTCCTTTTGGCGATGTGAGCACAACACCAGCTCCTGATCCTTCATACTGTTTGGAACCATCGAAATGCATAACCCAAGATTCTGAACTTGGCATCAACAAGGGTACGCTTGTCTGAGTCCAATCATTAACAAAATCAACCAGCGCCTGAGACTTGATCGCAGATCGGGGCTCATAATTGATGTGATAATCGCCCATACCGATGGCCCACTTTGCTACCCTACCTGTAGCATCTGAATTTCTTATGATATCTGCCATGGGTATGGAACTTACCACCGTTATGGGATGTTCTTGAAAATACGGGTTCAATTTCCGACTAGCCATGAATACCCCAAAAACTAGTTTCTGCCAATGCGGATACCGCTGCTTTGCTTCTGATAAGACCTCGCTCACATAATAAATCGGCCGCTGTACCGGGTAGTCCTTTCCATCCTCTTTACGCTCAACCACGACTACTGCACTAACTGCCCGAGGCCCGGCCGCAACATACAGCAACATGGGCTCTTTGGGACCCGGCGCTGCCAAAACCGGTGCTTCAGATAACTGCTTCTTCAGAGATTCAAACGCCTCATCCGCCTCTTGATCCCATATGAACTTGTATGTTTTCTTTAATAGTCGGTATAAGGGTATTGCTTTTTCTCCGAGCCGAGATATGAACCGGCTCAGTGCTGCTACGCATCGTATAAGTTTCTGGACGTGTTTGAATTCCTCTGGCTTTTTTAGACTCTGAATAGCTTTGATCTTTTCCGGGTTAGCCTCGATCCCTCGCCCAGAAACGATGAAACCAAGAAGTTTCCCCGCAGGAACTCCAAACACACATTTTGTTGGGTTGAGCTTCATTTGGTATCTCCTCAGGTTCTTGAAGGTCTCTTTTAGGTCATCAATGAATGTTTCTGTGTTCCTTGTTTCAATCACCACGTCATCAACATAAGCATGGACATTGCGCCCAATCTGATCCTCAAAACACTTCTGAATGCACCGTTGATATGTTGCGCCGGCATTTTTCAATCCAAAAGTCATGGTTTTGTAACAAAAAGCTCCAAAGGGGTTTATGAACGTCGTTTTCTCCCAATCCTCCTCTTTGAGATTTATCTGATGATACCCGAAATAGGCATCCAGAAAGCATAACAAGTCACTTCCCGCCACTGCATCTATGATCTGGTCTATCCTTGGAAGGGCGAATGGATCCTTTGGACAGTGCTTGTTGAGAGTCGTGTAATCTATGCACATTCTCCACTCGTTATTCTTTTTCAACACTAAAACCGGGTTTGCCAACCACTGGGGGTGGAAAACCTCCATGATAAAGTCGGCTGCTAAGAGCCGAGCTATCTCTGCTCCTATAGCTTTTCTTCTTTCCTCATTCATTTTCCTCAAGCCCTGCTTCACTGGCCGGGACTTGGGGTCAACGTGTAAGCTGTGCTCAGCAAGTTCAGTCGAGATACCTGGCATGTCGCTAGGTGTCCATGCAAAAACATCCTGATTCTTGCGGATAAACTCGATGAGCGCGCCTTCCTCCTTGCTATCCAGGTTTGACCCTATGGCAAACTGCTTGGAAGAGTCGCCCTCAATGAAAGCCACCATATTTTTGTCTTGGGTTGCTTTAAACTTAGCTCTCTCATCATCGGTATTTGGTTTTTTCAAAGCGGTTCGATCTTCCGGGTCTACCTGAGACCTGTAATACCTGAGCTCTTCCTTTGCACAAGCTTGTTCTGCAAGTTCCGCATCTCCCTCGTCGCACTCTGCTGCCACAGCTCTGTTCCCATGGATAGTGATGGTCCATTTAGGACACGGAATTTTCAACTGTAGGTAGACGTAACACGGCCTTACCATGAACTTGGCGTAAGCCGGCCTTCCAAACAGAGCATGATAAGGGCTGCGCAATTTCACCACCTCGAATGTGAGCCACTCTACTCTGTAATTATCCTTGGATTCTCCAAAAGCAACCTCCAGTGATATCTTTTCCTCAGGGCAGGCCGAATGTCCTAGTACAATTCCGTGAAAAACTGTGGAACTTTTCTGCAGCTGAGACTCTTTGAGCCCCACACGCAAAAAGGTCTCCCAATATAGGATACTGATACTACTCCCGCCATCCATCAGAACCTTCTTTAGCTCATAGCCATTGACCTGCGGCGCTACCACCAAAGCTAACACACCCGGATGTTCTATTGCTTCCGGGTGATCCCTCCTACTCCATGTTACTTCCTGATCGGACCATTTCAGGTATCTTGGAACACCCGAAGAAACCGAGTTTACAGCTCTTTAGAGTATCTTCCTCTCCCTCTTGGAGGTCCCAGTGGAGTGAACATGATACTGCCCTAGCTGCTTTGGGTTACTCTGAAAGCCCCCTGCACCACCCTGGTTATTGCCTGCATTACCAGCTCCTGCATTGTCTGCGGGGGGTGGTCCTTTGCCCGGGTTTCCACCCAGACCCGGCCCTCCTCCCTGGCATGCGCCTTGCAGGGCCTTCTGTATTTCTTCATTTTTTCACCTCTGTAGATCCACACATTGCTTCAATGAATGATTAGCTGGCCTGCCATTTCTACTATGGCGCGGGCAAGGCATCTTGAAGGCTTCTATGTGGTTAGTCGGCCGTGGTGGCTCTTGATAGTTGTTTCCTCCGTTGAAGTTTCCTCCAATAAAGTTTCCGTCCGCTCTGGGCCTTGCGAACCCGGCTTCAGTACTGGCGACTAACTCGGAGCCCCCCTCGTACGGTCGTTTTATGCTGATTGTTTCCATTGCCACCATTGTTACCTCCATTGTTATTCGGTGTAGCCCCATTACCGGTTCCTCCATTATTGTTCACATTGGCTTTTCCCTTCTTGTCCTCGATATCCTCTTCTGTGGTGTCAGTGGAGGCATGCTTGTTGCATGCGTCCATCAACTCCCCCATAGTAATTTCTGAAACATGCCTGCTGGATTTCATACGTACCAATTTTTGCACCAAGGGCGTATATCTGCATGTTTTCGCCGTAGCTTGTATCACATCCTTGGGCTGGATATCGGTGGAAGAGTGGAGTATCTCCATGACTCGGCGCACCCAGTTGCGTGCCGACTCTCCCTTTCTCTGCACACACCGATCCAAGTCGTCAATCGTGTATAATTTCCTGCAAGTTCCATGAAAGTGCTTGACGAGAGCCGACTTAAGGTCACTCCACGAATTGATAGACCTCTCAGGCAGGTTATTGAACCATAGTTTAGCTGCTCCTTCAGACATCATGAGATAAATAAACTTGGCTTGGAGCTTTTCTGAAGCGTTGCGAATAGACATGGCCATCTCATAACTGCTTAACCAGGTCTTAGGATCCATGGTCGGCTCATAGTTCACAACTTTATCAGGCTCTTTGAACTTGTCCGGGTAAGGCTCGGCTCTGATAGCATCTGATAAGCATTTGGGTCCGGCTAAGTTTGTCAATACTGGCCTTATTCTTGAAACGTGTGAAACCTCGGCTGCTGCGGCGGGAGGCGCGCCAACTCCTGGACCGCGCACAGTAGACCCGGCCGCACGCCTTGCCCGAGAACTATCCGCAAGAGCCTGTGCCGCTGGGACCGCGGGGGCTACTGGTCTAAGTGGAGGAGGCGGCATTTGCTGCTGCTCTGCCCTCCGTCATGCTGACGCCAACTGAATGTTCCTCGTATTGCCTTCCTGTCGACTGATATACGGTGTCCCGTGCATGCCACTACTGTTATCCGGGTAATTTACTTGCTGAGCCACCGCGGTGCGTAACATCTCTATAGCCCGCCGGGTTTCTATTGCTTGAGGCGACTCTCCTAGTGGAATACGGTCGAGCGCTAAGGTTGCGGCGTACACGGTGTCCATAGGGTTATTTAAGTGACCCGGCGGGGTATGAAATCGTGATGGTGGTGGTTGCGCGACATTGCCCGCAGCCACCCCAGCGGGTAGCGCAGGTGACCCGACTGGCATATTAGTCGGTTGTCCCCCAAGCGTTGCTCCTGCATACCCGGTTCCTTGATTCACGATCGGGATCGGCTGGTCTTGAGGCGCAACGAACAGCGCGGTCGGCTCTAGGGCTCCGCCTGTCGCAGGCAGTCTCGTCTGATGCCTCTGATTATATGCTCTAGTCATTTGTGCCCGTATACGATCCTCTAACTCATCCAACTGATGTTGACGCACGGCCATCTGTAATTTCTCGGCCTCTACATCTCTCCTCTGTTGTTCCAACGCTCGCCTGGCCACATCCAGGTCTCTGGCCCGGGCCGCCGCGTTCTTCGGGGTTATCACCGTTGCTAACACTGTGGGATCCAAGATCAAGTTATTGCTGAACAGAGCCGGATTTGGCGGGTGTGACGTTCCCGCACCAGTTGTTCTGTTCGTCCTAAACCCAAATATGTTCCTGTGATGGGCAGTTTCGCCTGTTTCGCTGGTGACGGATGCCTGCTCGCCATCGACCCGGGCTCCAGCCGGGTTTCCATTAATCGGAGTCTGTTGTTGGGCCAGCGCTTGCGCCGCACCAGCCGCGGCTACTGACACATCACCCTGATTTAGATTTATCGCAGGGGCTGTTTAGACCGCAACTCGGCGTGCAATGCCTGGTGAAGATTCATATTCTTCTTCCTCGCAGCTATCCTCTTCATACCGATCTTCGAGCAAGTGCAGGATAGATTCGGTATCATCATCCTCATTGACCCGGCCACGCGGGGTCCATGCCGGCTCCTCCGGTTGTTCCCTCTTCGTGGCGGGTGCTATCTCCAATTCTGTCGTGCCTACCGACTCTTCCCCATCCGATTGAACGCAGGTGGCGGCCCCTGACACAGAATCATACTCATTATTGTCAGAATTTAAACCAGACGTACGTACCATACCAACGAAGACGTTGACGCGGCCGATCGAGACGACAGATCCGGTTTACAGCTGGTCCGACTCTGGCCCCTAGCCAGAATCGTCGACGATCTTCTCTCCTTCGGGGCTGGTGATGATCTCGCCGATAACAAAGTTCTTCATGCTTTCCAGAGCTTCTCCCGTGATGTAAACACCTTTGGACGCAGGCCCCACGGTGGGCGCCAACTTTCGTGGGAAAGTCACGGCAGATGTTACCGGAGGTAACTTAGGTTGGGGCAAATCGACTTTGGTGTTTGGGAGAGGGTTTAGCTCAGATCGGACACAAGATTTATCCTGGTTCAGCTTCTCCATTGGAGATAATAGCTTACTTCCAGCTAAGATCTTATTGACTATTGATCTAGAGGCTCGGACTGCAATGTCGCTGAGACTCCAAATCTAGGGTTACAAGTACTTGCTCTCGTATATCTCGAATAACTCGAATCTAAGGTTCTCTCTCCTCTTCAGATCTCCCTGATCTACGCCATAAGGACCGGTTATATAACACCCGATTTCCTGGCTTTCCTTACAAGTTGCGACCAAAGTCCTACTCGGAATCTACCCGCAACCCTAAACTACTCTTCCTGCCCTCCAAGTCTTGAATTCCATGGTTTGCACCGCCTTTCGGGTCTTCTAGAACCTTCCTTCCACGAGCCGAGTTACCACTACAATTGCTGGCCCATCAACAACACCCGGCCCATTACCATATTGCCAGGTCTCGCGTAAACTTGCTCCAGCCGGGTCTTTGTTCCTCTGCATGGCCTGTCGTGTTATTATCCCCCCAACACGTCACATCGTAACATAGTGACTATAAAGGTGTCGTTAGGTATTTGGAAAGTGTTAGTTGAGGCTCATGGATCAAGAGTGGGATTTTTTCATCCAAATGACAGAGAGATATACTCTGGGCCCTCACGATGATATCACATCGACACCGCTTGCAAGCACGTGACTAGGTCACAAGGATGTCATATCACAGAACGAGTAAAAGAGTACTTGTCGGTAACGAGATCGAACTAGGTATGGTTGATACAAATGATCAGATCTCGGACAAGTAAAATATCGTGAGACAAAGGGAATTGGTTACGATCTTTATGGTTCACACGATCACTAGATTCATCATTGAATGTGTAGGAGTCATTACGGATCTCCAGGTCCCGTTGTTGACTATTTATCAGAGAGGTGTCTCGATCATGTCTACATTATTCACGAACCGTAGAGTGACACACTTAAGATTTGTTGACGTGTTTGAGTGTATACGGAATATCGGAGAAAAGTTTGGACAACACCAAATTAGTTTCGGGTAAATTTGAAATAGTTCAAGGGGTTTTTTGTTGAATGTTTGTTAATAGAATTAACAAATGATTCGAGGTATTATGTGTTAATGTTTGTTAATGGAATTAACAAATATTAAAATAAAGAAATATAAATGTTTTATTTATTTATTAAAGAAAAACCTTTGGGATTTTTGAGTGGAGATTAAGTGGAGCATGAGTGGATGTGAGTGGAGTGTCCACTCACATGAAGATGGAAGAGGTGGGGGCACCACCATGCCTTGGCCGCACCCCCCTTTGGACTGCCTCCCCATCCCCTATAAAAGGAGGGTGAGAGCTCCCTCTCCTCCACACACTTGGTGTCATCTCCATATCCCTCCTCCCGCTATTCTACCTCATGTTCATGCGCTTGGCAAAGCCCTGAATGAATTTTTATCCACCACACCATGTCATCGTGCTGCTGGAGTTTCGGGGGATACTCTACTTCCACTGCCCTTCTGGATCGAGGGAACGGAGGCCGTCATCAAGCCGTACATGTGACCGATCACGGAGGCGTTACCGAACTACGGCGCACATCTTGACGATCTTGAGATCGACCTGAGTACGCCTACACCACCAACGAGATTTGATCTCGTAACGCTTAGAGTCTTCGAGTGTATACATTCTTAAGACTCTTTCTCCATGTTGCTTTCATCTCCCAGATTAGATCTTGGCCCTTCGGGTGTCTTTCGCGTAGGACATTTTTTATTTTCTATGCAATGAACCCATCAGATTCGCACATCCCCGAGCTCTGTTGACTCCCGAGTCATAGAGTATCAGACATCAAACAACATGAAAATATCCAAGTCCTCCGTGGTGCGTAGTATCTACACGACTCCCCAGAGTCGAGTAGACACCCAGGGGCTACTAACGTAGGGATACTTCCCGAGTCCTCCAGATGGGCCTACCGGGCCTAGGTTCACACCAAATCCCAGTAAAGGGAACCTCCATCCACCTTCTAGAAGGCCCAGTTGTATCCCAGTAATGCCTCCAACGTGTGGTACAAGGCAAGAGTAAACCGACTATTCACAACTTGTAACCTACCCGTGTACGGATTCGAGATCCAACCTCCTATATACAGGCTGGGAGAACCCTCCCAGGTAGGGCATCGCTTATTCCACCCACCATAGCCTTTGAGTTGCGTGAGATCCAATCTCTCCGCCGCAACCATTGTCGCACTCATTGTAATCTTCATCAACATAATCCAGACAAGTAGAAGTAAGGGTTTTACCTCTATGAAGGCCAAAAACCTGGGTAAATCGTGTTTCCTAGCTAGTCGTCGATACCACTAGCGTGCAACCGTCTCCGATCTCTAAACTCCAGTATGCCACTCGAGGGATATGTCGATATAGGGTACCGACATCCCCCTTATGGGCCCTAGGGGCCCATGCGGCTAAGGAGGGTGGGCTGAATCCCTCTCCCTTTAGTCCCACATTGGGGAGCTAAAGGGTGGTGCCCCTCCCTCGTCCTATATATAAAGAGAGGGAGGGGTGCTCTTTTCCAAAACAGAATAATCCCAATAAATATTCGGTCGTGTTTTTTCCTCCACCCGCTATCTCTCTCTCTCTCTCTCTCCAAGTGTGTGGTCCCCAAAGTTGGATCTTGCGCGGTTGTCTTCTCCCTCTTAAAACCACCGCCATTTTGAGAGAATTCTACTTCCGCAACCTCTGCTGGATCGGAGAACTAGAGTCGACGTCAAGCACCGTACGTGTGCAAGTACTTGGAGGCGTTGTTACATCAGCGCTAGCAACACCTTCGCTGCACCGTGGTTGTCATCAACTCGTCAAGTTCTTCACGACCTTGAGGTCGGTTTCGTCGTATGCAATATACAAGAATCAAAGCGACTTTGAAACCATATCTGAGCAGATTAGAGGTTATGCTTTCCTTGCTTCTTTGAAAACCAAATGACAAATCTTCGGGAATAAGTGCTTGACTTGGTCAGTTATGACCAAGTATTCGTCAAAGGCATTGTTTATCTTCTCTTCGGAGTCGTATTCTACCGATAAGAAAAAATACCAGAAAGGAAACAATCAACACATGGCATCAATGCAATACGCAATATGTATGCATGATCAAGTTAATGCATTGAAGTATAGCCTTAAACATGATGAAGGGTTTCTAGGGTTTTATCATGTAAGGAATATTTTAATAATTTAAATCCTCCCTTTAGGGGAAGTGAAAGTAAAGTATGGGCACCTAGAGGGGGGGTGAATAGGTGCTACAACTAATTTTAATTTTTCTTAAGGTTTAGGCTTGACACAAAGGTAAATTCTCTAAATAGTGCAACTAAGGTGAATTTACCTATATAGAAAGACAAGCAATTAATGCAACTAGGACAACACTTAATACAACAAGTACTACAATAAATGCTACAAGTACAAGTAAGTAAAAGGTAAGGGAACGAGGTAACCGATGGAAGCACGCGGAGACACGATGTATTCCCGAGTTCCTCCTTGTTAAGGGAGTACGTCTCGTTGGAGGGGTGTGAGCTCGCCACGAAGGCCTACTCAACGCCACAAAGGCCTCACCCTATTCTCCGATGAACTCCGCCACAAAGTCCTAGTTCACCTTCCACTATTGAACCCCTTTGAGGCGGGGATCGAATCCTTTACAAACAAGTTTGGGGCACACACCCACAACTAAATTGGGGGCTCCCAACAATCACAAATCACCAAGAGTAGTAAGAAGCCTAGGTTCTCCACAAGAGGAAACCCTAGGCAAAGATCCCTCAAGCTAATGAGGGGGAAATGGAAATCCGGTTGGTGAAGATGTAGATCCGGTACTTCTCTTCCAATCCTCCAAGTTTCAACAAGACTGGGTGGAGGAGGTGGGAGATCTAGCTTGGAGGTTGAGCTCAATCAATGGAGTCTTAAATGCTGGAGGAGCTAACCCTTGGGGAAGAAAGAGAGCCTCTATTTATAGTCCCCACTCCAACTAGCCGTTTTTCTGCCCAGATTGCGACCATTCCGGAATCACCCGGAATAATTCCGGAGCAATCCGAATAGCAACAGAGAAATTTGCGTTCAAGTCGGAATTTCTACGGAATAATTCTGCAGCCTGGAATCACCAGAATATTTTCGAATGCCAACAGAGATATTTGCGTTCATGTCGGAATTTCTCCGGAATAATTCCGGAGCCCGGAATCACCCGGAACTTTTCCAAATGCCAACAGAGATATTTGTGTTGAAGTCGGAATCCACCCGGAATGATTCCGGGCTGCTCCGGATTGACCGGGAATAATTCCGGGTGCCTTTTTAGAACTCTTCTTGTGGCTAGAAAACATACGTTGAACTTTAATCTTATTCACCATTTCTTTGACACCATATATGTGCTGATTATGAGCATAACCTTTTAAGCAAAATAGCACACATGGTTAAAATTTCTTTATGTTGTTAACAAACACACAAAACACAGAGATATCGAAAATGCTCTTTCAATCTCCCCCTTTTTGGTGTTTGATGATGTCGGGGGGTTACCCCCGAGTAGGGGTAAGGCAAGTGGTAAAAGGCAAGGATAGGTGTATTGTTGGCCGGGTTGGTGGCTACCCGGTACCCCTCTACCCGGTGGTCTCTATCCGGTCATAAGAATTGAAGACCAAGAGAAGATATTGAGCAAGTTTGAATTCGTCCGGATAGCTGTCAAGTGGTCCGAGTAGAGGGACTGTGTTCCTACTCGGGCAAGAAGTCAATGGAGCCGTTCTGACAAGGGATCCCGCGTATCCTGCGTCCGTACCGGCGTGCGGTTCAACTTACGGAGCGCGTGATTATCCGCGCTACGACGTGGCTACAGTGTGGTAGGCGCATGTCAAGTCCTGTCACTGACAGAGGGGACAGGGCAGGTCTAGGGGCCTACCCTAACTCACTGACAAGGTGGACAGGTCCCATCTCCGGAACGGCGCGACGACTTCCCACACCCGCGTCAGCGAGAAGCCGGAGGCATGCGCTGTCCTGTAGTGGGCATGTCCCATCGAGTGTACCTTATAGTCTTTCTTTATTCGGCTGGGCACCAGTATATAAGGTGCCCTACCCCCTCCTACGCGAGGGACGTTGCTTCACTTGCATTTTATTGCTAGAACCAGCACTAGAGCTAGAGAGAACAGCCGAGTGGCTACTCGGCCAAGAGACATACTTTGTACTGTGGCTACTCGGAGATCATACATATAGAGAGAGAGGAAGGAGTAGGGGTGTTACCTCCACACGAGGGCCCTGAACCTGGGTAGATCTTGTTGTTTGCAGTGCTAGAGATACCTTACGCGCGGCTACTCGCCGTGCGATCCCTCCCCGGATACCTCCAGCGTCCATCGGCCCCAACACTTTAGCCATCCTATGGCATCTGCCGTGATACCACCACGACAGTTGGCGCCCACCGTGGGGCTACCAGCAGCGCTGGTTGGAGTTCGGATTCGGGCGGGACTCGTTTCTGCTACGGGGGAACGCGTGGTCTATGGCCTTGTCCACAGATTCGGCTCCTTCGACTTTGTCACCGACAACGCCGGAGATTTCGGCGGTAGACCCATGCCGGCAGGCGGCTCGTTGCTCTCCTTCGGCATGCATCTGGTCTACGTTGCCACCACCGTCATCCGCGAGTTCCCGGAGGAGGTGCTCATTGCGGAAGATCCTCCTGCTGTACTCGCTGCCCGCGGGAAGCCTTCTGGCTGCTCTGCGGACAGCGTGGAGGTGATGATGACAGGCCCGGCTATCGATGCCGGGAAAGGCGCGACCGCTACCGCGGGAGTCATCGAGGAACCTGCTGGCCCAAGTACTGGCCCAAGGGTTCACAAGCCCTACGACGCGCCCCCAACATTCCGGGGTACGTGCCTCCTTCCACGACTACGACGATACCGGCATCCGTCGTGCGGATGGGCATGCCGCCTCCCACCGAGCTTGAGCTCATGACCATGAGGGCGCAACTCGAGTAGCAGCGTCAAGCGCTACTCGCGGAGACCCAGGAGCTGGAGAAGGTTAGGCTTGAGCTTAACCTAGACCAAAATGAGTACAACAGGGCCCACGGCTTTACTCCTGTGTTTAGGAAGCCTAGCAAGCTAGGCGCTACTCGTCGCAACTTAGGCGCTGAGATGGCAGTAGTTGGTGGGGCTGCTAGCCAGTCTGCTAGTTTAGACACTGCTACTAGGCCCAAGTATAGTACACCCGCCAAAACTCTTAGGGCTGCAGAGGCAGTGGCTGCTGAGTTGCCGCATCTCGCTGGCGACGCGTGCGCTAGGCAGCAAGATAGGCTCAATGAGCTAGTGCTAGAGGCTGCTAGGCAGAACGAGGAGTTCCGGAAAGCCAATCCGGGTGTTGGCGCTTCTCAGGTTGTGCACTCGCTTGCGGTCAGATCTACGGATCAGGCCTCATCGCCGCTTCCTGGTAGTGAGAGGAACCAGAGTGTGAACTAGGGGAAGAGCAAACAGATGCAGGTGTACGACCCGGCTGTCGCCGCGAAACAGCGCGCTGTGCCGCGACAGCCCGGTCAGAAACACAAGACTGCAGGAGCAGGCTATCAAGCCAATAAAGCTCACAGCAAGAGGCAAGAAGAAGACCATGCAGGACCTTCTCGGCGTCCTGCCGCCCAGCCTACTCGGCAGAGGACGCAACTGCCAGCGGCAGCATAGCCGCGTGCGGCTGCGCCAGCAGCCAACCCGGTGGTGCAGCCCGCAGTGGTGCAGGAAAACCGCTACGATGATGGGTACTCGGCGATGGCGCTAGCCGGCTATGCTGGCCCAAGAGATGTCACTGACCGTCTGGGTGACCGCATGTTGGAGCCCAGTGATGCAAGATACAAACTGGACCGGATCAATCGGTCTACGCAGCTCGAGAACAGGGGGCCACCTGGCCCAGATTGCTTTGGTCGCCGCATCATGGAGGAGCCCTCCGTGAACCATTTCCAGCTGGCTAGGGGGACCAAGTGCTATGATGGCAGCACCAAGCCGGAAGACTAGCTAAGCGACTATGTTACCGCTGTGCACATTGCATGCGGCAACCGGAGATGGGCTGTGCGGTATGTTCCGCAGATGCTGGAGGGCCCTGCTCGGACTTGGCTCAACAACTTGCCCAGAGATAGCATCAACTGATGGCTAGACTTCTCGGAAGCCTTCATCAGCAACTTCACCAGCACGTACAAGAGGCCGAATAGGCCGCAACAGTTGTACGCTTGCAAGCAGCGGGAAGAGGAGACTGACCGCGAGTACCTTACTCGGTGGAGCACTTTGAGGAACACCTGTGAAGGTGTGAATGAGGCCCAGGACATTACTTGGTTTGCTCAGGGCTGCAGGCATTGCAACATGTTGTGGCAGAAGCTGCAGAGAGACATGCCGAGTACGCTCGCCGAGACGATCAAGATTGCAGATATGTATGCACTCGGTGACCCAACTCAGCCTCTGCTTGATTCTTCTGAGCCGAGAAGGAAGCACCATGACAGCGGCAGGCGCAATGACTTCAGAAACAAGCACAGAGGTGACCGCATTGATACTCGGTATGATCCCGAGGAGGTGAATGTTGTGACTACGGCTGTTGGGGGGTAGCCAAAGGCAAAAAACTGCTGGAGCCCAGTACGGGCAGAACCAGAATCAGAGCCAAGGCATCAAGAAGCCATACAATGCTCCCCAGCAGGGTAGCGGCAACCCGGATCCAGCTCCGAGCTTTATCTTTGAGAACATGAAGGTTGGGCCCTGCAGCTTCCATACTCGGCATCCGAGTAGGCCAGCCAACCACACTACCCGGCAGTGCAGCTGGTGGGACCAAATCAAGAATGAGGACGATGTTCAGCCGCCTCCTTCTCCTCCTCTGCCACCTGCGAATGCCAATGTGCAGCCTATTCGGGCAGCTGCTCCTAGGCCTGCAGTGTTTCCGAGAAGGGAGAACGTGAACCAAGTGGCTCAGGGAGCCAACCGCAACTACAACAACGGCAACCGCAACTTCAACAACAACAACAACCGCAACTACAACAACAACAACAACAACGGCAACAATGGTGGGGGAGACCGCAACCAGTACCAGGAACAGCACGAGAGCTACATGATCTTCACCACCGAGCCAGCCGACAAGCAGTCACTGCACAGGCGTGCGATGGAGGTAAATGTTGTGATCCCGACTGTGCCTCACTACCTGCACTGGTGCAACCAAGAGATTACTTGGTCCAGGGCCGATCATCCCAGGGTGATGCCCAACCCGGGTAACTATGCTCTGGTGGTGGATCCCACCTTCTTGGGAACTCAGAAGAATGTCAGGTTCAGCAAGGTGCTGATAGATAATGGCAGCAGCATCAACATCATGTACCGAGATACGCTGGAGAAGCTCGGCCTTGCCGAGAACATGTTGCTACCCAGCAGGACCACATTCCATGGCATTGTGCCAGGAGTATCTTGTGCTCCAGTCGGCCGCATCTGGGTGGATCTTCTGTTCGGTACCAGGGAGAACTGCCGCACCGAGAGCTTGCAGTTTGAGGTAGTTGATCTTCAGAGCCCCTACCATGCTCTGCTCGGTAGGCCTGCCCTCAGCAAGTTCATGGCCTCTACCCACGCTGCCTACCTGAAAATGAAGATACCTGGTCTCAATGGAGTCATCACCATCTCGGGTGATTACAAGCGTTCCTTGGAATGCGCGTCTGCTAGTTCTCAGCTGGCGGAGTCCATGGTCATTGCTGCCGAGAAGAAGAAGATACACGAGGTGGTGGCTTTGGCACAAGCAGCGCAAGTCGGTGCGCCTGGCATGCCGAGTTCCCAGTACGGAACTGCATTCCAGGCGTCCCAGGAGACAAAGAAGGTCCAGGTTGATCCTGAGTTCCCAGACCGTGTTGCCATCATTGGCGCCGGGTTGGGAGAGAAATAGGAAAGCGAGCTCATCCACTTCCTCCGTGAGAATCGAGATGTCTTTGCATGGTCCAATGAGGATCTGCCGGGCATCCCGAGGGAGTTGGTTGAGCACTCGCTGCATGTGCGGCATGATGCCAAGCCGATTACGCAGGCTATGCGCCGCTTTGGTGATGAGAGGAGGAAAGCTATCGGTGATCAGATCACCAAGTTGCTGATAAGCAACTTTATCATGGAGGTATTGCATCCGGACTGGCTAGCCAACCCAGTTATGGTTGAGAAGAACAAGGAGGACCCCAAGGCCGACACCACATGTGTAGCATCCCAACTTTTAATAAAGATGGAATACCTGTGTTATTGTGCTAGTCCCTGGATCAATTGCTAGCACCACAGTACAAAATGAAATATCATGCAAATGCATCAAATTCTATTACATCGCATGATCCCGTCTTTACAAAATAGTATTACAACTTGCATAGTCTTAGAAGACTAGCAGAAAACAAAGATATACATCGGAAAACATAGTACAACATTGAGCCCATCTTCTTCATGTGCCACAGGCAAAACATGTTGGCGATAGTCTCGAGATCCTAAACGAAATCCTCACTCGTCTTCAGAAACATCTGCAATATGGAATATGCAGCCACAAGGGAGTCAATACAATTTAATGTATTGGCAAGTAACACTATGGTGGATAGAAATGGCAAGACTGATACTACATGCTTATTTGGCTGAGTGGAGTTTTGGCTAAGTTTGCATAAAGCCAGTTTTCTCCTATCACTTTTGTAAAACCAACTTTTCTTTTCAAAAGGGTGGCAACATTGGATTAAGATCCAAGCACCACAATACTGTTCACTTGGTCAAAATTTTACTTATTGAAATTGATGATGAGATTCTTCCGTCATTCCTTGTCCAGCTGCTCATAGTTGTCCATAACCGGGGACACGGCTAAGATCTTAGTTTGTTGACTCTGCAGAGGTTGTGCACGTTCACCCTTTGTCTTCAATTAGCCCAAACATCCTATACACTCGGAGTGCATCATGGAAAGGAGAGAATTGAGACGAGATCTTTCAGAAGAAGAAGTCCAAACCCACCGGCAAGACCGTTTCACCTATAATTTTGCTACATCTGCTAGTCAAGCCTAGGCTGACCTCTCACAACTTAGTTGATCAAGATAGAGCCCATATGTCAAAAGGCTGCACGGTAAGCTACTAGACTTAGAAGGACATAGTAATCTCTTTGTTCCTGGGTGGCCATCCACAAGTGACAACCTCAAGTGGAATAACCCTTAGATAAGGGCCCTGAGGCAACACTCAACATAAACCAGTCTTACCACTTCCACCCAGGTGGTTTATTTATTAGTTATACTTAGAATTTTTCCTCAACATCTAGTAAAACAATTTGTAATATTGCATAGCATCTACTAAGTTCTAGGGCTATCAAAATAACAAGGGTAAAAGAGATGGCTACACACTACTAGGATAATAGCAGAGCATAATATCACTTAGTAAAATTTCCTATCATGCATACTACTGAAAACTCTCATGATGCATATAGAAAATAATGGGTAGTGAATAGTGTGTTACTTGCCTTGTTGAAGTTGGTGAAGAAATCACACTCTCTTCACAAAAATATCGTTACTCTCCGTACAATCTATACATTTCAAGAACAGTAACAATAAACAAACATTTCAACAAACACAAGAATAAAGCATACAAGACAAACAAGCATATCAATGTGTTAGCAATGTATTGGTTTATATTATTTCTTTTGGTCAGGGCTTTTCACATGATTCAATATGCAAAAGGAATTATGATGACTTGTTTTTTTGGTTCTAGTAGATAGATAACAACTTTGAAGGAATTTTTGAGAAGGGATTAAGGTCATAGGGTTCGCGATTTACATGATATGACCATGGAAGTTTGAATTCTCAAATTCATATGTTCACAAAATTAATTGTTGGGGCATGCGCATCTATGGTACTACCAGATACCTATGATCACTATGGACCCGTAAAAAGAGTTAACTAACAAAAGTTTCATGGATTGAGAAATGTATCATGAATAGCGCGAGGTCGAAACATAAATAATTTGTAGTGCATGCTTCTAAGTGTTTAAAATAGAAGTGCTACTATTAAAATTGATGTCATCCGTCACTAGCAGAAGTTGATGTGACCAGCGGCGCGAAAGCTATTATTTTCTATCAAAAATTTATTCAAGCTACACCAATCAGAACGGAGCGGCCAATGGGAGTAGCAATAGCAGAAGATTTTCACGCAGAAGAGTTTTTTTTTTTTGTTGGTTGGAAAAATAATGATCTGTATTACATCATCAGATCCAAGCCAATGGATATCAAGCCAACGTTCAGAACGGCTCTACATAATTGATCAATCGGTGTCGTTATTTTTCTTAGGCACAGCTTGTGCGTGAGCCTTACATATGTTTGAGTCCGGTCCATATATTTACTAGTACTAGTTAGGTAGTCAATTTGTGTTTTCCGATGAGAGGTCGTGAGTGCTTTCTATATTTAGGTGACCACGACTAATTTGCAGGAAACAAATCATAGCCTATTGATAAGGAAACGAGTCCTTGTCTAGTTTGGCAAGTTTTTATTCTTTGGTCTTCTCGTATATCGCTTAATCCGAAGAGCCGGTCTACTATTTCTACGTCTATTTCTGCTATTGCGAGATTTGTGCGTCGAGCTTCTTGTTAATTATTTTAGTATCGTGAAAGATCGGGTCTACAAACAACTTGACAATTTGTCGGGTCTCATCGGAAGTCATATTAGTCGCCGGAAAATTATGTACAGTATGATGCTCATCTTGGAATCAAAGGTGGTGATGTTTGCGTGATCTCCTTGTTGAGAAATAAAATTCCTCCCAAACGGCTCTAGTTGGTTAAGTTCAGTTTTGGGTACGTGAGTATAGAAGTTAGGGCCGGAGTTAGTTCTAATCTTACTAGTGCAATCTGGCTAAGGCGTGTAGTTAAGCAGCCATGCCGAATCTTGAGAAATAGTTAAAACAAATTAAAATAGTAGACTAGATAGGGGCATGTATTCGGCAAATGTAACATCCCAAGTATGAAAAATAGCCATTAGAATGTTTGCTCTCTGTTATTTTATGTTTTGCATCATGACATCATGTTTCTTGCATTTGTTTTGCTTGTTTTCCATTTGTTTTCCTCTGTTTTCATTTGTTTTCCAACTGTTTTCCTTTGTTTTCTATTTGAATTTCAAACCAAATTTCAAACCTTTTGTTTCATACTTGTGATATTACAATTTCCAAAATGATATTTCAAATCAAAACAATCAATTGTTTCCATTAAAGTTGTGATTTCAAAAACTGTTGATTTGTTTCCAACAAAAATTCATTTAACACCAAACCATTTTCAAATTCAATTAATTTCCAAAACAGCAACCCTTTTGAAAATTATGAAAATGACAAAACACTTCCATCATTTGTTTCCATTAAACTAAGGTTCAAGCCATTTAAATGTTGTTTTCAATACATCACTTAATTCAAATTTTATTCAAAATTTAAATCACATTTTCCAAACAGCAACCATTTGGAATTTATGAAAAATTACAACACAATTATAATCATTTGTTTCCACTTAAACTTTAAGGTTCACCCTATTTAATTTTGTTTTCAATAATCACTTAATCTCAATTTTCATTCAAAGTTCAACCAATTTACAACCAGCAAAATAATTTGAAATAATTTTGAAAACCAAGCTTGCACTTGGTTGCTGTTGCAATAAGCCATCTATAAAAATTTATCACTAATTTTTCCTAACCCTAAACCCTAGCCTTTCTCTTTCTTTTCCAATCAGCAAAAAAAAGCAATAGAACAAAAAAAAATAGAAACCAAAGAGAGAGAGAGGGGCAGCAGGCCCAGCCCACCAACTCCCAGGCCCAATACCCCCCTCGCTCACCTTCTTCTTCGTACGGCAGTCATCTGAAGCTCCCACGTCGACAGGTGCAGACAGCGAACGGTCCCGAGCTCTCCCCCTCCCCCTTATAGCTACCCCTAACCCTAGGGTTTCCCCTCTACCTCTCTCTCCCTCCTTCTTCCTCTCCCCCCCGCCTCCATTCTCTTCTTCCTCTCCCTCTGCTCTCTCCTCTCTGCAATTCCTTCTGTAACTGAACCCGACCACCACCTCCCCTTTGCTCCGGTGATCGCCGCCGTTCGGTCCTCCTCCTAGCTGGCTAACGGCGGGAATGGAGACGCCGTTCCGCCCTCTTCCTCCTCCACCCCTCGGCGCGGGCCGGGAGGGGCTGTGCCGCCGCCGCCGTCAAGGGCATGTCGCCGTCGCCTCCCTGTCCGTGCGCCTCCTCCTGTACGTCCTCGAGGTGAGCGCACCACCTCCCCTCCGTCTCCCCTCGTCTCTCCTCCCTTCCCTTCGCAGCACACGCACGTGCACGGCCACCCCACGCCGCAGCACGGCCGCAGCAGCCGCCGTTCGCCGTCGATCCGTGCAGCGACCTGTCCGTGCGCTAACTGCAGTTCTTTTTTTCAGTTAACTGTCGCTAGCCACCACCTTATATACCCCGATTCCCCCTTCCTGTCAACAAGCAATCACTCTACCGCAGGTGCTGGGTTCGATCCCCCAAGCCACACCCTTTTTGCTTCAGCCTTTTCTTTTTCTGCCCGAATTTCAGAAACTCAGATCTGAGCAATTAATTCTAAAATCGATATAAAATTTAATTTTGCTCCAAATTGGATGATTCAAATTCCTGTGGATTCAAAATCTTGTGCTCTTTCCATTAGTAACAAAATTGCAACATGTTTCTGTAATACTTTTTGCACTAAATAATTAATTACTGAAAATGCAATAAAAATTGGAAACTTTGGAATTTCATAACTTGAGTTTGGTTCATCCAATTTAAGCAAACTTGGGCTCTAAAAATTTGTCTTAACAAACTCTACACATTGGTATTTTATTTGGTCACAATTGAATTAATTTTGAGCATGTTTCCCTCTGTTTACTAAAAATGGCAGAATAAGAATGATTATGGAAAATTGCATAATAAATTCAATAATCACCCAAAAATTATGTTGATAGCTCTAAATGTTCATTGAAACATTTGCTACATGTTTTCAACCTTTTCAATGCACTTTGTTTATTGTTTCCTCTAATTAAAAGTGGTGCAATAATTCAATGCTTTAATTAAACCCTTTAAATTGCAAAATTCATAACTTGGGCATAAAAATTCCAAATTCAACAAACTAAATATGGTTTCCATTCCATTTTTCATGTACTTTCCAAATATCAACTTTGTTTGCTGTTTTGAATAATTTAAATTGCTGAAAACAACTGTTTCTTGATTAATGCATTTAAAATTGCCAAAATAATAACTTGCTCATTTTAAATCCAGTTTCCACAAATAAAATATGTTTTCCATGCTAAATTAAACCACCTTTTCAAATATAAACTTTGTTTCATGTTTTGGATAATTAAAATTGGTTAAATAATTTAAACCTTGTTTAAATCATTTAATATTGTTAAATTCCTAACTTGGTCAAATTAATTTCTTTTTTGAACCTATAAAATATGTTTTCAAACTAGAAAAGTATAAACCTTTCAAATATGAATTTGGTTTAATGTTTTGAACAAATAAAATTCAAATAATATTCCTACTTGAATTTAATTCATTTAAATCTTGTTTAACTTGTTTAATTCATAAATAATTCATCTTAATTCCTTTTTCAATAATTGAAACATGTAATCCACCTAAAATTGTGTGTTCTTTTCAAATATGAATTTTGTTATTTGTTTTGAACAATTAAAATTGGTGAAAACAACAAATGCTCGTGTAACACCTTTAAGGAACCAAAATTCCTTAACTTAATAACTAAAATTTCAAAATGGGTAAACCTTATTTCCAATTGGTTCTATTGCTGTTATTTTGTTGTTTTCCTCATCCATGCATCATGCTAGTTCACTTCCACATGATGATTAGTTGTAGAACAATTAATTCAACCATAATTCATGGGCTTTCCATATGCAATCCCAAATTGCATATGGGTCCATTTAATCATGTTGCTATCTAGTCAACTAGTTTATTTTGATGCATCAATTAAATGGTCATGCATCATCCCATGTTTGTGCATTATGCCATGTTATTGATTGTTTGTCTCTCCGCGTTGTTTGTTTGCTTCTTCTCGAATGGACGACGACGTTGAGACCGACGATACTTACGACACCCCTTCTGAGGATCTAGCTCAGTACCAGGCTGCTGAGTTTGCAGGCAAGTATTCACTCACATGAACCACTGTGTTCCTTTCAACATTGGATACCGATACTTTCCGTTGTCTATTCTGCTAGCCCTATGAATCGTTGCTTCTGTTCGATCCTACCACATGTTATCCTTTAAACCTGATATAGCCTCACCTCCACACCTATAACCCCTTTGCTTGTGCCCGTGTCTTACTAGCATGCTTAGGGTTGTTTTGCTCGAGTCTGTTGTCCGTTACTTTCTGTTACTATATTTCCTTTATGTTCTGGGGCTCGATGTTAAACAACAACCTGTTAATTTTGAGGTAATAATAATTTGCTGATAAGGCACCGGCAGGAGGCCCGGCGTGGTTTTGAGGCCTGCTAGTGTCGACCCTAATTAGGAAAAGGGTCTTGTCTACTGATCCATGATGAGCGCACTAACCGCATGTGAGAAGCGTGTATGGGCGCCCCCCTCAATTTGATTCGATTCGCATCTCGTCCAAATCGCCTCATTTAGTTCGGGTTTTCCATTTGCCGCATGCATATGCAGGTGCGAACCCTTGGCGTCAGGGTGGAACTTTTGTAGTCGGCATTTAGGGAGACATGTTCTTAGAGTGCTATGAGGGTCCCCTTTTCTTCGTGGGGCTTGATTAGCCGTGCGCTCAACTGCACGGGGTTCTTTGGGCTGGATGCGAAGAAGAGTTGAGTTGTGTTGAGTGCCCCGCTTGGTGGGAAAGGCCTTCCCATCTGGCGGGTTATTCTTACGTGTACGGCCAAATTGGTGCACCCCTGCAGGGATAAATCTTCTCGAGAAGCCGTGTTTTCCGCGGTTATGGATTACTTGGTGAAAGTACTGGCTAACAAGTACTCAGAACAACTTACACCTAACTAATGATAACTTGACTAGTAATAGGCTTATTGACACAACAATCTGAACCACCATTAATCCAACTGTGTGAGTTATCCTCGGATTGCTTCTTTGGATAAGGGGCGAGATCCAGGATGGGTTTGTTTGGAGTTAGTTACAGTTGGTTACGATACGCTATCTTATCTTCTTTCTGTTTAGCCGGAAGTGGTAGTAACTCTGTAGTTGGTTAGAGCAGCCAGTTGCAGCATCGTTTATATCCCCTTCCTTCCGTTGAACCCAAAGCATCTGTGCTTGGTGTTGACGGGTTACACTTTGGTGAATTGTGAGTCTTGCTTGCCAGTACGTTTATGTACTGACCCCTTTGGGGCTGTGGTTTCCGCAGACTACGTTTCCGAGGATCCCCATGGTGGCTACTACGTGGAGTATGACGAGACTGCTGACGAGTAGATAGCGGACCCGGGCAGGATCCGAGACTTCGTGGATGGGCTCCGTCTTTTCGTTTCCGGCCTCTTAGGCCTATTTGGTTCTTGTCTGTACTCAGACATGTTGAATGCTTCCGCTGTGTTGTAATGATGAATTGTTGGGACATGTGTCCTCTGGATGATTGTATTTGCTATCTCTGCTCTAGTGAGAGATATTTGCAACTTATTTCAATCTTTTGTGTCTTAGAGATCTGTTGTGATATCACTTGTTCAAATGCCGTTGACGTACCATGTGTGTATGTTTGAAGTACGTCAATGGAAGTATCTTGATTTCTATGGGATGGTTTGCGTAGACGATGAACAGTAGGGGTTGGTTGTCACACATACGTGTGTTGGCCTACTCGTAAGAGATGCGGGTGCAGGTAAGCCCCGTAATCCAATCAACTACTGCTCAACGGAACTGCGAGTATCCTCTAGAAGTCCGGGTGCGACAAATGGTATCAGAGCCTGTCTGCCTGTAGGATCCCTTTTTACTGGCCGCAGTTGAGTCTAGAAACTATTTTGTAGCTATATAGGAAAAATGAAACGTGAGAGTAGGAATTCTGTTCTTTTTCTTGTTTCCCCACCCACCCTCGCTTTTCTGGTAAGGAAGTGCAACGTTTTTTTCTCTTCTCATCTAAACGTTCAAGTTAGGATTTCACGTATTCTGGTTTCTCTAGGATGGTTATATCTACTAGACCATAGGAATGGAGGTGGTTGTGACATGATTTATCATGTTGCCTACTCATGATTGAGAACGGAGGCGTGTAAGCCCCGGAAGCAGATCCTCTATTCCTTAAGCAGTAGATATTGATCCTTTAGAAGCCCGGATGGGTTTTCCGTAGTACCTCACGAGTTTTGTTCTCGTGTTTCCCGATGTTGCTTTGATATCCTGTTCTTCTCAACATCCTTTTCGTCCGTTCAAACCTTGTTGTTGCTTTCCACTTCAGTTCTGCTACCGGCGTCTAATCAATAACTCTGTTCAACCTTTCTGGCCAGATAGTCTATTCTCCAAATGAAACAAGTTCTGTTAAACTATACACCCTCGATGCAAAACCTCTACCTCTAATTGAAAATGTTCCAGTGGTTTGCAAATTCCCTGACGTCTTTCCAGAAGAGTTGCCAGAAATGCCTACCATCTTGAACTTCCAGAAAAACTATCCAAGGTGCACGATGTGTTTCACGTGTCACAGCTCAATAGGATCTTCGCAAGAAGTATCCGGACCTTTTCTTTTCTCAGTAGGAATCTCGGGGCGCGATTCCTTCAAGGGGGGGCGTTTTCTAACATCCCAAGTATGAAAAATAGCCATTAGAATGTTTGCTCTCTGTTATTTTATGTTTTGCATCATGACATCATGTTCCTTGCATTTGTTTTGCTTGTTTTCCATTTGTTTTCCTCTGTTTTCATTTGTTTTCCAACTGTTTTCCTTTGTTTTCTATTTGAATTTCAAACCAAATTTCAAACCTTTTGTTTCATACTTGTGATGTTACAATTTCCAAAATGATATTTCAAATCAAAACAATCAATTGTTTCCATTAAAGTTGTGATTTAAAAAACTGTTGATTTGTTTCCAACAAAAATTCATTTAATACCAAACCATTTTCAAATTCAATTAATTTCCAAAACAGCAACCCTTTTGAAAATTATGAAAATGACAAAACACTTCCATCATTTGTTTCCATTAAACTAAGGTTCAAACCATTTAAATGTTGTTTTCAATACATCACTTAATTCAAATTTTATTCAAAATTCAAATCACATTTTCCAAACAGCAACCATTTGGAATTTATGAAAAATTACAACACAATTATAATCATTTGTTTCCACTTAAACTTTAAGGTTCACCCTATTTAATTTTTGCTTTCAATAATCACTTAATATCAATTTTTATTCAAAGTTCAACCAATTTACAACCAGCAAAATAATTTGAAATAATTTTGAAAACCAAGCTTGCACTTGGTTGCTGTTGCAATAAGCCATCTATAAAAATTTATCACTAATTTTTCCTAACCCTAAACCCTAGCCTTTCTCTTCCTTTTCCAATCAGCAAAAAAAAAGCAATAGAACAAAAAAAAATAGAAACCAAAGAGAGAGAGAGGGGCAGCAGGCCCAGCCCACCAACTCCCAGGCCCAATACCCCCCTCGCTCACCTTCTTCTTCGTACGGCAGTCATCTGAAGCTCCCACGTCGACAGGTGCAGACAGCGAACGGTCCCGAGCTCTCCCCCTCCCACTTATAGCTACCCCTAACCCTAGGGTTTCCCCTCTACCTCTCTCTCCCTCCTTCTTCCTCTCCCCCCGCCTCCATTCTCTTCTTCCTCTCCCTCTGCTCTCTCCTCTCTGCAATTCCTTCTGTAACTGAACCCGACCACCACCTCCCCTTTGCTCCGGTGATCGCCGCTGTTCGGTCCTCCTCCTAGCTGGCTAACGGCGGGAATGGAGACGCCGTTCCGCCCTCTTCCTCCTCCACCCCTCGGCGCGGGCCGGGAGGGGCTGTGCCGCCGCCGCCGTCAAGGGCATGTCGCCGTCGCCTCCCTGTCCGTGCGCCTCCTCCTGTACGTCCTCGAGGTGAGCGCACCACCTCCCCTCCGTCTCCCCTCGTCTCTCCTCCCTTCCCTTCGCAGCACACGCACGTGCATGGCCACCCCACGCCGCAGCATGGCCGCAGCAGCCGCCGTTCGCCGTCGATCCGTGCAGCGACCTGTCCGTGCGCTAACTGCAGTTCTTTTTTTTTCAGTTAACTGTCGCTAGCCACCACCTTATACACCTTGATGCCCCCTTCCTGTCAACAAGCAATCACTCTACCGCAGTGGCAGTGGCCCTTGTGCGCGCGCCCCAGGTGCTGGGTTCGATCCCCCAAGCCACACCCTTTTTACTTCAGCCTTTTCTTTTTCTGCCCGAATTTCAGAAACTCAGATCTGAGCAATTAATTCTAAAATCGATATAAAATTTAATTTTGCTCCAAATTGGATGATTCAAATTCCTGTGGATTCAAAATCTTGTGCTCTTTCCATTAGTAACAAAATTGCAACATGTTTCTGTAATACTTTTTGCACTAAATAATTAATTACTGAAAATGCAATAAAAATTGGAAACTTTGGAATTTCATAACTTGAGTTTGGTTCATCCAATTTAAGCAAACTTGGGCTCTAAAAATTTGTCTTAACAAACTCTACACATTGGTATTTTGTTTGGTCACAATTGAATTAATTTTGAGCATGTTTCCCTCTGTTTACTAAAAATGGCAGAATAAGAATGATTATGGAAAATTGCATAATAAATTCAATAATCACCCAAAAATTATGTTGATAGATCTAAATGTTCATTGAAACATTTGCTACATGTTTTCAACCTTTTCAATGCACTTTGTTTATTGTTTTCTCTAATTAAAAGTGGTGCAATAATTCAATGCTTTAATTAAACCCTTTAAATTGCAAAATTCATAACTTGGGCATAAAAATTCCAAATTCAACAAACTAAATATGTTTTCCATTCCATTTTTCATGTACTTTCCAAATATCAACTTTGTTTGCTGTTTTGAATAATTTAAATTGCTGAAAACAACTGTTTCTTTATTAATGCATTTAAAATTGCCAAGATAATAACTTGCTCATTTTAAATCCATTTTCCACAAATAAAATATGTTTTCCATGCTAATTAAACCACCTTTTCAAATATAAACTTTGTTTCATGTTTTGGATAATTAAATTTGGTTAAATAATTTAAACCTTGTTTAAATCATTTAATATTGTTAAATTCCTAACTTGGTCAAATTAATTTCTTTTTGAACCTATAAAATATGTTTTCAAACTAGAAAAGTATAAACCTTTCAAATTTGAATTTGGTTTAATGTTTTGAAAAATTAAAATTCAAATAATATTCCTACTTTAATTTAATTCATTTAAATCTTGTTTAACTTGTTTAATTCATAAATAATTCATCTTAATTCCTTTTTCAATAATTGAAACATGTAATCCACCTAAAATTGTGTGTTCTTTTCAAATATGAATTTTGTTATTTGTTTTGAACAATTAAAATTGGTGAAAACAACAAATGCTCGTGTAACACCTTTAAGGAACCAAAATTCCTTAACTTAATAACTAAAATTTCAAAATGGGTAAACCTTATTTCCAATTGGTTCTATTGCTGTTATTTTGTTGTTTTCCTCATCCATGCATCATGCTAGTTCACTTCCACATGATGATTAGTTGTAGAACAATTAATTCAACCATAATTCATGGGCTTTCCATATGCAATCCCAAATTGCATATGGGTCCATTTAATCATGTTGCTATCTAGTCAACTAGTTTATTTTGATGCATCAATTAAATGGTCATGCATCATCCCATGTTTGTGCACTATGCCATGTTATTGATTGTTTGTCTCTCTGCGTTGTTTGTTTGCTTCTTCTCGAATGGACGACGACGTTGAGACCGACGATACTTACGACACCCCTTCTGAGGATCTAGCTCACTACCAGGCTGCTGAGTTTGCAGGCAAGTATTCACTCACATGAACCACTGTGTTCCTTTCAACATTGGATACCGATACTTTCCGTTGTCTATTCTGCTAGCCCTATGAATTGTTGCTTCTGTTTGATCCTACCACATGTTATCCTTTAAACCTGATATAGCCTCACCTCCACACCTATAACCCCTTTGCTTGTGCCCGTGTCTTACTAGCATGCTTAGGGTTGTTTTGCTCGAGTCTGTTGTCCGTTACTTTCTGTTACTATATTTCCTTTATGTTCTGGGGCTCGATGTTAAACAACAACCTGTTAATTTTGAGGTAATAATAATTTGCTGATAAGGCACCGGCAGGAGGCCCGGCGTGGTTTTGAGGCCTGCTAGTGTCGACCCTAATTAGGAAAAGGGTCTTGTCTACTGATCCATGATGAGCGCACTAACCGCATGTGGGAAGCGTGTATGGGCGCCCCCCTCAATTTGATTCGATTCACATCTCGTCCAAATCGCCTCATTTAGTTCGGGTTTTCCATTTGCCGCATGCATATGCAGGTGCGAACCCTTGGCGCCAGGGTGGAACTTTTGTAGTCGACATTTAGGGAGACACGTTCTTAGAGTGCTATGAGGGTCCCCTTTTCTTCGTGGGGCTTGATTAGCCGTGCGCTCAACTGCATGGGGTTCTTTGGGCTTGATGCGAAGAAGAGTTGAGTTGTGTTGAGTGCCCCGCTTGGTGGGAAAGGCCTTCCCATCTGGCGGGTTATTCTTACGTGTACGGCCAAATTGGTGCACCCCTGCAGGGATAAATCTTCTCGAGAAGCCGTGTTTTCCGCGGTTATGGATTACTTGGTGAAAGTACTGGCTAACAAGTACTCAGAACAACTTACACCTAACTAATGATAACTTGACTAGTAATAGGCTTATTGACACAACAATCTGAACCATAATTAATCCAACTGTGTGAGTTATCCTCGGATTGCTTCTTTGGATAAGGGGCGAGATCCAGGATGGGTTTGTTTGGAGTTAGTTACAGTTGGTTACGATACGCTATCTTATCTTCTTTCTGTTTAGCCGGAAGTGGTAGTAACTCTGTAGTTGGTTAGAGCAGCCAGTTGCAGCATCGTTTATATCCCCTTCCTTCCGTTGTACCCAAAGCATCTGTGCTTGGTGTTGACGGGTTACACTTTGGTGAATTGTGAGTCTTGCTTGCCAGTACGTTTATGTACTGACCCCTTTGGGGCTGTGGTTTCCGTAGACTACGTTTCCGAGGATCCCCATGGTGGCTACTACGTGGAGTATGACGAGACTGCTGACGAGTAGATAGCGGACCCGGGCAGGATCCGAGACTTCGTTGATGGGCTCCGTCTTTTCGTTTCCGGCCTCTTAGGCCTATTTGGTTCTTGTCTGTACTCAGACATGTTGAATGCTTCCGCTGTGTTGTAATGATGAATTGTTGGGACATGTGTCCTCTGGATGATTGTATTTGCTATCTCTGCTCTAGTGAGAGCTATTTGCAACTTATTTCAATCTTTTGTGTCTTAGAGATCTGTTGTGATATCACTTGTTCAAATGCCGTTGACGTACCATGTGTGTATGTTTGAAGTACGTCAATGGAAGTATCTGGATTTCTATGGGATGGTTTGCGTAGACGATGAACAGTAGGGGTTGGTTGTCACACATACGTGTGTTGGCCTACTCGTAAGAGATGCGGGTGCAGGTAAGCCCCGTAATCCAATCAACTACTGTTCAACGGAACTGCGAGTATCCTCTAGAAGTCCGGGTGCGACAGCAAAATCGTTTTAAGAGCGTGTGTGCTCCGAGTAGTACTAGCTGAAATCAAGAGAGATGAATAGGTGTACTTACAATTTTGATCTGTATGCGCATGGTCGTCAAAATACTTGGCGACAAGCACGGACAGGTCCAACACTCCTTACTCCTTGGAACACTTATGAGATATGGAAGAAGCGAAGGCGTGGGCGGTGTCTCCAGCTTGCTCCGACGTAGCTTCGGTCGACGACAAACGAGCAGACATAGTCGGCGGCTCGGGTGACAGCACTGAATCGGTTTAAATTTGACGCACAACCATGTCCTAGAGGTAGCATACGGTGAGTAGAGTCCATTGGTGAAACGAATGGAACCAGAACATATGGAGCGAGACGTACCAGTATGACAAACACCTAATGATCTAAGATGGGGTGTCGATGGTACGGGCTATAGAGTGCTCTCTAGGTTGGACCTTTTGAATGGAAGTGAAGGAGGAGGACGAGGGATACACGGTGCTCTCCTCAGTTCGTCTTGGTCTGGCCCAAGAGAAGAGATCGGGAGACATATGCCGACCAGTGACGTTCGGCGCACTTGGTTGATTGAGATGAATAAGACATTAAAATTGGGCTTTAATCGTCTGAATTAAATCGAGGTAAAGTGGGGAGTAATTCTCGTGTTTATGTCGACAAGAAACGGTGCCTATAATGGCCACTAGATGGAGAGGAAGGGATGAATGTATTCATGGCTGCACGTACAGAAACATGTACGAGAGGAGGAAGAGCAAGACAATCAGGTCGAGCGGTTCTTCTGCTTGGTTCGGCCTGTTTGTCCAGAATCGGCCCAAAATTAAATAGAGGATGGAAAAAAAAAGGGCTGTGGTGGCTACTCTTGTTATTCAAAACTTTTATTTTAAGCATTCAAATGACCTCAATATAATTTCTAAAAATTTGTAAAATCAATATCTTTCTGTTTAGAACATTTTTATAAATTTTTAAATACCTTTCACTTTTTATATTTTTGAAAATATAAATAATTACTAATAGTACTTAATGTATATTTTTAAATTAGAAAAATAATAAAACGAGGTTTTGATTAAATAAAATTTCAGAGACAATAAACATGTCAAATACTATTTTTGAAATTCATTTTACCTCACTTTCATATTTTTATAAACTTAACATTTCAGTGATTTATTAATAGTAACTTAATTCCATTTTTAGAATAGAAAAATAATTAAATATAAAAAGTGGCTTAATAAAAATTTAGAATAAAATCACAAATCATAATGTTGTTTTCAAGGTCCTATTTTATGTTATTTTCAAAGCAATACATTTTATGTAATAAAGTTTGCTAAAGATAAAATGGTTTTGTTTATCCAAGGAAAACTCATTTTGAGAGGGTTTTAGGGTTTATGGAATAGAGGTATAATTGGATTCTTAATTTCAATAACATTGAAATAACAATATTATTTCCTTTGTGTTTAGGTTTTATTTGTTTTTGGTGGATTGCTTTAATAGAAAACAAAAAGTTTCAATTTTTTGTGATTTTTGCACTTCCCAAAAATCAGGGATGTTACAGCATGGCGCATGTGCGTGGACTACACCGACCTGAACAAGGCCTGCCCCAAGGATCTATTCCCGCTACCCCGCATAGATCAGGTGATCGATTCCACTGCTGGTTGTGAGCTTTTGTCTTTCATAGATGTCTACTCTGGTTTTCATCAGATAGCTCTCAACCCGGATGATCAAATAAAGACTGCTTTTATTACCCCGTGCGGGGCTTATTGCTATCGTGTCATGTGCTTTGGGTTGCGGAATGCTGGGGCTACCTATCATAGATGCATGAAGAAATGCTTGCATGATCAAATTGGCAAAAATGTGCAGGTGTACGTAGATGACATTGTCATCACAACGAATAAAACACATACTCTGCTTAGTGATATTGAGGAAACCTTTGCCAACTTGCGCAAGTACAAGATGAAGTTGAATCCGGCTAAATGCACCTTTGGCGTCCCGGCTGGCAAGCTACTCGGCTTCTTGGTATCCAGTCGGGGCATTGAAGCCAATCCTTCAAAGATAAAAGCTATAGAGAGCATATCTTTGCCGAGATCACTGAAGGATGTGCAAAAAATCACTGGATGCCTGGCTTCTCTGAGCCGCTTCCTGGGCAGAATGGGCGAGAAGGCCTTGCCTCTTTATCAATTGATGAAGAAGAGCGACAAGTTTGTCTGGACACCACAAGCTGATGTGGCATTCAAGGAACTAAAGGCCATGCTGGGTAGCGCTCCCATCCTGGCTAGTCCGCTACCCAAAGAGCCAATGTTGCTATATATTGCAGCAACCAACCGAGTAGTCAGTGTGGTGATTGTGGTGGAAAGAGAAGAGGAAGGCAAAACTGTGCAGAGGCCAGTGTATTATCTCAGTGAGGTGCTATCCAGCTCCAAGCAGAACTACCCGCACTACCAGAAGATGACTTACGGCGTGTACCTGGGCACCAAGAAGCTGAAGTACTATTTCCAAGAGCATCCCATCAAAGTGGTGAGTTCTGCTCCCATCTCGGATATCATGGGCAACAAGGAAGCAAGTGGCAGAGTAGCCAAGTGGGCGATCGAGCTAGCCGCGTACACTCCTCTATACGCGAGAAGAGAAGCCATCAAGTCACAGATTCTGGCGGATTTTCTAGTGGATTGGGCTGAGGTGCAGTATGAGCCTCCTTGCCGGAAACCAACTACTGGAAGATGCATTTTGATGGCTCCAAAGTGAAAGAAGGCCTTGGTGCTGGCGTAGTGCTTACGTCACCCAAGCGAGATCAACTCAAGTACGTGCTGCAGATTCATTTCAAGGCATCTAACAATGTGGCCGAGTATGAGGCCGTAGTGCACGGCTTGAAGGTAGCCAAGGAGGTTGGCATGCAGCGCATCATCTGTTATGGCGACTCGAATTTGGTGGTGCAGCAGGTATCCGGCACCTGGGATGCTCTGGATGCCAACATGGCATCATATCGGTTTCTGGTGCAAACCATGACTGGCTTCTTTGAAGGATGTGAGATCCAACATATACACCGAGCAGAGAATGACGCAGCTGATGAGTTGTCCAAGTTGGGATCTTCTCGGCAGTTCATCCCGGCTAGGATTGCCTTGGAGCATTTGAGAAATCCATCTATCAAGCCATCCCCCAACTTTGGTGGCTGATCCAATGGAAGTGGACGAACCAGTGTTTCCCACACGGGAGACACCGAGTTGGGCTCTGCCCATATTATCCTTTCTAACGGATGGCACCTTGCCGAGCGACAAGGTTACGGCCAGGCAGATACAGAGAAGATCCAAGGGCTACACTATACTCAACAATGTGCTGCATAGAAGAAGTCCTACTTGCGTGCTGCAACGCTTCGTTGAGCCAGAAGAGGGAGAAGAAATTCTGGTGGAGATACAGCAAGGAGAATGCGGGCATCACGCCTCTTCTCGGGCTCTGGTTAACAAGGCTTTCCGGCATGGTTTCTTTTGGCTCACTGCCTTGAAGCAAGCTGAAGATATAGTGAGAAAGTGCAACGGCTGCCAAAGATTTGCAAGTAAGATTCATATGCCAGCTTCCGAGTTGAAGACCATTCCCATTACTTGGCCATTTGCAGTTTGGTGTTTGGATATGGTGGGGCCTTTCAAGCCGGCTAGAGGCAACATGACTCACATCTTGGTCATGGTTGACAAGTTCACCAAGTGGATTGAGGTCAAGCCTATTCGGAAGTGCGATGAAGCCACGGCTGTGAGTTTCCTGAAGGACGTGATCCTGAGATACGGCTACCCGCACAACATCATCACTAATAATGGCACAAACTTTGCTGAGGGTGCTTTTGCGAGATTCTGCAAAGAGAAGCGAATCCGACTAGATGTTGCGTCTGTTGCACATCCGGCCTCCAATGGGCAAGTTGAGAGAGCAAATGGCATGGTACTATCCGGCATAAAGCCAAGGCTGATGGAGCCATTGCTGAAAACACCTGGGAGTTGGCTGGACGAGTTACCGGCGGTGTTGTGGAGTCTAAGGACTACCCCTAACCGATCGACCGGATACACACCATTCTTCCTGGTATATGGAGCTGAGGCCGTGTTGCCCACTGACCTAGAGCATGACTCGCCCCGAGTAACCCTCTACACTGAGGCGGGGGCGAGAGAAGCTCGAGAAAATGACGTTGACCTGCTGGAAGAAGCAAGAGAGTTAACTCTGTCACGTTCAGCTGTCTACGAGCAAAACTTGAGGCGTTATCACAGCCAGAAAGTAAACCCAAGGTTTTTCTGAGAAGGAGACATGGTACTTAGGCTCGTGCAACGCACGGCCGGGATGCACAAGCTATCCCCTCCGTGGGAAGGGCCTTTCATTGTGAGCAAGGCTCTGCACAATGATGCCTATTATCTAGTTGACGCACAGGCACCCCAGAAGAACAGGCCGGATAGAGCAGGAGAGGAATCTAAGCGCCCCTGGAATGTAGCTCTACTCCGCCGTTTTCATTCATGAGCAGAAAGTTGTATGTATCTCCTCAACCGAGTTAAAATTCTAGTAGGCACTCCGAATTCAAACTCGGGGACGGCCCTTATCCAAATTTTTTCTGTGTTGTCCTACTCTGTTTTACTTTGTCTACTCGGTTTCTCTGCTTAGAATTTCATAAGCATATTTAGTAATGTGTTTAAACCTAAAGGCCAACTCTTCGACTCTGCTGCTGTCCGCAACCCGGCTTCATGGCAAGCAAGAGAACAAGCCAAAGGTCAATGAGCACATGAAAAATGGCTAAGGAGAAGAGGGGTGCAGTAACCGAGTAGAGTGTTCTTTACTGTTTTTGTTGTCTTTTTTCGGCTAAGTGGTGGGCAGCATTACTATGAATTTTTCTAAGTGGCTAAGTATTTGAAACTCAAACTTTGAAATCTTGTGACTCGGCTACCAAAAAAGCCACAAGTGGCAGGTAAGAGCTGAGACGAAAAGAGAGAGTGGATAAAAAATGCAACTCGGGGACTTGCATATTAACGCAACCCGGCATTGAGCCAGAGTTGGTAAAAACTTCAACTAAAATAAAAACTGAGTAGCAACGAACATAATTGTTTTGGTTACATATACACCCGGCATCCCGGGGATCTGATAAGAGTTTGGAGATAAAGATTTGCAGGGATTACACGGCAGTGGATCCTGTGTTGTCAGCATCGGTGTTGACGGAGCCAGTCTGATCGGAGGTTGCCGTGGCCGCTGAGATGGGGTCCGTTGCTGAGCTGGAGGCTGGAGTAGACTGGGAGCTGGGCATCGGGTAGACACCAGTCGCGCCCAACTCGGGAGCTGGCTGCTGGATCACCATCTCGGTGGTGATAGTGGCCTCCTGAGTGGCGGGCTGCGGCTGCTCGACACCCGCGTTGGCAGTCAACTCGGATTCCTCCGTGTTGCCCTGCTGCTCGGGTTGCTTAGCCTCCTTGGTCTCCTCCTGCTCGGCTCCCTCATCTCCGACACCCTCCTCGTCGTCATCGTCTTCATCACTGTCCTCCTCATCATCATCTTCTGGCTCGGTGTCCGGCTCGGGGAGACCGTCGATGTAGACGCTGGTCTCAGCGTAGGAGGCGACCTCATAGGCCACCTCTTTTCGGCGAGCAACGCAGTCCGAATCGTCGGTCCACTCGGAGTCTTCTCGGTGCTCGCAGATCTTTTCGAGATCCAGGTTCTCATACCAGCTCAAGACGAAGTGCAGCACCTCGTCAGCTCCTGCCCGAGCTGCGGAAGCCCGCCACTTCTTGAGCTCTACCTTGACCTCATCCAGATGATCAGCAATCTCACGGAAAGTTTCCGGGACCTCCTTCTCGGGCCAGAAAAGCTTGTGAAGCTTGATACCAGTGGACACCATGGAGGTGCCCAGGCCCTTGAGGGAGCGGATCTGTGTCTTGATGCTGAGAAGGTAGTCGTTGATGGTGGAAGTATTACCAATAGGTAGACCAGCAGCAGCCCTGGCCTGTCGTGCCTTGTCCATAGCGGGCACGCTAGCGGAGCGGATTTCCGGGAAGATATCTTCGTAAGGAACTAGGTTGAGTCAGAAGCAGAACCGAGAAGAGGCGAAACCGAGAAGAAATAAAGCAAAGAAAAAGAAAGGGGGAGCGGCAACTCACATTCCATGTCAAACAGCAGTTGCCCCAGTTTGATCTTCTAGTCATTCTCGTCCGAGATGTGCCTGTCTTCGGTGCGACGTGATTCCGTGATCTAAGTAACGAGAAGCCGGTTATGTTCCTTCAGCATTGAGATCTCCATCTCGAGTGCTTTCTTCTCGGCCTTGGCGGTCGTCTCAATTTTATTCTTCTCGTCAACATGATTGATGGCGGTTTGGAGTGCGGCTTGGAGATCGAGATGGAGCTTCTCGTTTTCCGTCCTCTCGGCAGCGAGCTCCTTCTCAATCTCTGCTTCTCGGGTTTCCAACTGCTGCTGCACCTCGGCAGGCATAAGGCAGTTCAGGTGTTGCTCCCGGAAGTTCTTATACTCTTCTGCGAGAAGAAGAACATTGTCATCAGAGTAACCAGATAAGTAAAAAGACACAATTGCAGAGAAGAGGGAAAGAGGCTCACCTTCCAGAGTTTGGATCTTGCTTTGGGCAGAGGCAGCAAAGACCTCGCAATCCCGGTGTATGTCCATCAAGTCCTGAGCTTGCGTGCAAAGTAAACTAAGATGAAGCAAAAAAGCAAACACGGGCGTGAACCCAAAACGCACAAACCGAAATGCTGAAAGCTTGCCTTCAACTTCTGAGATCTGGAGAGTGCGGTCCAGGGTCATTTTTTCCATCGCCTCGCTGTCTTTCTTGTCGGCTTCAAGAGCCGCGATACGATCCCTAGCGATGCGGTGGTTCCAGAGCAGCCGACGGAAAACCCTAGTCCTCTTCTGGACGCTATTCTGTAGAGAAGAAGAGAAGAGGTGTAAGTCTTTTGGGAGATTTGTCCCGAGTAGATGTTTACTTGGTTGAGTCTTCAACTACTCGCCCCGAATCTCGGGGATTGGGGGAATGACTAAGAGAAAACGAGAAGAGAAAGAAGAAACCAGCAACTCGGAAAATGCAAGAAGGAGAAGAAACGCTTACCGCGTAGCCCTGCTCAATGTCCTCAATGTTCTTGCGCATAACAAAGAGCTTCCCGGCAAGGGTGCAGGTAGGGCTGGCAACCGTCATGGCGCCAGAACCAACATCAGCTTTGTTCCAGTCGAGGCGGTAGTGGTCGATCTCGCCCAGCTCCATACCATTCCATTTGGGGTTGCCGTGTGCTTGGCTGTTCCAGGCCTAATCGACGAAGCCGACTCGGTCCAGGATGGCAGTGAGGCCTTCTCCTTCAATTTCGTCATCTTCTTCGCCACGCGAAAAGAGCTCGGGAGTAGCTGCCTTCTTCCCCTTGGACTTAGTGGTTCCCACAGCTTGACCTTCCTTGAGAACGGCTAGTCGCTTCTCTCCCTTGGATAGCGAGATCTTGTGCTGCTGCGACAGGGTCATCATGTACTCAGGGAAGGCAGCGCTCCGCTTCTCGTCAGGGCCAGTGGTAACCCCGGAGGCAGCCGGGTTGGGGTTCGAACCAGAGGGAACAAGTGTAAGATGGGTGCTCTTCACCTGCTTCCCGGAAGGATCACCTCGCGGCTTGGGAGGCGGCATCTGCTGCCCAGCCTGCGAAGCATTGCGCTTCGGCTGTATCCGGGTGGCCTCGCTATTGATAACCTTCTTGGCGCTTGGAGAAGTGGCAGGACGAGAAGGCGGTGGTACTTGCAGAGTGGTTGAGGAGGTATCGATGATGATTGAGTTGGTGGGGGAGTTGGTGCACGAGGTGGAGTCACCTGTTGAGTTGGCGGCACTGGTGGCCGGCTACCCGGTGCAGCATCTGACTGCACTTGGTCTTGATGGGTGAGCTCCGCCACGTCTTCTTCTACCCGCTTCTCTGCAGCGGGGTCTGGCCTTGTGGCAACTGTGTCGTCTACCCGCGGCCCGGTCGCGGGATCATCTTGAGTGGAAGCGTTGGTGTCTTGCTGCTGCTCGGGGTTGGCATCTGGCCGCTTCAAGGCGGCATTGTCTCCTTGCTGCTCGGCAGCGTGCTCAGTGTTTTCCCCAGCTGATGCAGCTGGGGGAGACGGCGGTGTCTCATCGTTGGCAGCTTCCCGAGAAGTTGGCCGTACGTCAGGCGGCGACTGCTCGGTGGTGAGGTCTATTTCTACCCTAGCGCCATCGTTCTCGGCACCAGCATCTTCTTCTTCATCAGCTGGGGAGGACGCACGCGCCCTACCAGTGGCCTTTGGTCCTCGTCATCATCCGAGAGATGGACAGTCTCTTCTCGGGACGTAGTTGTATGTGTTTGAGGAGCGGACGAGGTAGCGGCATCAGCATCAAGAGCCACGCTAAAAGTAAGAGTAATGCAAGGTCAGAAAGCAGAGAAGGGAATCAAGGGAATGATGCAACAAGAAACAGCAATAAGTTAAGGTTACTCGGAGGAACACTTACCCTTTGCGGGTAGGGGCTTTCCTCTTCTTGGAAGCGCCGGTCTTGGGCACGGCTGTCTTCTTGGCTTTCTTGGGGGCAGGTGCCTGGGCACCACTACCAACCCTCTTCCGAGTGTTGGGAGCGGCCACCGAAATCGGATCGACGACCAGGACTTCATCCTCGTCATCCAGCTCAGGGTCCTATGCAGAGTAGAAGAAGAAGGGAATTACAACAAGCAAGGAAAGAGAGGCAGAGCAGATTGCTAGCAAGCAGAGAGGTGAAATCAATCACCTTCGTCATCTTCGGACCAATCCCGAATAGACGCATCAACTCGGGACTTACCAGGCTGATTGGCGTGAGGGATGCACAAGGTGTCTTGGGTGTCGTAAGCGGTCACGTCGTCCTCTTCTCGGTCCTTGGACCAGTTGGCCTCGAAGATCTCGTTGTCTTCTTCTAGCTGACGATCGATGTGCTGTTGAGGCAAACATGAAGCACAGTGAGTTGGGTTCTCGTCTAAGGGTTTCTACTCGGGAAAGCATGCAAATACAAAGCATATTAGGCTGAGTAGTCCTACCCGGCATGACATGCAAACACAAAGCATATATAGCCAAAAGGATAAGTGTGATGACCTAGTCGGTGCAGCATGCAGATTAAGCATACAAAACTGAGAGACTACCTATTCGATATCAGGGTGCAAACACAAAGCATAGAATGCTAACCTGTCCGATGGGCTTAAGGCGGCTATACGGCACGAAGCCGTAAGCCCAGTTATCAGAAAGCAAGGTTTGCATGATGGACCTGGCCCATATAGCCACCTCAGCCTTGCTGAGCTCGAACGTCGTTGTCCTCGTGCAGTCACGGGGTCCTCCCATGTGGCACATCTTGTGTGACCGGTGCTGGAGCGGGAGTACCCGGCGTGATATCCAGCACGTGATGGGATCGTCCTGAAGGAACCCTTCCGAGATCAACTCGGTCAGGCGTCGCTCAACCTGGAGGATGTCCGGGATAGTCTTCTTGGGGTCGTAGCCCCAGTGCTGCCCGGTGGGCAGTGCATTCTTGAATTTCGGGAGCCCTATCCGGTCTTCGATAGGCTTCCCCTCTTCGGCAGCAACATTCTTCACATATAGGAAACCGCGCTGCCACTTGCGCATGGTTTCCAATCCTTTGACCCTCGTGTGGTGCCCGGTCTTGCGCAGCAACATCATGGCGCTACCCGTATGGGTCATCACGCGAGCGTTCTCGGTGTTCCCATGATCGGGAACACTTTGTTTGCGAAATAAAAAGTATCTTGCCCATGTGTGGATTGTCGGGTAGACACCTAAGAAGGCCTCACACACGACGGCATGTATGGATAGCATGAGGATGGCGTTTGGTGGAAGGTGATGCGGCTGGAGGCCGAAGTGGTTGAGGAACTCGGAGAGGAAATTGGAGATGGGAAGGCCGAAGCCACGTTTGAAATGGGAGAGAAAGACGACATACTCATCCTTGTCGGGTTTCGGGATGATCTCGGTACCTGGATGCCTGCAGACGACGCCGGGAGGGATGCGGCGCGTGTTGACAAGCCATTGACAGTCCTCGGCGGTGACGTCCGAGCCCTCCCAGCCGGCTCGGGCGGCGGCATCCTCGTCTCCGCGCGGAGCCATGGAGGCGGAAGTGCTCGTGGGAGATTGGAATCAACGGAGTTGAGCGGAGGCGCTTCTCTCTGTCTCTCTCGCGGTGCGTGGAGCAGCGGCGCAGCGAGTGCTTGCGGTGGCAGTGTGCTCGACGGCGGCGGAAAGGTGAGGAGGCTTGAGATTGGGAAGAACGGGAAAGAGGAGAAAGGAACGTCGCGGGGGTATTTATCTCTCCCCCTCGAGTTGTCGTTACTAGTGGATTGATCGTGGGCACTGATCGTGCGGCGTGTTTTAACAGCCCGTTAGAAACGCACACAACGTGAAACGCGCGCGTAACGGGCGCAGTTAATCCCACGTTCGGATCGTGGGCTCTCGAGTACGGTTGACGTGACCTAACGGGTCGTGGGCCCAGGATGCAGAGACTGGCGTGTGGCCTGCCGTGTCCCTGGCACCGAGGCGTCGGGGGCACAGAGGTTTGCCACGTGCCCAGTAGCGACACTGAGAGGTGGATTTGGTCCGATTCAACGGGATCGCGTTCGAAATTTCACTAAGTTATTTTACTCGGCAGCTCAGGAGAGAAATTGCTCTACTCAGCTACCAGGAAGGTTATCTCGTAACCACAGTTGAAGAGATTCGAGAAGGGATTACTGGTTCAAAGTCAGAATGCAACTCGGCATTACTAATTCGAGAAGACAATTTGGTTTAAGCTGGCAGGGCCCAGTGAACAAGTTCGCAGGACTCTACCAGCTTCAGGGGACTAATGTCGGGGGGTTACCCCCGAGTAGGGGTAAGGCAAGTGGTAAAAGGCAAGGATAGGTGTACTGTTGGCTGGGTTGGTGGCTACCCGGTACCCCTCTACCCGGTAGTCTCTATCCGATCATAAGTATTGAAGACCAAGAGAAGATATTGAGCAAGTTTGAATTCGTCTGGATAGCGGTCAAGTGGTCCGAGTAGAGGGACTGTGTTCCTACTCGGGCAAGAAGTCAATGGAGCCGTTCTGACAAGGGATCCCGCGTATCCTGCGTCCGTACCGGCGTGCGATTCAACTTACGGAGCGCGTGATTATCCGCGCTACGGCGTGGCTACAGTGTGGTAGGCGCCTGTCAAGTCCTGTCACTGACAGAGGGGACATGACAGTTCTAGGGGCCTACCCTATCTCACTAACAAGGTGGACAGGTCCCATCTCCAGAACGGCGCGGCGACTTCCCGCACCCGCGTCAGTGAGAAGCCAGAGGCGTGCGCTGTCCTGCTGTGGGCATGTCCCATCGAGTGTACCTTATAGTCTTTCTTTATTCGGCTGGGCACCAGTATATACCTTTAGCTCCGTCAGACAACCACCAACGGCCAAGATGCTAACGTACCGTTTTCGGATGATCGAACGGCTACCAGTCCTGGATGTGTTCGTTTCCAAATTTATCCTTAGCTGTCTTAATCCGAACCTCGTCCGTACAGGACAATCTTGTAATATTGCTTGAGATCGTCCTTCCATATAAAGGGCGAGTGGGGTGGCTGGGTAGATCAAGCAATCCAAAAAACCTAAATTTTAGTAATTGTTCCTGTTATTTCTTTTCCTAGCTAAGTAGATCTGAGCCTCGCGTGCTCCTTCCCTTCTTCTTCGAGAGAGCAAGTCATGGCCACCGGGCCCTGACACGGGGGTATCAGAGCAACGATCCAGGTCGATGCCCTCCCTCCCTGCCCAAATCCTACCAAAGAACCCTCCCTCCCACCCATCTCTAGTTCGAGGTTACCGATCTCGCGGATCTGGCAGTAAAATCCCTCGTACAGCTACCTTTGCACCACCATGCCAACGAGCACCCGCTCCCGCTCCTCCTCACGCGGGCGTTCCGCCGCGGCAGGAAAAGCAGCGGAAGATGCAGCCGCCATGGAAATGGAAGGCAGGTACGAGCTCGAGGAAATCAACCGCGAGCACCTCGCCCAGGAGGTTTTCTCTATGGGTCGTCGCCTCGAGCATCATCAGACAGAATCCACCAACGCCATCGGTGACCTCAAAGGTGAGATTTCCAAGCTCTCAGACATAGTAATCCGTTTGGCTTTGAACATGCCGACCGAGCCGCCGGAATTGGGCATGCCAGCGTCGTTTATGCCATACAGCTCGCAAAGCCAACGCTTTTCGACACCGCCGTACAACCCACCATCATCCTTGTCGCCCATAATGGAGCTAGCAACACCATCCAGCTCGCCACACCCGACTCCATCCCCACCCTTTCCACCACAATTCGGGAATCTCTCCCCCACACATGATGCCACACCCAATGCCACTCCCACGCCCATCAGGTGTTTGACAAAACGCTCCTACCCAGTCAATTGCCACAACAACGCTTCCCATCATAACTCCACAACCAATTCCAGCAGCCACCAACCATATCACGCAAACCACGAATCCTACGAGTCAACCACACTCCTATGATCCCACCTCGATCGACACTGGACAACAAATAGCCCCACCTTATCCACCACCACAGTTCCCAAACCCATACCAATACCCATACACCTACCCATACCCATTTCCCTACCCATACCCATACCCTCCCGCCCAACCACAAACTCCAAACCCCCTCCCACCTGTCAACACTACCACACCACCTTCACACCCAGTTGATCCCCAAATGCGCACACCTCATGTCGAATTACCAATCTTCACCGGTGATAATCCACGAGCCTGGGTAATGAAATGTGAGGAAATTTTTACTCTTGTTAACATACCTCGAGAAAACAAGGTGCGTTGGGGGATAGCACATATCAGGGGCCAAGCCAAGACATGGCTGAATGGTGCTGGTCTAAATTTGCGAACAATTTCATGGCCTGAATTGGGTAGAGTACTCATGGAACGTTTTCCGGACTCAACCACTTCAGACCCAATGGACCAGCTGCAATTACTCAAACATGTTACCTCTATCAACAGTTATATCGATACATATGAAATCTGGATGCAGCAAATGAAAAGAGAGAGAACATATATGCCACATGATTTCTTTATTGATCGATTTATCAGTGGTCTCAAGGAGAGCATCAAGCATAACCTGTTACTCTCTTGTCAGCTTATTGGTATGCTCGGCAATATGAAAAGGTTGTTTTCTCTTCCACTAGAAGGCCCATTCCAGCAGAACCTAATAACAGGCCCATTCCATTCAGAGAAAATAGAAACAGAGCACCTGGAGACAGGCCAAGAGAGCCTAGGAAATGCTGGTAATGCCCTGATAATTGGGTTGTGGGCCACAAATGTGCAACTATGCACTGAGCACTTAACACCATACAGATGCTGGGGCATTCCGATGATGAGGAAGAGGTACAAATTCACCAGGACATTTTGCCAGCAGAGCAACAACCCCAAATATAGCAACAACAACCTGAAGGAGACAATTGTATGAACATCACAGCTGCTGCATACCATGGATATCCTAGTGATTCCACCATCTCACTCTTGCTTAAATTCAGCAAAAATGCAGCAATTGCTCTAGCAGACACTGGCAGCACCAACACCTTGATGGACTACCAATTTGCTGTGGATAACAATATACCAATGACAACTGCAAAACACAGAACTGTCACTGTGGCAGGAGGGGGCACTCTCATCTCATCAGCAGTTGCAGCAAACTATGCTTTCACAATACAAGGAGAACAGTTCACCACTGATTTCAGAATTCTTCAGCTACAAGGTTTTGATATTATTCTAGGGTTAATTGGTTCAAAAAGCATAACCAGTAACCTTCGATTTCATTGAAAGAACACTATCCCTTGATATTGATGGCATCAGTCACACATTTTCTGATCACCTACTGCCCAAGAAAAAACTACTGATTTCCTCCGAGAAGTGTTGAAAATTGATAGCACAAGGGGCACAATGTTTTGTTCTGGTCAGCACTCCTAGTGACTCTGACGACCTAGACAACACTAATCCAATACCACCCCATGAAACCCTGACTGAAATCTTGCATCAATTTCAAGATTTATTCACTCAGCCTGAAGGCCTGCCCCCACACAGAGAATGTGACCATCACATACCTCTCTTACCTGATGCCAAACCACCCAACATAAGGCCCTACAGGATGTCACACTCACAGAAAAATTCTGTGGAAATTCTTATCAAAGAAATGCTGGCAAATTCAGAGATACGGCCCAGCAAGAGTCCCTACTCTTCACCTGCTATTTTAGTCAGGAAAAAAGACAAATCATGGCGCTTGTGTGTGGACTTTAGGGGACTTATTGGATGAGCTACAGGGAGCAATAATCTTTTCTAAATTGGATCTCAGGTCAGGATATCATCAAATAAGAATGAATCCAGCAGATATTCACAAAACAGCATTCTCCACTCATTTGGGCCACTATGAGTACCTGGTAATGCCTTTTGGCTTGTGCAACTCTCCAGCTACCTTCCAACAACTCATGAACACAATCTTTGCCCCTTTCTTGAGGAAATTTGTTTTGGTGTTCTTCGACGACATTTTTATATATAGCAAATCTGTACAAGACCGTCAACAACACCTCATCACTGTATTGACAACATTGAGGAACCATCATCTGAAGGCAAAAATGTCCAAGTGTTTGTTTGGACAACCTCATGTCGACTACCTTGGTCATATCATCTCTGCTAAAGGGGTACAAACTGATCCAGCAAAGATCATTGAAATTCAAAATTGGACTCCTCCCCAAATAGGGAAGCAACTAAGAGGATTTCTGGGAATTACTGGCTATTATAGAAGGTTTATCAAACAGTATGCACACATATGCAAACCTCTACACCAAGTACTCAAGAAGAATGCTTTCACTTGGGGTACTGACCAGCAGGAATCATTTGATCAATTAAAGAAAACAATGTGCAATCTACCTGTCCTGGCTTGCCTGACTTCTCTGAGGCTTTCATACTTGAGACTGATGCTTGTTTTACTGGTTTAGGAGAAGTGTTGATGCAACAAGGCAGACCCTTGGCTTTCTTCAGTAAATGCCTTGGCCCCAAAACAAGTGCCCAATCTATTTATGAAAAAGAGGCAATGGCTATCTTGGAGGCTCTCAAAAAATGGCGCCACTATTTCTTGGGCAATAAGCTCATCATTAAGACTGATCAGAGTAGCCTGAAGTATTTATCCAGTCAAAAACTCCTGGAGGGCATTGATATGTGCATTTTATATCATCATTTATACCCTCCATATAGGCATTATTGGGATTTTTTATCAATGTTATGTCATTGTTTTGCATGTTTTAGATGATTTTATGGGACTTTCCTACAAAGTCCCTATTTTTGGTATTTAATTTATGGGTGTCAGAAAACACCTGTTTTCATGTTTATGATGTTTCAGGAGCTACAGGTATCCAAATTGCAAAAAGAAAGAAACCCAGTCAATTTTTCTTCGGGAGAAAGGCCGTGGGCACAAGACACAAAGGAGGAGGGCTAGGAGGCCCAAAAGGGGGTAGCCCACGCGGCCAGATTCCCTGGCCGCGTGTGGGGCCCCCAAATGGGCCCACAACACCTCCTCCCCGAGGTCTTTTTGCTGACGACTCCGTCTTCCCCGAAAATGAACACCCTAATTTTCCCGAGACGAGACGGAGCCGCTAGGGCGGCGAAACTCTCGAAACTCTCCGCGGGGGAGACAGATCCTGCTGCTCCGGAGCTCCAGAGAAGGGGGAAATCATCCCCATCTTCATCCCCATCTCCTCCTTGGCGTGGGAGGAGGCATCTCCATCACCATCCTCACCAGCACCTTCATCTCCACCATCACCATCACCGTGATCCACTCCGTTCCCCTCATAGTTTGATCAATGCTACACCCTAGATACGTGTTATTGTACTCCGTTGCATGTTTGGGATTGAGTACTTGTCATTATTTGGTGGTAGATCCATTGTTTCAGATAGTGTTGTACCACATATGTCACCATACATGATCATGTTTGCATGTTGTGAGTAGTTCCCTCATGTTCCTGAGGGCATAGGATGAATTGGCAATGATTTGTTACATAAGATGAGTTGTTATTTGGTCTAGTATTTATCTTTTATGTGATTCTATGATGGTGTTGTACGAACGTCGACTGTACAACACTTCACCTACATGGGCTCATAGGAGAACACCGTAGTGTAGTGACGTGATGATGTCTTTAGGTGACAGGAACTTGAGACAGAGTCGTTGAATTGCATTATGAGGGTACTTGTATCGGGGACCTTAGAGCATAAGGCTATGGTGGGACATCATGTCTTAATAATTCTCGTGCTGTCATTTAATTGGCCACGTGATCCATCATAAGGGGTGATAGTCTATTTATTTAGCTATTCCTATTTGTGGCTCCGTCCGAAGAAGATTAAAACTAGACAAGATATACAAACAAGTTATGCAATGAATCACTATGCCAGCTAAATCCGTGCAGCCCTCGGGAACGTTTTCCACATATAAGACACAAACACACACTTGAGCTTGTCCTCTTGCGCATTAGAGGATTGGGCTTTGTCTCTCATTGAGACCAACTACTTGCTGCAATTATTTTCCGCATTTTACTTTACTTGCACTACACAATTAAAACACAAAAACACCTGTTGCTTTTATTATTCCTTTGCTATTCTACTTACCAGTTCCTTCTGCTCCTCGTGGGTTCGACAACCTTTCTAATTCGAAAAGTACTACAATTGATCTCCTGCACTTGGGAGCCATCAAGACACTTTTCTGGCGCCGTTGCCGGGGAGCGTAGCGCTATTGGTAAGAAGTTTGGTAAGGAAACTTGAAAGCTGAATTTTACTTGCTGTTGCATTCTGTTATTATTATGGCTTTTCTGAGAGATGCTTCGCTGAAACTTGCTTTATATGAGAGTGCTTATGCTATTAAACCTAAAGTTGTTGAAAAAGCACCTCATGATGATGGTTATATTATTCCCCTTGAATTTGTTATATCTGTTAGGAATGAGTATTTTGCAGGGGATGGAACAAAGGCTGCAAGTGATCACATACGGGCTATTGAGGATATATGTGGGCTAATTAGGCTCAAGGCTATTTCTGAGGAGGAGGTAAAATGCAAGTTATTGTACCAGTCCTTAACTGGTGATGCTCGAAAATGGTATATGTCCCTGGATGAAGAAATTACACATAATTGGGATGCTTTTATGAAGGTTTTCTTTCTTAAATATTTTACTCCTAAAGAGGCTTATGAGAACCGTTGCTTTATATTTAATTTTTTGCCACACCTTGGAGAGAGTATTACTCAAGCTTGGGGGAGGCTTAAGGACCTCCTTCGTAAGAATCCTTGTCATGATCTCACAAATAAACTTATATTGATAAACTTTTATGTGAGACTACCTGATAGGCTAAAGCAATATTTGGATGGTTCATCTGGTGGAAGCTTTACAAATAATACTGCAGAAGAAGCTTGGAATTTATTGGAAATTATTTCGAAGAACTCTGAATATTGGGACCTAGACAAAGGTAATGAAGCTTATTTTGATTATGGATATTCATGTGTAGTAAGTTTCTCTAGTTCTATTTTGTTCAAGAATGTTATTAAAGATTTTGGTCTTGATCCATATGTTGCAATTGAAATATCTAAGAAATTTGCTGAGCACATTCGAATTCCTAAACGTGGCTTTGATTATTATGTTGAACCTGTTAAATCTTCTATTGTTGTCCGGAAATTTATTAAAGAAACACGAGTGTCATCTGTAGTAATAGAAGAATATATTGAACCACCTCCCTATCCTGAAAAAGTTAAAGAGAATTTTCTTATTTCTGTTGCTGACAAAAGTAGAAGGAGATGTTCTCAACCTAAAGAACAGGTGGAAGTCAAGAACCAAGTCTCTATTATTAAGCAATTAAATGAAGAAGATCTTGTTGATGTTTATTTATGTGAAGATGCTACCAAAGTTATTAAAGGGAATTCATCCAAAGTTGGTAAGCCAATTATATCATGCTCTATTGGGAAAATAAATTATCCTACTGATTTTATTGTGCTTGGTTGTCCACAAGATTCTTTCTGTCCTATTATATTTGCTAGACCTTTCTTACATACTGTTGGTGCTGAAATTGATTTGCCTAGAGAAAGGGTGTTTATTGAATGTGCTGGAGAGAAACTTGAATTTAATTTTTCTAAATTTGCTGATAAACCTGCTAAGAAAGAACCAAAATCTAAATATATAATTGAAACTCTTGCTCATATAGCTGTAGCTTCATCAGACGTGGTGGAACGTTATATGCTTAATCAGGAAGAGCCATTTAATGATGCAGAAAAAGAAGCTTTAGAACAAATATTATGGCAGCAACCTCCACAATTACAATTGCATATCCCACCTGATAATATAGGAATACTCCCACCTCCTAAAGGAGATCCTAGTTTTGAATTAAAGCCTTTGCCTGAAAATCTGAAATATGCATACTTGGATAAGAAAAATATATATCCTGTTATTATTAGTGCTAACCTTTCAGCTGAGGAAGAAGAGAAATTACTTGATGTGCTTAAAGCTCACCATAAGGCTATTGGTTATTCTCTTGATGATCTTAAGGGCATAAGTCCAGCTCTATGTATGCATAAAATTAATTTGGAAGAAGATGCTAAACCTGTTGTTGATTTCCAACACCGTCTACATCCAAAAATGAAGGAAGTGGTAAGAAAGGAGGTAATTCGACTCACAGAGGCTGGTTTTATTTATCCTATAGCTGATAGTAAATGGGTTAGTCCTGTTCATTGCGTTCCTAAGAAAGGTGGAATCACTGTGGTTCCTAATAAAGATGATGAACTTGTTGCTCATTGTACTGTTGTTGGTTATAGAATGTGCATTGATTATAGAAAATTAAATAAAGCAACTCGTAAGGACCATTATCCATTGCCCTTTATTGATCAAATGCTAGATACATTATCTAAACATTCTCACTTTTGTTATTTAGATGGGTATTCAGGCTTCTCTCAAATTCCAGTTCATAGTGATGATCAGGAAAAGAACACTTTTACTTGCCCATATGGTACATTTGCTCATAGGAGAATTCCTTTTGGTCTATGTAATGTGCGTGCTACTTTTCAGAGATGCATGAATGCAATATTTGCTGATTATATTGAAAAGATAGTGGAAGTCTTTATGGATGATTTTTCGGTGTATGGTACTTCTTTCGATAATTGCTTGTTCAACCTTAACAATGTTTTGCAGTGTTGTGAAGACCAACACCTTGTTCTTAATTGGGAGAAGTGTCACTTTATGGTAACAGAGGGAATTGTTCTTGGGCATCGTATTTCTGGAAGAGGAATAGAAGTTGACCCAGCAAAAATTGAAGCTATTTAGAAATTACCATATCCAAGAGACATCAAAGGTATAATAAGTTTTCTCGGTCATGCAGGTTTTTATCGTAGGTTCATTAAAGATTTATCTAAAATATCAAAGCCTCTAACCAATCTTTTGCAAAAGGATGTTCTGTTTTCTTTTAATGATGATTGCATAGAATCCTTTAATGTTTTAAAGAAAGCCTTAATAACTGCACCTATTATTCAACCTCCTGATTGGAACTTGCCCTTTGAAATTATGTGTGATGCTAGTGATTATGCAGTTGGAGCTGTTTTAGGCCAAAGGGTTGATAAGAAATTGAATGTTATTTACTATGATAGTAAAACCCTAGATGGTGCTCAAAGAAATTATGCAACAACTGAAAAAGAATTTTTAGCGGTAATATTTGCATGTGAAAAATTTAGATCTTACATAATTGATTCAAAAGTCACTGTGCACTCTGATCATTCTGCTATTAAATATTTGATGAATAAGAAAGATGCTAAGCCTAGGCTAATAATATGGGTACTTTTGTTGCAAGAATTTGATTTACACATAGTAGATAGGAAAGGAGAAGATAATCCCGTAGCTGATCATCTTTCTAGAATGGAAAATATAACTCATGATCCTATTCCTATTAATGATAGTTTTGCTAATGAACAACTTGCCCTTGTTAGTGTTTCTAGTGCTAAAGTTGCTTCTCCTTGGTTTGCTAGTTATGCAAATTTTATTGTTGGGAAAGTTATGCCACCACAATTAAGTTACCAGCAAAGAAAGAAATTCTTTTATTACCTTAGACATTATTTTTGGGATGATCCATTCTTGTATAAGAAAAGTGTTGATGGCATTATTAGACGTTGTGTACCTGAGCATGAACAACAGGCTATTATAAAAGATTGTCATGACAGTCCCTATGGAGGACATCATGCAGGAGATCGTACTGCAGCAAAGGTATTACAATGTGGTTTTTATTGGCCTACTCTATTCAAGGATTGTGCTGAATATGTTAAAACTTGTGATAAATGTCAAAGAGTAGGAAACATTGGTAGAAGGAATGAAATGCCTATGAACTATACATTACCACTTGAACCATTTGATGTGTGGGGTTTTTACTTTATGGGACCATTTCCTCCATCTAGTACAAAACATACTCACATTTTGGTTGCTGTTGATTATGTTACAAAATGGGTAGAAGCAATTCCTACTAAGAGTGCAGACCATGTCACATCCATGCAAATGCTTAAAGAAATTATTTTCCCTAGATTTGGTGTTCCTAGATTTTTAATTACTGATGGTGGATCTCATTTTACGCATGGTGTTCTTAGAAAAACATTGGCAAAATATAATGTTAATCATAGAATTGCATCACCCTATCATCCTCAAACTAGTGGACAAGTTGAATTAAGTAATAGGGAAATTAAACTTATTTTAGAGAAAACAGTAAACAGAGCTAGATCTGATTGGCCACATAAAATTAATGATGCATTGTGGGCTTATAGAACTGCTTATAAAAATACTATGGGCATGTCTCCTTATAAAATGGTTTATGGAAAAGCATGTCATTTACCCGTTCAATTAGAACATAAAGCTAGATGGGCTATTAAGAAATTAAATTTTGATTTAAAAACAGCAGGGGAGAAGAGATTGCTTGACCTAAATCTATTAGATGAATGGAGGAATGAAGCATATGAAAGTGCAAAATTGTTTAAAGAGAAAGTTAAAATTTGGCATGACAAGAAAATTAAAAGAAAGGAATTTAAAGTAGGTGATCAAGTCCTATTGTACAACTCTCGTTTTAAGTTTTCTGCAGGGAAATTAGCTTCAAAATGGCAGGGTCCATTGGTTGTACAGGAGGTATACCGTTCGGGGGCCTTCCGTCTTCACGGTGATATGAAAGGTAAACCTCATGTGGTCAATGGACAACGCCTAAAACATTATATTGCAGGAAAGAGCTTCATAGGAACCATCGAGGAGATAAAGTTAATGACACCGGAGGAGGTAATTGTAAGGGATCCTGCAGTTTCAGAAACCCAAATTCAATAATTTACAATTATTGTGTTTGGAAGTTTCTCGGAATTGCGTGAAAACTTACGGAACTCATCTTTTATGGAAATTAACGTGTGGGACAAGAAAATTGGAAGGAATTGGACCTCGAGGGGGAAAAGAGGACCCCACACGCGGCCAGATTCCTTGGCCGCGTGGAGGTACCCCTTTTCCACCTCGTAGTCCCGTTCCGTCTCGTTTTCGAATCCGACACTTCGTCTTACCCTAAAACCCGTCAATATATACCCCCTTTTGTCGATCTAATCCCGCACCGAGAGTTCTCGCGTGATCTTTGTTTCTGATGTTTCTGTCTGCCAGGGTTTAGCCATGTCAAGCTCCGGATCCAACCTAGGGGGGGAAGATCCACCCAAGGGAGGCATTGTGAACCATTACCTCAACTCCGTGATGACCCCCATGAAAACCCTGACCTTGAAGGATGGTGTGTTGCTCATGGAGGAGGTGAAGGCTCCCAAGAACGAAGGCACGCTGGAGGAGAGGCTGGAGGCTCTGGAACAAACAGTTTTCAGGTATAACTCTATTGTTGAACGCAGCCTTGATGCCCACCACTTCATGAATCTGGAGCTGGAGAAGAAGATAGAGGAGTACGAGGAGAGGATCAAGGATCTGGGGACTAGGTATCTGCGTGTCATATCAGAGATGGATAGGTACCAAGCTCTGATGTGGGACATGGAGAACCAGAACTGTGAGTATGAAGAACGTTTAAAGAAGATTGCAGAAGCTGCCACTCTCAGGTACAATGATCCACCCATGTCCTTCCATACTGGAAGGCCTTTTCCATGGAAGAAGAAAGAGTGGAAGAAAGATTACGACAAGAAGAAGAAAGAGTGGTGGGCTGAGTACGAGAAGAAGGGAGAATGAAGAAATTACCGCAACCATCTAAGCTTGGGGGAGTTTCACCTATCCCCCGTCTTTTATCAGCTTTATCATGTCTATCTAGTTTTGGTGTGTCTTGCTTTTATTATCTAGTATCGTTTTCGTTTAGGCTTGAGTGAGCTCATTGAGCATTATCATGCATCCCCGTCTTATGGTTTATCAATGAATAATAAAGTATGGTCTCATCCATGATTCCCTTGTTTTGGGGATTTATGGGTAACACTCATGCAAATGAGCATGGAATATTTAGAGGTTTCAATCACATCTTGCCTTGACATTAATTAACTTGAGTGTGTTGGACAATTGTAGAATTATCTCAATATGACATAAATCCACTATCTATCTATTAGCTTAATGGCTATTCCGAGCATGTTCACCATGTTATAGTTTCATTTATGCTCTAAATTAAGATGCTTATGTTATTAATTGGCATGGGCTGAATTTGGGATAAGACTCTCACGAACTTTTGAATGCACACATTTATTTCTATTGCACTTAACAAACATGACACATTAATGGGAGCTAAAAGTTTTGTGCTTGACAAGGATTTTGGTTGGGAGTTGGCTAACACGTGCATGACGTGAAAAGCTTTCAACATTGCACAAAGAAATTTTATATTTAGTTGATGTCATGTGCTTTTGTTTTTGGACTCCTGCCATGCCGAAATGAAATAGAGGAATAGTAAGTTTTGATGAGTAAGTATATATGACTAGAGAAATTTCATTGGGCCGCTAACCCAAGCCAAATTTACTTACAGCTATAGTGGACTCTACAAACACATCCTACAATAAAATAAGAAGCTATGCATATAGTGAATGAAATAAAAAAGGATGATGAGTCTACTCCGTTTGTTCATCTTGTTATTGTGACATGGGCTGGTTTCTATGTCATGGGGCAAGAGGTACCTCTTTGCAATTCTATATGATGTCATTAATACTTATTATGATTGTACAAAGCTTATTAGGAATCTTAAGTTGAGTAATCATGAAGTAGGTTTTCACACTCACGGGGCATGAGACATTCAACCAACACCTTGTCAACCACATTACTTCAACATTCATAAATTAAGATGCCAATGATAAAGGGGCAATGAGAGTCTTAGCCCAATGGATGCCACATTACAATTAGTAATTTAAGCTGAATAGTTTGGAAACTAAATGAGACTTGATCATGTTTTACCTCTACTCATTTATCTTTCTCCAAATTAAAGAGTATAACTCGATTGTCCAACATACAATGGTTATTTGCTTACAAAAGTATGGGGTGTTTGCTAGAGCTTCGAATATGTTATCCTTATGTGTATGAGTTCTATTCAATCATCTTGCATTATAACTGAACATGATGATGATACAATGCCCGTATTTATTTATCAACCATAAGCCCATTGATGCATGTAATGATCTATGTCCTTATTTACTCGAGGACGAGCAAAGGTTCAAGCTTGGGGGAGTTGATCCGTGCATTTTATATCATCATTTATACCCTCCATATAGGCATTATTGGGATGTTTTATCAATGTTATGTCACTGTTTTGCATGTTTTAGATGATTTTATGGGACTTTCCTACAAAGTCCCTATTTTTGGTATTTAATTTATGGGTGTCAGAAAACACCTGTTTTCATGTTTTTGATGTTTCAGGAGCTACAGGTATCCAAATTGCGAAAGGAAAGAAACCCTGTCAGTTTTTCTCCGGGAAAAAGTCCGTGGGCACAAGACACAAAGGAGGAGGGCCAGGAGGCCCAAAAGGGGGTAGCCCACGCGACCAGATTCCCTGGGCGCGTGTGGGGCCCCCAAATGGGCCCACAACACCTCCTCCCTGAGGTCTTTTTGCTAACGACTCCGTCTTCCCCGAAAACGAACACCCTAATTTTCCCGAGACGAGGAGGAGCCGCCAGGGCGGCGAAACTCTCGAAACTCTCCGCAGGGGAGACAGATCCTGCTGCTCCGGAGCTCCGGAGAAGGGGGAAATCATCCCCATCTTCATCCCCATCTCCTCCTTGGCGTGGGAGAAGGCATCTCCATCACCATCCTCACCAGCACCTGCATCTCCACCATCACCATCACCGTGATCCACTCCGTTCCCCTCATAGTTTGATCATCGCTACACCCTATATACGTGTTATTGTACTCCGTTGCATGTTTGGGATTGAGTACTTGTCATTATTTGGTGGTGGATCCATTGTTTCAGATTGTGTTGTACCACATATGTCACCATACATGATCATGTTTGCACGTTGTGAGTAGTTCCCGCATGTTCCTGAGGGCATAGGATGAATTGGCAATGATTTGTTACATAAGATGAGTTGTTATTTGGTCTAGTATTTATCTTTTATGTGATTCTATGATGGTGTTGAACGAACGTCGACTGTACAACACTTCACCTACATGGGCTCATAGGAGAACACCGTAGTGTGGTGACGTGATGATGTCTTTAGGTGACAGGAACTTGAGACAGAGTCGTTGAATTGCATTATGAGGGTACTTGTATCGGGGACCTTAGAGCATAAGGCTATGGTGGGACATCATGTCTTAATAATTCTCGTGTTGTCATTTAATTGGCCACGTGATCCATCATAAGGGGTGATAGTCTATTTATTTAGCTATTCCTATTTGTGGCTCCGTCCGAAGAAGATTAAAACTAGACAAGATATACAAACAAGTTATGCAATGAATCACTATGCCAGCTAAATCCGTGCAGCCCTCGGGAACGTTTTCCACATATAAGACACAAACACACACTTGAGCTTGTCCTCTTGCGCATTAGAGGATTGGGCTTTGTCTCTCATTGAGACCTACTACTTGCTGCAATTTGAAAATGCAGCCATACCGCAAAACTGCGTTGGGCAGACGCAACTCTCTGAAACTGACTTCAAAATGGTATGGTCCCTTTCGCATCATGGCAACAGTGGGCAATCGCGCATACAAATTACAGCTACCTGAAGGCACTCAACTGCATGACGTGTTCCATGTAAATCAGCTAAAGAAGCACCTTGGTCCTCATGCTGTACCAAACCCTTCGCTCCCTTTCTCACAATGGACGGCAAGGTAAAATTCGCCCCCTTAGCTGTTCTTGATCGTCATCAGGTTCCTCGCAACGCTGGTAGTTTTGATGTTGCAGTTCCACAATGGCTCATCCATTGGGAGAACATGTCTGCTGAGGATGCCACCTGGGAAGACGCAGAGTTCATTCAACGCACCTTCCCGGACTTCAAGCCGTGACGTCCTAAGTTAGGGGGGTATTGTCAGGATACCACGACACTACATTCAGATACCTGTAGCTTCTTCAAACAATCACCAACAGACAGGATGGCAACGTATCGTTTGTCGGTGATCGAACGGCTACCAATCCTGGATTCGCTTGTTTTCAATTTACCCTTAACTGTCGTAATCTGAACCTTGTCCCTACTGGACATTCTTGTAATATTGCTTGAGCTTGTTCCTTCCATATAAAGGACGAGTGGGGAGGCTGGGTGGATCAAGCAATCCAAAACCTAAATTTTCGTTATTTGTTCATGTTATTTTCTTTCCCTAGTTAAGTAGATCTGAGCCTCGCGTGCTCCTTCCCTTTCTTCTTCTTCGTGAGCAAGTCATGGCCATCGGGCCCTGACACCTCCGTGCTGCCCCGACCACCGCTTCGAGTCTCTGGTGAGCAGAGGGTCCTCTGGGACCCCTCCCCTTCGCCCCTACCACTCTGGTTCACTGCGGCGCCAAAGGTCACCGTCGGCCGCCGCGCCACCTCGTCGCCGGCAAGGTTTCCCGCAACCATTTGGTCACCCCCGCCGCTCGTTAGACTCCCCTCGGTCCCCTCCATCCCGTGAGCACTTTTGATTCAACGAATTCGCAACGGATCGATCAATTTGATGCTCACAGGGAAGATTCAGTCCGTGTGACGTCAGGGTGATGTCACTGTGACGTCACAAATCCAATTTTACCAATTTCCATAAAATGTTTATTAATTACAGAAAAATGATTAATTTTGTAATTTCAATAACTTCTGTTTTATAACTAAGAAAAATATAAGAAAAACGTGGAAATGATTAGAAAAATGTACTCCTTCCAAATATGTCATTTTCAATCATGTTTGAGAAAGTTGATTTTTGAATATTATTTAATGTTGTTTAATTCATTTAAAAATAGGAAAATAAGTTTTTATTCAATAAAATTAGAAAAGTAAAAGTTATATACCAATTTGCTCAAAATGAGAAATGCAAGATATACAAACATAAGGGGTGATAGTCTATCTATTTAGCTATTCCTATTTGTGGCTCCGTCATAAGAAGATTAAAACTAGACAAGATATACAAACAAGTTATGCAATGAATCACTATGCCAGCTAAATCCGTGCAGCCCTCGGGAACGTTTTCCACATATAAGACACAAACACACACTTGAGCTTGTCCTCTTGCGCATTAGAGGATTGGGCTTTGTCTCTCATTGAGACCTACTACTTGCTGCAATTTACTTTCCACATTTTACTTTACTTGCACTACACAATTAAAACACAAAAAGACCTGTTGCTTTCATTATTCCTTTGCTATTCTACTTACCAGTTCCTTCTGCTCCTCGTGGGTTCGACAACCTTTCTAATTCGAAAAGTACTACAATTGATCTCCTGCACTTGGGAGCCATCAAGCATCCAATATAAACTAATGCTCAAGTTATTGGAATTTGACTACTCCATTGAGTACAAAAAAGACATGATAATAAGGTGGCTGATGCTCTGTCCACAAAATATCAGAAGCCTGCGAAGAAAAATATAGCACATGTCAAGCAATATCTCAAGCCATTCCTGCTTGGATTGCTGAAGTGACCACCTCTTACATTGGGGATGATGATTGCACCAAGCTGTTACAAGAACTAGCTGTCAACAAGGACAGTAATCCCAATTTCACACTACAAGCAGGGGTCATCAGATACAAGAACAGAATCTACATTGGCTCCTCCACTGACCTGCAAAATAGAATCTTCCTAACCTGTCATGCTTCTGCTGTTGGAGGGCACTCTGGTACTAGAGTAACTCTGAACAAGATTCAACATCTCTTTTACTGGCCACAGATGAAGAGAGCAGTCACTGAAAAAATTGTTGAGTGTCTTGTCTGTCAAATATCTAAAACAGAGAGGATAGCATATCCAAGCCTATTGGATCCCTTCCAATTCCAAAAAATAAGTGGGCAGAAATTAGCATGGATTTTATGGAAGGCCTTCCCAAATCCAGAGGCAAGGATGTTATCCTAGTGGTAGTGGATCGATTGACTAAATATGCCCATTTCCTCTCTCTGGCTCACCCTTACACGGTACAGAAGGTTGCAAATTTGGTGATTGACAACATCCTAAAACTTCATGGCGCACCTGCTGTGATAGCCAGTGACCGTGATAGAATCTTCACCAGCAAACTATGGCAAGAGATATTCAATTCCATGAAAATTTCACTACACTTCTCAAGTACTTATCACCCCCAGTCTGATGGACAAACCGAGCGCGTTAATCAATACCTCGAGCAATACCTAAGATGCATGGCTTTTGTAGAACCAACAAAATGGATGGATTGGCTTGTAGCTGCAGAATGGTGGTATAACAACAGTTTTCACACAGCCATTCAAATGTCACCGTTTGAAGCACTTTATGAATACAAGCCTCCTCAATTAACAACCACTGTTCTTCCTATGGATATATCTACTGAAGCTCAAACTACACTCTCTGCCCAGGAACACATGCTTCACATCTTGCAGCAGAATCTGCTCAAGGCTCAACGATCCATGAAGAAGTTTGCGGATCAAAAAAAGGACTCCTCGCTCCTTTCTCATTGGCTACATGGTGTATTTGAAAATGCAGCCATACCGCGAAACTGCGCTGGGCAGACGCAACTCTCTGAAACTGACTTCAAAATGGTATGGTCCCTTTCGCATCATGGCAACAGTGGGCAATCGCGCATACAAATTACAGCTACCTGAAGGAAATCAACTGCATGACGTGTTCCATGTAAATCAGCTGAAGAAGCACCTTGGTCCTCATGCTATACCAAACCCTTCGCTCCCTCTTCTCACAATGGACGGCAAGGTAAAATTCGCCCCTTAGTTGTTCTTGATCGTCGTCAGGTTCCTCGCAACGCTGGTAGTTTTGATGTTGCAGTTCCACAATGGCTCATCCATTGGGAGAACATGTCTGCCGAGGATGCCACCTGGGAAGACGCAGAGTTCATTCAACGCACCTTCCCGGACTTCAAGCCGTGACGTCCTGAGTTAGGGGGGGGGGTATTGTCAGGATACCACGACACTACATTCAGATACCTGTAGCTTCTTCAAACAATCACCAATGGACAGGATGGCAACGTACCGTTTGTCGGTGATCGAACGGCTACCAATCCTGGATTCGTTTGTTTCCAATTTACCCTTAACTGTCGTAATCTGAACCTTGTCCCTACTGGACATTCTTGTAATATTGCTTGAGCTTGTTCCTTCCATATAAAGGACGAGTGGGGAGGCTGGGTGGATCAAGCAATCCAAAACCTAAATTTTCGTTATTTGTTCATGTTATTTTCTTTCCCTAGTTAAGTAGATCTGAGCCTCGCGTGCTCCTTCCCTTTCTTCTTCTTCGTGAGCAAGTCATGGCCATCGGGCCCTGACACCTCTGTGCTTCCCCGACCACCCCTTCGAGTCTCTGGTGAGCAGAGGGTCCTCTGGGACCCCTCCCCTTCGCCCCTACCCCTCTGGTTCACTGCGGCGCCAAAGGTCACCGTTGGCCGCCACGCCACCTCGTCGCCGGCGGTTTCCGGCAACCATTTGGTCACCCCCGCCGCTCGTTAGACTCCCCTCGGTCCCCTCCATCTCGTGAGCACTTTTGATTCAACGAATTCGCAACGGATCGATCAATTTGATGCTCACAGTGAAGATTCCCTCCGTGTGACGTTAGGGTGATGTCACTGTGACGTCACAAATCCAATTTTACCAATTTCCACAAAATGTTTATTAATTACAGAAAAATGATTAATTTTGTAATTTCAATAACTTCTGTTTTATAACTCAGAAAAATATAAGAAAAACGTGGAAATGATCAGAAAAATGTACTCCTTCCAAATATGTCATTTTCAATCATGTTTGAGAAAGTTGATTTTTGATGATTATTATATGTTGTTTAATTCATTTAAAAATAGGAAAATAAGTTTTTATTCAATAAAATTAGAAAAGTAAAAGTTATATACCAATTTGCTCAAAATGAGAAATGCAAGATATACAAACATAAGGGGTGATAGTCTATTTATTTAGATATTCCTATTTGTGGCTCCGTCATAAGAAGATTAAAACTAGACAAGATATACAAACATGTTATGCAATGAATCACTATGCCAGCTAAATCCGTGCAGCCCTCGGGAACGTTTTCCACATATAAGACACAAACACACACTTGATCTTGTCCTCTTGTGCATTAGAGGATTGGGCTTTGTCTCTCATTGAGACCTACTACTTGCTGCAATTTACTTTCCACATTTTACTTTACTTGCACTACACAATTAAAACACAAAAAGACCTGTTGCTTTCATTATTCCTTTGCTATTCTACTTACCAGTTCCTTCTGCTCCTCGTGGGTTCGACAACCTTTCTAATTCGAAAAGTACTACAATTGATCTCCTGCACTTGGGAGCCATCAGGCATCCAATATAAACTAATGCTCAAGTTATTGGAATTTTACTACTCCATTGAGTATAAGAAAAGACATGATAATAAGGTGGCTGATGCTCTGTCCACAAAATATCAGAAGCCTGAGGAAGAAAAATATAGCACATGTCAAGCAATATCTCAAGCCATTCCTGCTTGGATTGCTGAAGTGACCACCTCTTACATTGGGGATGATGATTGCACCAAGATGTTACAAGAACTAGCTGTCAACAAGGACAGTAATCCCAATTTCACACTACAAGCAGGGGTCATCAGATACAAGAACAGAATCTACATTGGCTCCTCCACTGACCTGCAACATAGAATCTTCCTAACCTGTCATGCTTCTGCTGTTGGAGGGCACTCTGGTACTAGAGTAACTCTGAACAAGATTCAACATCTCTTTTACTGGCCATAGATGAAGAGAGCAGTCACTGAAAAAATTGCTGAGTGTCTTGTCTGTCAAATATCTAAAACAGAGAGGATAGTATATCCAGGCCTATTGGATCCCTTCCAATTCCAAAAAATAAGTGGGCAGAAATTAGCATGGATTTTATGCAAGGCCTTCCCAAATCCAGAGGCAAGGATGTTCTCCTAGTGGTAGTGGATCGATTGACTAAATATGCCCATTTCCTCTCTCCGGCTCACCCTTACACGGTACAGAAGGTTGCAAATTTGGTGATTAACAACATCCAAAAACTTCATGGCCCACCTGCTGTGATAGCCAGTGACCGTGATAGAATCTTCACCAGCAAACTATGGCAAGAGATATTCAATTCCATGAAAATTTCACTACACTTCTCAAGTACTTATCACCCCCAGTCTGATGGAAAAACCGAGCGCGTTAATTAATACCTCGAGAAATACCTAAGATGCATGGCTTTTGCAGAACCAACAAAATGGATGGATTGGCTTGTAGCTGCAGAATGGTGGTATAACAACAGTTTTCACACAGCCATTCAAATGTCACCGTTTGAAGCACTTTATGAATACAAGCCTCCTCAATTAACAACCACTGTTCTTCCTATGGATATATCTACTGAAGCTCAAACTACACTCTCTGCCCAGGAACACATGCTTCACATCTTGCAGCAGAATCTGCTCAAGGCTCAACAATCCATGAAGAAGTTTGCGGATCAAAAAAGGACTCCTCGCTCCTTTCTCATTGGCTACATGGTGTATTTGAAAATGCAGCCATACCGCGAAACTGCGCTGGGCAGACGCAACTCTCTGAAACTGACTTCAAAATGGTATGGTCCCTTTCGCATCATGGCAACAGTGGGCAATCGCGCATACAAATTACAGCTACCTGAAGGCACTCAACTGCATGACGTGTTCCATGTAAATCAGCTGAAGAAGCACCTTGGTCCTCATGCTGTACCAAACCCTTCGCTCCCTCTTCTCACAATGGACGGCAAGGTAAAATTCGCCCCCTTAGTTGTTCTTGATCGTCGTCAGGTTCCTCGCAACGCTGGTAGTTTTGATGTTGCAGTTCCACAATGGCTCATCCATTGGGAGAACATGTCTGCCGAGGATGCCACCTGGGAAGACGTAGAGTTCATTCAACTCACCTTCCCGGACTTCAAGCCGTGACGTCCTGAGTTAGGGGGGTATTGTCAGGATACCACGACACTACATTCAGATACCTGTAGCTTCTTCAAACAATCACCAACGGACAGGATGGCAACGTACCGTTTATCGGTGATCGAACGGCTACCAATCCTGGATTCGTTTGTTTCCAATTTACCCTTAACTGTCGTAATCTGAACCTTGTCCCTACTGGACATTCTTGTAATATTGCTTGAGCTTGTTCCTTCCATATAAAGGACGAGTGGGGAGGCTGGGTGGATCAAGCAATCCAAAACCTAAATTTTCGCTATTTGTTCATGTTATTTTCTTTCCCTAGTTAATTAGATCTGAGCCTCGCGTGCTCCTTCCCTTTCTTCTTCTTCGTGAGCAAGTCATGGCCATCGGGCCGTGACACCTCCGTGCTTCCCGGACCACCCCTTCGATTCTCTGGTGAGCAGAGGGTCCTCTGGGACCCCTCCCCTTCGCCCCTACCCCTCTGGTTCACTGTGGCGCCAAAGGTCACCGTCGGCCGCCGCGCCACCTCGTCGCCGGCAAGGTTTCCGGCAACCATTTGGTCACCCCCGCCGCTCGTTAGACTCCCCCTCGGTCCCCTCCATCTCGTGAGCACTTTTGATTCAACGAATTCGCAACGGATCGATAAATTTGATGCTCACAGTGAAGATTCCCTCCGTGTGAGGTCAGGGTGATGTCACTGTGACGTCACAAATCCAATTTACCCAATTTCCAGAAAATGTTTATTAATTACAAAAAAATGATTGATTTTGTAATTTCAATAACTTCTGTTTTATAACTCAGAAAAATATAAGAAAAACGTGGAAATGATTAGAAAAATGTACTCCTTCCAAATATGTCATTTTCAATCATGTTTGAGAAAGTTGATTTTTGAACATTATTTAATGTTGTTTAATTCATTTAAAAATAGGAAAATAAGTTTTTATTGAATAAAATTAGAAAAGTAAAAGTTATATGCCAATTTGCTCAAAATGAGAAATGCAAGATATACAAACATAAGGGGTGATAGTCTATTTATTTAGCTATTCCTATTTTTGGCTTCGTCCGAAGAAGATTAAAACTAGGCAAGATATACAAACATGTTATGCAATGAATCACTATGCCAGCTAAATCCGTGCAGCCCTCGGGAACGTTTTCCACATATAAGACAAAAAAACACACTTGAGCTTGTCCTCTTGTGCATTAGAGGATTGGGCTTTGTCTCTCATTGAGACCTACTACTTGCTGCAATTTACTTTCCACATTTTACTTTACTTGCACTACACAATTAAAACACAAAAACACCTATTGCTTTTATTATTCCTTTGCTATTCTACTTACCAGTTCCTTCTGCTCCTCGTGGGTTCGACAACCTTTCTAATTCGAAAAGTACTACAATTGATCTCCTGCACTTGGGAGCCATCAGGCATCCAATATAAACTAATGCTCAAGTTATTGGTATTTGACTACTCCATTGAGTACAAAAAAAAGACATGATAATAAGGTGGCTGATGCTCTGTCCAGAAAATATCAGAAGCCTAAGGAAGAAAAATATAGCACATGTCAAGCAATATCTCAAGCCATTCCTGCTTGGATTGCTTAAGTGACCACCTCTTACATTGGGGATGATGATTGCACCAAGCTGTTACAAGAACTAGCTGTCAACAAGGACAGTAATCCCAATTTCACACTACAAGCAGGGGTCATCAGATACAAGAACAGAATCTACATTGGCTCCTCCACTGACCTGCAACATAGAATCTTCCTAACCTGTCATGCTTCTGCTGTTGGAGGGCAGTCTGGTACTAGAGTAACTCTGAACAAGATTCAACATCTCTTTTACTGGCCACAGATGAAGAGAGCAGTCACTGAAAAAATTGCTGAGTGTCTTGTCTGTCAAATATCTAAAACGGAGAGGATAGCATATCCAGGCCTATTGGATCCCTTCCAATTCCAAAAAATAAGTGGGCAGAAATTAGCATGGATTTTATGCAAGGCCTTCCCAAATCCAGAGGCAAGGATGTTATCCTAGTGGTAGTGGATCGATTGACTAAATATGCCCATTTCCTCTCTCTGGCTCACCCTTACACGGTACAGAAGGTTGCAAATTTGGTGATTGACAACATCCTAAAACTTCATGGCCCACCTGCTGTGATAGCCAGTGACCGTGATAGAATCTTCACCAGCAAACTATGGCAAGAGATATTCAATTCCATGAAAATTTCACTACACTTCTCAAGTACTTATCACCCCCAGTCTGATGGACAAACCGAGCGCGTTAATCAATACCTCGAGCAATACCTAAGATGCATGGCTTTTGCAGAACCAACAAAATGGATGGATTGGCTTGTAGCTGCAGAATGGTGGTATAACAACAGTTTTCACACAGCCATTCAAATGTCACCGTTTGAAGCACTTTATGAATACAAGCCTCCTCAATTAACAACCACTGTTCTTCCTATGGATATATCTACTGAAGCTCAAACTACACTCTCTGCCCAGGAACACATGCTTCACATCTTGCAGCAGAATCTGCTCAAGGCTCAACGATCCATGAAGAAGTTTGCGGATCAAAAAAGGACTCCTCGCTCCTTTCTCATTGGCTACATGGTGTATTTGAAAATGCAGCCATACCGCGAAACTGCGCTGGGCAGACGCAACTCTCTGAAACTGACTTCAAAATGGTATGGTCCCTTTCGCATCATGGCAACAGTGGGCAATCGCGCATACAAATTACAGCTACCTGAAGGAAATCAACTGCATGACGTGTTCCATGTAAATCAACTGAAGAAGCACCTTGGTCCTCATGCTGTACCAAACCCTTCGCTCCCTCTTCTCACAATGGACGGCAAGGTAAAATTCGCCCCCTTAGCTGTTCTTGAACGTCGTCAGGTTCCTCGCAACGCTGGTAGTTTTGATGTTGCAGTTCCACAATGGCTCATCCATTGGGACAACATGTCTGCCGAGGATGCCACCTAGGAAGACGCAGAGTTCATTCAACGCACCTTCCCGGACTTCAAGCCGTGACGTCCTGAGTTAGGGGGGGGTATTGTCAGGATACCACGACACTACATTCAGATACATGTAGCTTCTTCAAACAATCACCAACGGACAGGATGGCAACGTACCGTTTGTCGGTGATCGAACGGCTACCAATCCTGGATTCGCTTGTTTCCAATTTGCCCTTAACTGTCGTAATCTGAACCTTGTCCCTACTAGACATTCTTGTAATATTGCTTGAGCTTGTTCCTTCCATATAAAGGACGAGTGGGGAGGCTGGGTGGATCAAGCAATCCAAAACCTAAATTTTCGTTATTTGTTCATGTTATTTTCTTTCCGTAGTTAAGTAGATCTGAGCCTCGCGTGCTCCTTCCCTTTCTTCTTCTTCGTGAGCAAGTCATGGCCATCGGGCCCTGACACCTCCGTGCTTCCCCGACCACCCCTTCGAGTCTCTGGTGAGCAGAGGGTCCTCTGGGACCCCTCCCCTTCGCCCCTACCCCTCTGGTTCACTGCGGCGCCAAAGGTCACCGTCGGTCGCCGGCGGTTTCCAGCAACCATTTGGTCACCCCCGCCGCTCGTTAGACTCCCCTCGGTCCCCTCCATCTCGTGAGCACTTTTGATTCAACGAATTCGCAACGGATCGATCAATTTGATGCTCACAGTGAAGATTCCCTCCGTGTGACGTTAGGGTGATGTCACTGTGACGTCACAAATCCAATTTTACCAATTTCCAGAAAATGTTTATTAATTACAGAAAAATGATTAATTTTGTAATTTCAATAACTTCTGTTTTATAACTCAGAAAAATATAAGAAAAACGTGGAAATGATCAGAAAAATGTACTCCTTCCAAATATGTCATTTTCAATCATGTTTGAGAAAGTTGATTTTTGATGATTATTATATGTTGTTTAATTCATTTAAAAATAGGAAAATAAGTTTTTATTCAATAAAATTAGAAAAGTAAAAGTTATATACCAATTTTCTCAAAATGAGAAATTAAAGAGATACAAACATAAGGGGTGATAGTCTATTTATTTAGCTATTCCTATTTGTGGCTCCGTCATAAGAAGTTTAAAACTAGACAAGATATACAAACATGTTATGCAATGAATCACTATGCCAGCTAAATCCGTGCAGCCCTCGGGAACGTTTTCCACATATAAGACACAAACACAAACTTGAGCTTGTCCTCTTGCGCATTAGAGGATTGGGCTTTGTCTCTCATTGAGACCTACTACTTGCTGCAGTTTACTTTCCACATTTTACTTTACTTGCACTACACAATTAAAACACAAAAAGACCTGTTGCTTTCATTATTCCTTTGCTATTCTACTTACCAGTTCCTTCTGCTCCTCGTGGGTTCGACAACCTTTCTAATTCGAAAAGTACTACAATTGATCTCCTGCACTCGGGAGCCATCAGGCATCCAATATAAACTAATGCTCAAGTTATTGGAATTTTACTACTCCATTGAGTACAAAAAAATACATGATAATAAGGTGGCTGATGCTCTGTCCACAAAATATCAGAAGCCTGAGGAAGAAAAATATAGCACATGTCAAGCAATATCTCAAGCCATTCCTGCTTGGATTGCTGAAGTGACCACCTCTTACATTGGGGATGATGATTGCACCAAGATGTTACAAGAACTAGCTGTCAACAAGGACAGTAATCCCAATTTCACACTACAAGCAGGGGTCATCAGATACAAGAACAGAATCTACATTGGCTCCTCCACTGACCTGCAACATAGAATCTTCCTAACCTGTCATGCTTCTGCTGTTGGAGGGCACTCTGGTACTAGAGTAACTCTGAACAAGATTCAACATCTCTTTTACTGGCCATAGATGAAGAGAGGAGTCACTGAAAAAACTGTTGAGTGTCTTGTCTGTCAAATATCTAAAACAGAGAGGATAGCATATCCAGGCCTATTGGATCCCTTCCAATTCCAAAAAATAAGTGGGCAGAAATTAGCATGGATTTTATGCAAGGCCTTCCCAAATCCAGAGGCAAGGATGTTCTCCTAGTGGTAGTGGATCGATTGACTAAATATGCCCATTTCCTCTCTCTGGCTCACCCTTACATGGTACAGAAGGTTGCAAATTTGGTGATTAACAACATCCAAAAACTTCATGGCCCACCTGCTGTGATAGCCAGTGACCGTGATAGAATCTTCACCAGCAAACTATGGCAAGAGATATTCAATTCCATGAAAATTTCACTACACTTCTCAAGTACTTATCACCCCCAGTCTGATGGAAAAACCGAGCGCGTTAATCAATACCTCGAGCAATACCTAAGATGCATGGCTTTTGCAGAACCAACAAAATGGATGGATTGGCTTGTAGCTGCAGAATGGTGGTATAACAACAGTTTTCACACAGCCATTCAAATGTCACCGTTTGAAGCACTTTATGAATACAAGCCTCCTCAATTAACAACCACTGTTCTTCCTATGGATATATCTACTGAAGCTCAAACTACACTCTCTGCCCAGGAACACATGCTTCACATCTTGCAGGAGAATCTGCTCAAGGCTCAACAATCCATGAAGAAGTTTGCGGATCAAAAAAGGACTCCTCGCTCCTTTCTCATTGGCTACATGGTGTATTTGAAAATGCAGCCATACCGCGAAACTGCGCTGGGCAGACGCAACTCTCTGAAACTGACTTCAAAATGGTATGGTCCCTTTCGCATCATGGCAACAGTGGGCAATCGCGCATACAAATTACAGCTACCTGAAGGCACTCAACTGCATGACGTGTTCCATGTAAATCAGCTGAAGAAGCACCTTGGTCCTCATGCTGTACCAAACCCTTCGCTCCCTCTTCTCACAATGGACGGCAAGGTAAAATTTGCCCCCTTAGTTGTTCTTGATCGTCGTCAGGTTCCTCGCAACGCTGGTAGTTTTGATGTTGCAGTTCCACAATGGCTCATCCATTGGGAGAACATGTCTGCCGAGGATGCCACCTGGGAGGACGTAGAGTTCATTCAACGCACCTTCCCGGACTTCAAGCCGTGACGTCCTGAGTTAGGGGGGGGTATTGTCAGGATACCACGACACTACATTCAGATACATGTAGCTTCTTCAAAGAATCACCAACGAACAGGATGGCAACGTACCGTTTGTCGGTGATCGAACGGCTACCAATCCTGGATTCGCTTCTTTCCAATTTACCCTTAACTGTCGTAATCTGAACCTTGTCCCTACTGGACATTCTTGTAATATTGCTTGAGCTTGTTCCTTCCATATAAAGGACGAGTGGGGAGGCTGGGTGGATCAAGCAATCCAAAACCTAAATTTTCGTTATTTGTTCATGTTATTTTCTTTCCCTAGTTAAGTAGATCTGAGCCTCGCGTGCTCCTTCTCTTTCTTCTTCTTCGTGAGCAAGTCATGGCCATCGGGCCGTGACACCTCCGTGCTTCCCGGACCACCCCTTCGAGTCTCTGGTGAGCAGAGGGTCCTCTGGGACCCCTCCCCTTCGCCCCTACCCCTCTGGTTCACTGTGGCGCCAAAGGTCACCGTCGGCCGCCACGCCACCTCGTCGCCGGCAAGGTTTCCGGCAACCATTTGGTCACCCCCGCCGCTCGTTAGACTCCCCTCGGTCCCCTCCATCTCGTGAGCACTTTTGATTCAACGAATTCGCAACGGATTGATAAATTTGATGCTCACAGTGAAGATTCCCTCCGTGTGAGGTCAGGGTGATGTCACTGTGACGTCACAAATCCAATTTTCCCAATTTCCAGAAAATGTTTATTAATTACAAAAAAATGATTAATTTTGTAATTTCAATAACTTCTCTTTTATAACTCAGAAAAATATAAGAAAAACGTGGAAATGATCAGAAAAATGTACTCCTTCCAAATATGTCATTTTCAATCATGTTTGAGAAAGTTGATTTTTGAACATTATTTAATGTTGTTTAATTCATTTAAAAATAGGAAAATAAGTTTTTATTGAATAAAATTAGAAAAGAAAAAGTTATATACCAATTTGCTCAAAATGAGAAATGCAAGATATACAAACATAAGGGGTGATAGTCTATTTATTTAGCTATTCCTATTTGTGGCTTCGTCCGAAGAAGATTAAAACTAGGCAAGATATACAAACATGTTATGCAATGAATCACTATGCCAGCTAAATCCGTGCAGCCCTCGGGAACGTTTTCCACATATAAGACAAAAACACACACTTGAGCTTGTCCTCTTGTGCATTAGAGGATTGGGCTTTGTCTCTCATTGAGACCTACTACTTGCTGAAATTTACTTTCCACATTTTACTTTACTTGCACTACACAATTAAAACACAAAAACACCTATTGCTTTTATTATTCCTTTGCTATTCTACTTACCAGTTCCTTCTGCTCCTCGTGGGTTCGACAACCTTTCTAATTCGAAAAGTACTACAATTGATCTCCTGCACTTGGGAGCCATCAGGCATCCAATATAAACTAATGCTCAAGTTATTGGAATTTGACTACTCCATTGAGTACAAAAAAAAGACATGATAATAAGGTGGCTGATGCTCTGTCCAGAAAATATCAGAAGCCTAAGGAAGAAAAATATAGCACATGTCAAGCAATATCTCAAGCCACTCCTGCTTGGATTGCTTAAGTGACCACCTCTTACATTGGGGATGATGATTGCACCAAGCTGTTACAAGAACTAGTTGTCAACAAGGACAGTAATCCCAATTTCACACTACAAGCAGGGGTCATCAGATACAAGAACAGAATCTACATTGGCTCCTCCACTGACCTGCAACATAGAATCTTCCTAACCAGTCATGCTTCTGCTGTTGGAGGGCACTCTGGTACTAGAGTAACTCTGAACAAGATTCAACATCACTTTTACTGGCCACAGATGAAGAGAGGAGTCACTGAAAAAATTGCTAAGTGTCTTGTCTGTTAAATATCTAAAACAGAGAGGATAGCATATCCAGGCCTATTGAATCCCTTCCAATTCCAAAAAATAAGTGGGCAGAAATTAGCATGGATTTTATGGAAGGCCTTCCCAAATCCAGAGGCAAGGATGGTATCCTAGTGGTAGTGGATCGATTGACTAAATATGCCCATTTCCTCTCTCTGGCTCACCCTTACACGGTACAGAAGGTTGCAAATTTGGTGATTGACAACATCCTAAAACTTCATGGCCCACCTGCTGTGATAGCCAGTGACCGTGATAGAATCTTCACCAGCAAACTATGGCAAGAGATATTCAATTCCATGAAAATTTCACTACACTTCTCAAGTACTTATCACCCCCAGTCTGATGGACAAACCGAGCGCGTTAATCAATACCTCGAGCAATACCTAAGATGCATGGCTTTTGCAGAACCAACAAAATGGATGGATTGGCTTGTAGCTGCAGAATGGTGGTATAACAACAGTTTTCACACAGCCATTCAAATGTCACCGTTTGAAGCACTTTATGAATACAAGCCTCCTCAATTAACAACCACTGTTCTTCCTATGGATATATCTACTGAAGCTCAAACTACACTCTCTGCCCAGGAACACATGCTTCACATCTTGCAGCAGAATCTGCTCAAGGCTCAACGATCCATGAAGAACTTTGCGGATCAAAAAAGGACTCCTCGCTCCTTTCTCATTGGCTACATGGTGTATTTGAAAATGCAGCCATACCGCGAAACTGCGCTGGGCAGACGCAACTCTCTGAAACTGACTTCAAAATTGTATGGTCCCTTTCGCATCATGGCAACAGTGGGCAATCGCGCATACAAATTACAGCTATCTGAAGGCACTCAACTGCATGACGTGTTCCATGTAAATCAGCTAAAGAAGCACCTTGGTCCTCATGATGTACCAAACCCTTCGCTCCCTCTTCTCACAATGGACGGCAAGGTAAAATTCGCCCCCTTAGCTGTTCTTGATCGTCGTCAAGTTCCTCGCAACGCTGGTAGTTTTGATGTTGCAGTTCCACAATGGCTCATCCATTGGGAGAACATGTCTGCCGAGGATGCCACCTGGGAAGACGCAGAGTTCATTCAACGCACCTTCCCGGACATCAAGCCGTGACGTCCTGAGTTAGGGGGGTATTGTCAGGATAGCACGACACTACATTCAGATACTTGTAGCTTCTTCAAACAATCACCAACGGACAGGATGGCAACGTACCGTTTGTCGGTGATCGAACGGCTACCAATCCTGGATTCGCTTGTTTCCAATTTACCCTTAGCTGTTGTAATCTGAACCTTGTCCCTACTGGACATTCTTGTAATATTTCGTGAGCTTGTTCCTTCTATATAAAGGACGAGTGGGGAGGCTGGGTGGATCAAGAAATCCAAAACCTAAATTTTCGTTATTTGTTCATGTTATTTTATTTCCCTAGTTAAGTAGATCCGAGCCTCGCGTGCTCCTTCCCTTTCTTCTTCTTCGTGAGCAAGTCATGGCCATCGGTCCCTGACACCTCCGTGCTTCCCCGACCACCCCTTCGAGTCTCTGGTGAGCAGAGGGTCCTCTGGGACCCCTCCCCTTCGCCCCTACCCCTCAGGTTCACTGTGGCGCAAAAGCTCACCGTCGGCCGCCACGCCACCTCGTCGCTGGCAAGGTTTCCGGCAACCATTTGGTCACCCCCGCCGCTCGTTAGACTCCCCTCGGTCCCCTCCATCTCGTGAGCACTTTTGATTCAACGAATTCGCAACGGATCGATCAATTTGATGCTCACAGTGAATATTCCCTCCGTGTGACGTCAGGGTGATGTCACTGTGACGTCACAAATCCAATTTTACCAATTTCCAGAAAATGTTTATTAATTACAAAAAAAGGATTAATTTTGTAATTTCAATAACTTCCGTTTTATAACTTAGAAAAATATAAGAAAAACGTGGAAATGATCAGAAAAATGTACTCCTTCCAAATATGTCATTTTCAACCATGTTTGAGAAAGTTGATTTTTGAACATTATTTAATGTTGTTTAATTCATTTAAAAATAGGAAAATAAGTTTTTATTCAATAAAATTAGAAAAGTAAAAGTTATATACCAATTTGCTCAAAATGAGAAATGCAAGATATACAAACATAAGGGGTGATAGTCTATTTATTTAGCTATTCCTATTTGTGGCTCCGTCCGAAGAAGATTAAAACTAGGCAAGATATACAAACATGTTATGCAATGAATCACTATGCCAGCTAATACCGTGCAGCCCTCGGGAATGTTTTCCACATATAAGACAAAAACACACACTTGAGCTTGTCCTCTTGCGCATTAGAGGATTGGGCTTTGTCTCTCATTGAGACCTACTACTTGCTGCAATTTACTTTCCACATTTTACTTTACTTGCACTACACAATTAAAACACAAAAACACCTGTTGCTTTTATTATTCCTTTGCTATTCTACTTACCAGTTCCTTCTGCTCCTCGTGGGTTCGACAACCTTTCTAATTCGAAAAGTACTACAATTGATCTCCTGCACTTGGGAGCCATCAGGCATCCAATATAAACTAATGCTCAAGTTATTGGAATTTGACTACTCCATTGAGTGCAAAAAAAAGACATGATAATAAGGTGGCTGATGCCCTGTCCAGAAAATATCAGAAGCCTGAGGAAGAAAAATATAGCACATGTCAAGCAATATCTCAAGCCATTCCTACTTGGATTGCTTAAGTGACCACCTCTTACATTGGGGATGATGATTGCACCAAGCTGTTACAAGAACTAGCTGTCAACAAGGACAGTAATCCCAATTTCACACTACAAGCAGGGGTCATCAGATACAAGAACAGAATCTACATTGGCTCCTCCACTGACCTGCAACATAGAATCTTCCTAACCTGTCATGCTTCTGCTGTTGGAGGGCACTCTGGTACTAGAGTAACGCTGAACAAGATTCAACATCTCTTTTACTGGCCACAGATGAAGAGAGCAGTCACTGAAAAAATTGTTGAGTGTCTTCTCTGTCAAATATCTAAAACAGAGAGGATAGCATATCCAGGCCTATTGGATCCCTTCCAATTCCAAAAAATAAGTGGGCAGAAATTAGCATGGATTAAAAGAAATTAGCAAGATATACAAACATGTTATGCAATGAATCACTATGCCAGCTAATACCGTGCAGCCCTCGGGAATGTTTTCCACATATAAGACAAAAACACACACTTGAGCTTGTCCTCTTGCGCATTAGAGGATTGGGCTTTGTCTCTCATTGAGACCTACTACTTGCTGCAATTTACTTTCCACATTTTACTTTACTTGCACTACACAATTAAAACACAAAAACACCTGTTGCTTTTATTATTCCTTTGCTATTCTACTTACCAGTTCCTTCTGCTCCTCGTGGGTTCGACAACCTTTCTAATTCGAAAATTACTACAATTGATCTTCTGCACTTGGGAGCCATTGGGCATCCAATATAAACTAATGCTCAAGTTATTGGAATTTGACTACTCCATTGAGTACAAAAAACGACATGATAATAAGGTGGCTGATGCTCTGTCCAGAAAATATCTGAAGCCTGAGGAAGAAAAATATAGCACATGTCAAGCAATATCTCAAGCCATTCCTGCTTGGATTGCTGAAGTGACCAGCTCTTACATTGGGGATGATGCTTGCACCAAGCTGTTACAAGAACTAGCTGTCAACAAGGACAGTAATCCCAATTTCACACTACAAGCAGGGGTCATCAAATACAAGAACAGAATCTACATTGGCTCCTCCACTGACCTGCAACATAGAATCTTCCTAACCTGTCATGCTTCTCCTGTTGGAGGGCACTCTGGAACTAGAGTAACTCGAAACAAGATTCAACATCTCTTTTACTGGCCACAGATGAAGAGAGCAGTCACTGAAAAAATTGCTGAGTGTCCTGTCTGTCAAATATCTAAAACAGAGAGGATAGCATATCCAGGCCTATTGGATCCCTTCCAATTCCAAAAAATAAGTGGGCAGAAATTAGCATGGATTTTATGGAAGGCCTTCCCAAATCCAGAGGCAAGGATGTTATCCTAGTGGTAGTGGATCGATTGACTAAATATGCCCATTTCCTCTCGCTGGCTCACCCTTACGCGGTACAGAAGGTTGCAAATTTGGTGGTTGACAACATCCTAAAACTTCATGGCCCACCTGTTGTGATGGTCACTGACCGTGATAGAATCTTCACCAGCAAACTATGGCAAGAGATATTCAATTCCATGAAAATTTCACTACACTTCTCAAGTACTTATCGCCCCCAGTCTGATGGACAAACCGAGCGCGTTAATCAATACCTCGAGCAATACCTAAGATGCATGGCTTTTGTAGAACCAGCAAAATGGATGGATTGGCTTGTAGCTGCAGAATGGTGGTATAACAACAGTTTTCACACAGCCATTCAAATGTCACCGTTTGAAGCACTTTATGAATACAAGCCTCCTCAATTAACAACCAATGTTTTCATATGGGATATATCTACTGAAGCTCAAACTACACTCTCTGCCCAGGAACACATGCTTCACATCTTGCAGCAGAATCTGCTCAAGGCTCAACGATCCATGAAGAAGTTTGCGGATCAAAAAAGGACTCCTCGCTCCTTTCTCATTGGCTACATGGTGTATTTGAAAATGCAGCCATACCGCGAAACCGCGCTGGGCAGACGCAACTCTCTGAAACTGACTTCAAAATGGTATGGTCCCTTTCGCATCATGGCAACAGTGGGCGATCGCGCATACAAATTACAACTACCTGAAGGCACTTAACTGCATGACGTGTTCCATGTAAATCAGCTGAAGAAGCACCTTGGTCCTCATGCTGTACCAAACCCTTCGCTCCCTCTTCTCACAATGGACGGCAAGGTAAAATTCGCCCCCTTAGCTGTTCTTGATCGTCGTCAGGTTCCTCGCAACGCTGGTAATTTTGATGTTGCAGTTCCACAATGGCTCATCCATTGGGAGAACATGTCTGCCGAGGATGCTACCTGGGAAGACGCAGAGTTCATTCAATGCACCTTCCCGGACTTCAAGCCGTGACGTCCTGAGTTAGGGGGGTGTATTGGCACGATACCACGACACTACATTCAGATACATGTAGCTTCTTCAAACAATCACCAACGGACAGGCTGGCAATGTACCGTTTGTCGGTGATCGAACGGCTACCAATCCTGGATTCGCTTGTTTCCAATTTACCCTTAACTGTCGTAATCTGAACCTTGTCCCTACTGGACATTCTTGTAATATTGCTTGAGCTTGTTGCTTCCATATAAAGGACGAGTGGGGAGGCTGGGTGGATCAAGCAATCCAAAACCTAAATTTTTGTTATTTGTTCATGTTATTTTCTTTCCCTAGTTAAGTAGATCTGGGCCTCGCGTGCTCCTTCCCTTTCTTCTTCTTCGTGATCAAGTCATGGACATCGGGCCCTAACACCTCTGTGCTTCCCCGACCACCCCTTCGAGTCTCTGGTGAGAAGAGGGTCCTCTGGGACCCCTCCCCTTCGCCGCTACCCCTCTGGTTCACTATGGCGCCAAAGGTCACCGTCGGCCGCCGCGCCACCTCGTCGCCGGCAAGGTTTCCGGCAACCATTTGGTCACCCCCGCCGCTCATTAGACCCCCCTCAGTCCCCTCCATCTCGTGAGCACTTTTGATTCAACGAATTCGCAACGGATCGATAAATTTGATGCTCACAGTGAAGATTCCCTCCGTGTGAGGTCAGGGTGATGTCACTGTGACGTCACAAATCCAATTTTCCCAATTTCCAGAAAATGTTTATTAATTACAGAAAAATGATTAATTTTGTAATTTCAATAACTTCTGTTTTATAACTCAGAAAAATATAAGAAAAACGTGGAAATGATCAGAAAAATGTACTCCTTCCAAATATTTCATTTTAAATCATGTTTGAGAAAGTTGATTTTTGAACATTATTTAATGTTGTTTAATTCATTTAAAAATAGGAAAATAATTTTTTATTCAATAAAATTAGAAAAGTAAAAGTTATGTACCAATTTTCTCAAAATGAGAAATGCAAGATATACAAACATAAGGGGTGATAGTCTATTTATTTAGCTATTCCTATTTGTGGCTCCGTCCGAAGAAGATTTAAACTAGACAACATATACAAACATGTTATGCAAACCTAGCTAAATCCGTGCAGCCCTCGGGAACGCATTCCACATATAAGACATAAACACACACTTGAGCTTGTCCTCTTGCGCATTAGAGGATTGGGCTTTGTCTCTCATTGAGACATACTACTTGCTGCAATTTACTTTCCGTATTTTACTTTACTTGCACTACACAATTAAAACACAAAAACACATGTTGCTTTTATTATTCCTTTGCTATTCTACTTACCAGTTCCTTCTGCTCCTAGTGGGTTCGACAACCTTTCTAATTCGAAAAGTACTACAATTGATCTCCTGCACTTGGGAGCCATCAGGCATCCAATATAAACTAATGCTCAAGTTATTGGAATTTGACTACTCCATTGAGTACAAAAAAAGACATGATAATAAGGTGGCTGATGCTCTGTCCAGAAAATATCAGAAGCCCGAGGAAGAAAAATATAGCACATGTCAAGCAATATCTCAAGCCATTCCTGCTTGGATTGCTGAAGTGACCACCTCTTACATTGGGGATGATGCTTGCACCAAGATGTTACAAGAACTAGCTGTCAACAAGGACAGTAATCCCAATTTCACACTACAAGCAGGGGTCATCAGATACAAGAACATAGTCTACATTGGCTCCTCCACTGACCTGCAACATAGAATATTCCTAACCTGTCATGCTTCTGCTGTTGGAGGGCATTCTGGTACTAGAGTAACTCTGAACAAGATTCAACATCTCTTTTACTGGCCACAGATGAAGAGAGCAGTCACTGAAAAAATTGCTCAGTGTCATGTCTGTCAAATATCTAAAACAGAGAGGATAGCATATCCAGGCCTATTGGATCCCTTCCAATTCCAAAAAATAAGTGGGCAGAAATTAGCATGGATTTTATGGAAGGCCTTCCCAAATCCAGAGGCAAGGATGTTATCCTAGTGGTAGTGGATCAATTGACTAAATATGCCCATTTCCTCTCTCTGGCTCACCCTTACGCGGTACAGAAGGTTGCAAATTTGGTGATTGACAACATCCTAAAATTTTATGGCCCACCTGCTGTGATAGCCAGTGACCGTGATAGAATCTTCACCAGCAAACTATGGCAAGAGATATTCAATTTCATGAAAATTTCACTACACTTCTCAAGTACTTATCACCCCCAGTCCGATGGACAAACCGAGCGCGTTAATCAATACCTCGAGCAATACCTAAGATGCATGGCTTTTGCAGAACCAACAAAATGGATGGATTGGCTTGTAGTTGCAGAATGGTGGTACAACAACAGTTTTCACACAGCCATTCAAATGTCACCGTTTGAAGCACTTTATGAATACAATCCTCCTCAATTAACAACCACTGTTCTTCCTATGGATATATCTACTGAAGCTCAAGCTACACTCTCTGCCCAGGAACACATGCTTCACATCTTGCAGCAGAATATGCTCAAGGCTCAACGATCCATGAAGAAGTTTGCGGATCAAAAAAGGACTCCTCGCTCCTTTCTCATTGGCTACATGGTGTATTTGAAAATACAGCCATACCGCGAAACCGCGCTGGGCAGACGCAACTCTCTGAAACTGACTTCAAAATGGTATGGTCCCTTTCGCATCATGGCAACAGTGGGCAATCGCGCATACAAATTACAGCTACCTGAAGGCACTCAACTGCATGACGTGTTCCATGTAACTCAGCTGAAAAAGCACCTTGGTCCTCATGCTGTACCAAACCCTTCGCTCCCTCTTCTCACAATGGACGGCAAGGTAAAATTCGCCCCCTTAGCTGTTCTTGATCGTCGTCAGGTTCCTCGCAACGCTGGTATTTTTGATATTGCAGTTCCACAATGGCTCATCCATTGGGAGAACATGTCTGCCGAGAATGCCACCTGGTAAGACGCAGATTTGATTCAACGCACCTTCCCGGACTTCAAGCCGTGACGTCCTGAGTTAGGGGGGGGTATTGTCAGGATACCACGACACTACATTCAGATACATGTAGCTTCTTCAAACAAACACCAACGGACAGGATGGCAACGTACCGTTTGTTGGTGATCGAACGGCTACCAATCCTGGATTCGCTTGTTTCCAATTTACCCTTAACTGTCGTAATCTGAACCTTGTCCCTACTGGACATTCTTGTAATATTGCTTGAGCTTGTTCCTTCCATATAAAGGACGAGTGGGGAGGCTGGGTGGATCAAGCAATCCAAAACCTAAATTTTCGTTATTTGTTTATGTTATTTTCTTTCCCTAGTTAAGTAGATCTGAGCCTCGCGTGCTCCTTCCCTTTCTTCTTCTTCGTGAGCAAGTCATGGCCATCGGGCCCTGACACCTCCGTGCTTCCCCGACCACCCCTTCGAGTCTCTGGTGAGCAGAGGGTCCTCTAGGACCCCTCCCCTTCGCCCTACCCCTCTGGTTCACTGTGGCGCCAAAGGTCACCGTCGGCCGCCGCGCCACCTCGTCGTCGGCAAGGTTTCCGGCAACCATTTGGTCACCCCCGCCGCTCGTTACACTCCCCTCGGTCCCCTCCATCTCGTGAGCACTTTTGATTCAACGAATTCGCAACGGATCGATCAATTTGATGCTCACAGTGAAGATTCCCTCCGTGGGACGTCAGGGTGATGTCACTGTGACGTCACAAATCCAATTTTCCCAATTTCCAGAAAATGTTTATTAATTACAGAAATTGATTAATTTTGTAATTTCAATAACTTCTGTTTTATAACTCAGAAAAATATAAGAAAAACGTGGAAATGATCAGAAAAATGTACTCCTTACAAATATGTCATTTTCAATCATGTTTGAGAAAGTTGATTTTTGAACATTATTTAATGTTGTTTAATTCATTTAAAAATAGGAAAATAAGTTTTTATTCAATAAAATTAGAAAAGTAAAGTTATATACCAATTTGCTCAAAATGAGAAATGCAACCTAGTTATGATGTTTTCAAATCCATTTGAGTACTTTAACCTGTACTAATTTTTATAACCGCCCGAAACCCCGTCCGGGGTCTATTTCGGGATAATTTCAATAAAGTTGCATAACTGACATACGAACCCTAGCAACCCATCGAACATGTTTAGGGCTTTATTGCAGTGCATTAAATTGCTCATGCATACATATTGCGCATTGCATCGATGACATGCATTGATTGTTGATTTTCTTGTTTCGGTGTTTGTTGCCCCTCGGTAGAAGGTGACTCCGAAGAGAAGGCCAACAACTCCAATGGCGGATACTTGATCCTAACCGACAATTCAAGCATTTATTCCTGAAGACTTTATCTGTTTTTCTTGAAGCAAGGAAAGCATAACCTCTTATCTGCCCATATATGATTTCGAAAGACTTTTAGTTCTCGTACATTGCATTCGATTCCAATGTATCTTGTGTCAGTAGTTAGAGTTCTCCTATACCATGCATAGCCCACTTATCCTGATCCACTACTCCTAGCAGCCATAGGTTTGATTGTGTTCATCGCCAAAGCGTTAAATATGTTGTTCTTAGTCATACATGCTTGTTATCTCTGCTCCATCCGATTGATGAATCAGAGTTACGAAAGAATCTAGTATGATAGGATGTTGTGGAAAGTTAAGAGATCTTGTTTAACATGATTTAAAGGTGTGGATGACGAGACCACAGAGGGTCTGTGGTGGTTGTCTCGTTCATGCCCCTAGGAGCGAGTTCTCGTCTTCGAGCCAAGACTGAGCGTGCATCCACTCGGGGGATTGGATTCCCCTCAGTCTCAACTTGCCTAGTTTGTTCCATGAGTTGCCTAGTTCGGGCTTTCCATTTGGATTTGCGGGAATATTAAAACCCTTTCAAAACTAGGATGTGGGGATGTATCGGCGCTCTACGGTAGGTAATCGTCGAGCATTGCGCACAACTATAGAGACCCGGCAGGAGATGGCCACTCCCTATTGGCGGTCCATCTCTACTCGGAGCGACTCATGGAATAGGCGAAGCAAGGGAAAGGCCGTGGTCAACCTCCATCTGCCGGCACTTCCCGGAATAGTGCCAACGTTCTGGCGTTAAGAGTTGGTTGGTACGTGTGGTTAAAGTTGTACACACCTGTAGGGTTAAATCTTTTCGAAAAGCCGTGTCCGCGGTTAAGGACGACTTGGTGACGGATTCTGTGATCATACATAACTTGAAAGGAATGACTAAAACTTGCTGATAACGGATGAAGGATGCCTCCTCAGAGATGCCGAGAGGGGTTACCTTGTAGCATGAGTTACCGGAACAACTTGAGGTAGTGATCTTTGAAGCACGAGGTGCTGAAATGATATTGGTGGATTAAAAAGATGATGATATCAGAACTTGAGTAGCTTTCTCATCTGTTTTCAAAATACTCCCTGAGACGTGCTATTCCTTCCTCAACTTGGAAAACAAAGATGGCTTTATGCAAAATAACCTTCATAATCTTTCTAAGAGAAGCAAATATATAATACGTTAACGAAGTCTTGTTGAGTACTAGCCATACTCATGTTTGCTTCAACTTGGTTCAGGTGGAGTTCCTCAGTTCGGTGGTGTTTCAACGTGGACATCGACGAGTAGTTTGGGGTTCCCAGGTAGCAGCCTGGAATCTATGGGCTGGGACGTTGCCTTATGTTGCGGCCTCTTAGGCTATTTTGGTTCTTGTTGGTTAGCAACATAATTTGTCTTCCGTTGTCTGATGTAATGTTGGGTCGTGTGACCTCTGCTTGTAAGCTATACTCTAGTAACACCTGTTTAATACAACTTTCATGTCTAGAGTGCAGCTTTGATCGGTTGTTGGTTTTGAGCCCGTTGTTATACAGTTTTGGCTATGCCTGCATAGTTGTCGCAGTCGAGGGGTTGTGGAGCCGATGATCCATGTCCGAGCCCGCATGCTGATGTGATTCGGCCTGGGGCGAGGTAACCCCAGTAACCCTCGATTGTTGTTGCACTTTCTGGACACATAGCAGCTCTGTATAACTTTGGTCCCGTTCCTTCAGTTTCATCCGACTCGTGGACGCTTGGGTATGCATAATTGGCTATGACTAGCAAGGATACAAGGATTAGTAGACTGGGGATCCGGACTACGTGCTGATGAATCCGGTCTGCCTGCCGTTGTTTGGTTCGGCCGGGGCTGGTAACCCTGAAGCCCTTGTGAGTCCATGGCTAGGAGCACATAACAGTGTGTATATCTCTGGGTCAGGGTCGTGACAGGGACACAAAAGACTTCTTGTATCGTAATTACAGGGTTGCTTGAGTGGGATATCTTTGACCTCTACCTCCCTGAGTTCGATAAACCTTGGGTGATCCATTTAAGGGAAACTTGCCGATGTTCTACAAACCTCTGAACTTGGAGGCCCAACACTGGCTACAAGAATAGAAGCGTGCATAGAAATCAATCTCTATTCTGGTGCCGTTGCCAGGGAGGTAAGGTAAAAGGTACTCACATCCTATGTGAGTGCTCGAAGTTATTTCCCTTAGATTTTGCAATTATATCTTTTGTTTGTTGTTTTCACTAGTTAGGATTATTTTTATTTGTTCCTTGTTTTTATTTTTACTAGTTAGGATTAATGGAAAACAATAAAAATATGAGAGAGCTTTATAATATTTATCTTGAGTTATGACATGAAGTGTTTGAAGAGAAAATTAAAAACCTATGGAGCTTTATTTGCATGCTAGTAGTAATTTTATTAGTATGAATTATTTGAACGCCATTATTGCTAATGCTATGGAAAAATCTAAGCTTGGGGAAGCTAGTTTTGATGCATATGATATTTTTAGTCCCCCAAGTTTGTAGGAGGTAATTTTCTTTGATGATACTTTGCTTCCAATATATATAATTATAATGATTGTGGTTCTAGTTCCACCTATTACTGAGGATAAATTTTATTGTGATTATGATATGCCTCCTATATATGATGATTACAATGATGATAATGCTATTTTCAGTCCATCTAGTGTTGAGGATAAAGTTCCTTATGATTGTACTATTCCTCCAATTTATGATGATTGCAATGATGGATGTGATAGTTTTACTCCCACTATTAATAATGAGAAGGAATTTAATTATGTGGAAAGTAATGATAATAATTTTATGCTTAATCATGATAAAAATTCTTTATGTGATATCTATATTGATGAGTCTATTCATGATTGTAACATCCCTGATTTTTGGAAAATGCAAAAATCACAAAAATTTGAAACTTTTTGTTTTCATATTGTGCAAGTCACCAAAAACCAAATGAGAAGCAAGAAACAAAAGAAAACAATACTTATTTCAATGAAATTGAGTTCACCAATCCAATTATGCCTTGTTCCTTAAACCCTAAAACCTTATTCAAAAAAATAAGCTTCTTTATATAAAGGGAATATCTTTTATTAACAAACCTTTACCTAAAATATTTACAACTCCAATATTAATCTGAATTTATTTTATGGCATCAAAAATCAAAGAATTATAAACCTTAATAAAGTTCTAATCCCCAAAAATATTTTGATGAGAATAAAATTATTAATAATAACTTTTAGTTGTTATTCCAAGTTTTAAACATGAAAGGGTGAAAATGAAATGCATTGCTTTGATAATAACATAACAAAAGGTTTTGAAAACAATATTATGACTAGTGGTTTTATTCTAAATTTTATTGATCAACAATAATAATTAATTGATATAAACTAATAAAATAGCATTAAGTTACTATTAATAAATCCTTCATATCCTAACTATGAAAATGGTTTGAAATTGACTTCCAAAACTATTATTTGAAATATTTAATGTCTCTAAAAATTTATTGAATCAAAAACCCCATTTTACTATTTTCTATTTTAAAATGGTATTAAGTACTATTAGTGAATTAATTATATTTTCAAAACATAAAAGAGATGAAAACTATTTGAAATGGTTTTGGAAAATAGTATTTGATCTTTATAAAGCCACTGAAATTATATTTGACTAATAATTGTATTTTATAATTTTCTAAATTAAAAATCACATTAAGCTCTATTAAGGAATTATTTCAAATTTCCAAAATTCAAAATAAAATATGTTGAAAAGTTTACAAAAATGTTATTGCTGGAAAGCATTTGGAATTTTAAGAATTTTGAAATTTGTTGCATGATAATTGGATTTATAAAACAGAAGATATAATTAAAACAATTAAACAGGAAATAAAAGAAAAATCTGGATGACGTCATTGCTGACGTCACCATCGTCTCCCTCCTCCCGCCTGGAATCACGCCCGTGACAGGGGATTTCAAATCCCGTCGATTCCTCGCCATTAAGGCCGTTAATGCCTTCCCCCTCTGCCTCTATAAGATGCCCACGGCCCCCTCTCCATTTCCCCTCTCCTCCCTCTCCTTTTTATGCCCGTAGACCACCGCAATAGCTCGCCGGAGACAGAACCTACCGCCGCCGTGCTTCGCGAATTCCGGCCAGCAGGTCGCCGCCGCCATCTACGCCCGAGACTCGCCGGAGCTCGTCGCCGCACCGTCCGCGTTGCTCCATCTTTCCCGGAAGCGCGAGCAAGCGCCGTGGCCACCCGCGAGTTCGCCGTGCCGCGCTGAGCGTCACCATGGTCCCCCCGAGCCCGGAGGCACACCGGAACGCGCCGCCGTCAACCTCCCATGAGCAGCACCGCCGCCATCGCCATTTTCCGGCGAGATCCCTCCGGTGAGCTCCCCTCCTTTCTCTGTGCCTCCTTTCTCTGTGCCGTCAGATCTGAATCCAGTGGACTAGATTAGATCACTTAACCGAACAGGTATCAGCCAATAGGAACACGCCACGTGCGAGCCCATTTGGCAGCGCCCGTTCTGTTATCCGTCGCCCACGCAGCACGTAGCCGGCCCAGGCCCAGTCCATGTGTGTCGCCCTGCGCGGCAAATAACAGATCTGAACCCAGCCCATCTCTGGATTTAAATCCGAATAAAAATAAAATGTAAATTTTGCAGAAAAGCCCCTACATCTTAGATCTACCATATGTTTTCAACCAATTAGCCAAATTTAGCAATCTTGGACTTTTTGAAAATCCCTTGACATGTAGAAACTTTTGGCACTGGCCAAATTCAAATTTGACTAACTTAAATTTGTTCAATTTCAAATATGCTTGTTTGATGAAATTTGGCATAATTCAAATTCTACAAATCCAAAAATTATAAATAAAATATATTTGGAAACCTTAGGATGTGTACTTTCATATCCCATGTCCAAAAATAATTGTTGATCAAATTAAAATTGAACTTAGAATTAATTGGAGTATTTGAGTAATTTTGTCATAGATTTAATTCTGTAAATAATTTCAATATAGTTCCTTTTGCAAAATTGTTCCATTTGACAACCTTGGACCAGAAAAACCTTGCCCAACCATTTTGGACACCCTTGGACCATGACCATGTATTTTAGCCAAAAATCCATCATAGTAGTCCATCTAGTTATTATGTCTTAGATTTTGTTTCTATTTCTTTCTACCATTGTTTGTTGTGGCCATTTTGAATCCAAGACCAAGTCCCTTGTATGTAAACCATCTAAGAGACCAAGTAGTGAACCTCAAACACTAGTACTATAGGTTTCTATCTACTCCTCCATCCCCCTATTCTTGCTTCAAGAAATCCATCAAGTTAGCAAATGGAAAACAAGACTCAAGAAATAGAAGGTTATTCACTTTCAACCTGGTGGCAACATGAAGAGCTACAAGGAAGATCAATGAAGAAGTTTTGGACAGAAGACTTAGACTCCACAACAACTAGAAGCAAGTCAAGAAGTACAAGTGTGAAGAAATTCAGTAGAAAGCATCTCCCTCTCTCTTTCTATCCTTCTTCTTTTTTTTTTCCAAATTGACTTAGTGGTATATGTGCCCATCTTATAACCAAACCAATTAGTGAAGTGAAAACCATGAAGACTATCAAGACCAAGAGAAGCACCACACCAAGGAAGGAAACAATTTAGATGGCATGATGATGATCTTCAAGAAGGCAATCACATGAGGTCTAGGAGAAATCCATACAAGTTGAAGAATAACAAGTTGTTTTTGTCCAACCATTGACCCAAATAGAAAACCCAAGACGGCCCAAACGGCGTATGGACCAAATCCGGCTAAGGACGCAGAAGCTTCCGGAAGGCCCAGGGCTTGTAAGGATCGTAACCCGGATTGTGGGTTACGATAAGGAAAGCTAGGATACGTATGTAGAGTTCGAGTAGGACTCAAGGAGCGCTTTGTATGGCAAGCCAAAGGGGGTATGAGTACTATATAAACCAACCCCTAGGTTTCGCCTGAGAGAGATTCAAGTCATAACTGTAACACCTATTATCGAGTATCCAGTATAATCATATCGAGATCCGGCGAGTTGTGTTCCGGCTCTTAGATTGCTTTTCGCCATGTCTTCCTTCAAGCTAAACCCTCTCCCAAATACCTGTGTCGACTTGCCCCTAGATCAGTTACCCCCGGTAACATCTGCCGTGATTATCCCACGACAGTTGGCGCCCACCGTGGGGCCTGCGTCCAAAGGTGTTTACATCACGGGAGAAGCTCGGAAGAACATGAGGAACCTCGTCGTCGGAGAAATCTACGTCAACAACCAAGGAGAGAAGATGGTAGACGATTCTGGCTGGGGGCCAGAGTCGGATTACCTCGAGACCGGATCCGTCGTGACAGTCGGCCGCATCAACGTCTTCATCGGTATGGTATGTGCTTCCAATTCAAGCCGTGATAATCTTGAATCTGATTCTGTGTCAGGGGAGGACACGCGTGTTCAATCGGAAAAAGAAGAATCGATCGGAACAACGGGTCCGACAGAGAGGGAGGAAGGTGCCGAGTCTATACGGGATTTATCGGAGGACCGATACGAGAAGGAAAATAGCGAAGAGGAAGAACGGTACGAATCTACGCCAAGCATTATGCGCCGGGTTGCAGTTTATGCGGCCCCCGCAATCAATACCAATCAAGGAAACGCAGCCGCGGCGCCAGTCGGGGCGGCGCAGGTGCTGGCTCAGCAACAAGGTACGGCTGGCCCGATCTTGGCCCAAGTCGATGGAGAATCGGCATCAGTCACCAGTCGCCCAGCGGAGGAGGAGCGACACGCAAATATGTTTGGGTTCCAAGCAAACCGGACACCGGGGGCGGGCCCCTCGAATCCGCGTCACCCAGCTCTGTTTGATAATAATTTGATCTTGGATCCCACAGTCCTAGCTACAGTTATCACCCCAGAAAACGCAGCAGAGCGTGTAAGAGATCTGGACGTGGCTCGTCGTGCATTGGAGCAGCAAAGAAGGCAGGTAGAAGCAGAAAAGCAGGGGATGGCAGCGCGGCAGCGGGAACTGGATGACCTAGAGACCCGGCTTCGGGAAGAAACGACGAGGATTCACCAAAGGCACCGAACTATGTTACCGGCAACAGGAGGGGTTATCAACCCGACTGCCCTGGTGTTCACGCCTCAAGATCAGCCAATCCCACCGGCGAACCAAGGGACCATACCGCAACCAGCAACGAGAGTGCAGCCGGTAAACGCGCCAGCCGGGTTACCCTTGCCTCGGACGGGGGCGACAGCCGGCAACACCATGCCGCCTCCACCATCGCGATTCCGTACCCCAGCAGGTCACTACAACAACCCCATGGACAACGTGTATGCAGCAACACTCGCATTAAACCAGATTCCTGTAAGAGACTCGCCGCACGCAGAAGAAACCCGGCGAGCGATAGATCTGCTGCACACCGCGGTAGCACAGCAAGTCAATTATCCAGATCACAGAAGTGGGATGCATGGGACGCCATACGTGAGTCAACAACAGGGCAACGTCCAAACAAGCGCGGCACGACGAAGGGAAGAGCAACAGCAGATGCCACCCCCACCGCGCGTCCAGACAGTACCGGCAGTATCAGCAGCACAGGCAGTAGTGGACAGCTCCAGGGCCAGAAGAGCCGGGGCCGGGTCTGCAGCACACGATCCACCGGTGGCTCCTCACCCCGTGGCACCCCCGGCCGGGTCACGCATTTCCCGGGCGAGACCAGCCCCAACCACCCTTGCGGGACCCAAGTGTCTCTCGGATGATATCAGAGCGGAACCTTACCCGGAAAAGTTCAAAGAACCGGGGAAAGTAGTGAATTACGAGCCAACGATGGATCCGGAAACGTGGTTAAGCAGCTACGAGATGGCAATGTCAATTCGCAACGCATCCGAGAATCTCCAAGCCAAGTTCATGTACTTAATGATGTCAGAGGGAGCAGCAAAGTTATGGTTCACCAATTTACCGGAAAAGTCGATCAAGTCGTGGGAGGAGCTAAAAACCGCATTTATCAAGCACTTCCATGGGACCTGTAGGAAGTTATTTACTATTGATGACTTAGAAAGGTGCGTCCAGAAGAAAGGAGAGTCAGCACGAAGCTGGGTACGCCGGGTTATGGAGATACTCCACTCATCTACAGATATCCAACCAAAGGACGCACTACAAGCTATGGCGAAAACATGTAAGTATGTTCCTTTAGTACAAAAGCTAACCCGCATGAAATCCAGCAGAAATGCAGCGGAGGTTACGATGGGAGAATTAATGGATGCATGCAACAAACACGCTGCAACGGATACTACAGAAGAGGAAGTTGATGACAAGAAGGCAAAAGCAAACGCAAGTAGCAGTGGGAAGACCGGCAATGGATCGGCACCAAACAACAATGGAAATAGCCAGAACAAGCGCCCGTTTGAGGGGAGTTCCGAGTTTGTGGCCAATACAGAGGCCGGGTCTTCGAGACCTAGATCCGAAGGGAATTTTAATACCGGAAATCACAATGGGGGACACTACCAAGTACCCCCAAGACCAAGCAACAGTTGGGACATATTTAGGATGGCGTGCCCGAAGCATAGCAGGAATGGCAAGCCGGCCAATCATTCATTGGAGCAGTGTGCCGACTTACAAAGGTGGAAGAACGAGGAAGTGAACAGGGCCATGCGAGGTGCGGGCCGAGGAGGAGGTCCGGGTCTAGGTGGAAATTCGGGCAACGGGCCGCCCCCAGCCGGCAATCCGCCAGTTGGAAATCAAGGTAACAATCAAGGGGGAGCGGGAGGATTTCAAGCTAACCCCAAACAGCTGGGTCAGTATCATGTGCACACTACTGGAGGTTCTAGCAAGGACAAGAAGATACTGAAACAAGCAGTTAATTCAGTCTCCTCCGCTGTTCCAAGATATTTGAGGTGGTCAGAGCAAGAGGTAACATGGAGCAGAAGAGATCACCCGGATAGGATTGATCACCCGGGAGTCCTGGCTTTGGTAGTGGCGCCACAGGTCAATGGTTACGAGCTGAAGAAAGTCTTGATGGATGGAGGGAGTAGTATCAATATCCTGTACTGGGAAACTTTTCTGCGCATGGGCTTAAAGGAATCACAGTTGCAAAAAAGTACAACAGTTTTTCACGGGATAGTGCCGGGTCATTCGGCATGCCCCGAAGGAAAAGTGGCATTGGAGGTAGCTTTCGGGGAGTCAAAGGACAATTATCGAATCGAGTGGCTTACCTTTGAGGTAGTAAAGTTGCGCAGCCCTTATCATGCATTGTTTGGAAGGCCGGCTTATGCCAAGTTCATGGCAAGACCATGTTATGTGTACCTACAGCTGAAGATCCCGGGTCCTAAAAAGACCATCACCGTACACGGAAACCGAGATATAGCAGCTGAGTGTGATGAAGGAGACGCGGCAATGGCCGAGCAAGCCTGTAGGAAGGAAGAGCTCAAACATTACCGTTCTCAGGTGGACCTAGAAGAGAGAGCAACGTCAAAAAAGCCAACTCCTGAGGGGGACAAAGCAAAAGTTAGGGCAGAACAAAACCCTAAGATGGTAGGCTTCATCGGGAACGATATTTTCAAAACTCTCAGTAGGGAAGAAGAAGACGTACCACCATCCGCAGCTGATCACGTGTCAAGGGCGATATACCCGGAATGGCTAGCAAATCCGGTACTCATTACGAAAGGGCATAGCAAGTGGAGAATGTGTATCGGCCGTACCAACGCGAGGCCGATTCTCGAGAATAACTAAAGCAGTGTAATGGGCGGCAGGTTTCATACGCACTCTTTTCCTATCCAGGGTACCTAAGGGGACTGGAAGGTTTTTAATGAGGCGGCCTGCTGATTCAAATAAGAAATTTTTATCAATAAAAGAAGATGGTTTCGAGTCTTATCATGATCCTTGCTTCAGTTACAAGTAAGTAACATTGTTATTATCAATACATCAATATCATCGAAATACGTTACGTGAATATAGGTCTCCGGAGGGTTGATCTACTTCAATAAGTAATCACAAACCCGGAGACCCGGCCATGATGCCTATAAGTTATGGGGGCTGGTTACTCGTACAAACGGGTGCGGCTACAATCCTATAACTGGACGAAGGAGCCAATTTTCTTGATTATTCTTACTTAAGCTCGATGTGACTCGCACCAAAGTGGCATGATCTGTTCACTTACGATTACAATCAAACTATGCAGCCCAATGGAGCGTGCTTGATTTTGTTTTTCGTATAGATGCAACGACATGGTATCCACGCGAAAGCCGGCTTATAGTACAAGGTAATCAAAAGGGTCATCTAAACCACAAGTCCATGCAGAGTATAAGGCTAACATAGCCGGAAACTCAACAAATATTAAGCATGACTTCAGTATTTATGAGAACAGCTATTGGTCTTCAGCTTGGTAAACAGCAGTATGTCATCTGAGAAAGCCCACGCCCCCATAGCTCGTACTTTGGGTCATGGGGACTGGGGACTTCGAAACAGAAACAAACTATTTAACTACCAAGGTCTGTAAACCTTAGTTGCCGAGTATTGGGGACTTAAAGAAAAGTCCATCTATCAAAACCTACGATACTCGGTTAACCGAGTCTCAAAAGGAAATTGAAAGCAAGAGTTCGAAGTATCGAGAATAAGCTCATAAGTAACACAAGGATGGATATTATCAAAAGCCAGGGAAGGCAAAGAGTTATCATGAATTAACAAAGCATACAGTCATAGTATCAGCATCAATGGCGCACAGGCGCACTACAAAAATCATATCAGTATCGAGAAACGAAAAGCACAAGGTAGCATCCTACTCGGCATCCTGAGAGCGGCCCTCCGGGTCTAGATCTTGGACTTGCTCCTTGACCTTGCCAGCAGTTTTGCTCAGGCTCTTCACATCTGGACGGACAGGCGGAGGCACGGCCGGTGTAGAGGTGGACGGCTTTGCGCCTAGCTCTGCTTCTCTCTTTGCGGCCTCTTCTTTCCTCCTGGCCAGGTCAGTCGACCATCTTTCCACCATATCAAAAGGAGGAGGTGCATCCACCAAAATAACTTTGCCCTCAGCGTCATATGAACTCATGATCTGGTCCAGCTCCATTTTGTCGGCCAAGGTAGTGGCTGAGGGGCGTACAGCACGTTGAATATCTTTGAAGTCCTTGGGCTCAAACTTGGACCCGTCAGCTTTGAATTCTGGAAACCCGGATGTTACCTTGGCCGGGTCAAGCTTAGGAAAATAAGCCTTCGCCAGTGTAAGGGCCCGGGTCATTCCAATCCGGCAAGCTGAGCGCTTCATTATCTCAATCCATCCAGGCACCGTTGAGAAGGCCTGCATAAGATTATCTTCTCCCGGGTATACCTCAGAAGGCCACTTGATAGCATCCAGCAAAAGTTTCGTGCCGGCAAAAAACGTCCGGAGCATAGTCTTCAGAGTTTTAACTTGAGTAATGGCATTCTCCTCCGGAGCAGCAAGGTTAGCACCTGCAATCGAAACATGCAAGAGCATATCAGTAATGTTGGTTATTACAGCAGCAAGATAGAGATACGCAAATTAATCGCAAATAGCAAACTTACTTAGCAAGATACGGTAAGTGTCCGTAAGCTGAGTCGACAGGTTATTCAGCGAAGACTGGGCAGTATTGTACTTCTTCTTGTAAATGGAGACATCTTTTTTCAATGTCTTTATCTCCGCTTCAAGGGCCTCCCTACGCTTAACTTCAGCCAGCAAGAGCTGCTCAGCTTTAAGTAACGCTTCATCTGACTGAGTAATCTCTGCCTGCAAAGGCCGGGTAAAGCTGTGAGCCGGATATCATGAGAGTGTTTCATCTGAGGAAATGAGTACCGGAAAGTACTATGCGAAGTACCGAGGATAATTAAAGAAAATTATACTCGGGACTTGGGGACTGGACGTATAATAAGGAGTATCACGTGAAAGTTACCTGATGTGCTGCAGCCATACGTTCTAAGACAGTCCCTTCTGAAGCTTTCATGGCGAGAAGAGCGCTCATAAGCTGGTTAAAGTCAGCGTTATCCGGGTTAGATGGCTCGGGTACCTGGAAAGTGGGAAAAGGAGCATTTCTTGTAACAGGAGGTGGCACCCGGGTCATCCGAATGTCGGAGTCTGGTCCCCCTCCCGCGCTTGAAGCTGCTCCCTTCTCCTTCTCGCTTGCGTGCGAAGCAGTTGGATACTCGGCGTCATGCCTAGCTGGCTCCGGTGGCGACACTTGCTCGTCGCCAGTCGTGGTGAAGGCATCGTCAGCCGGCTCGCTCTCGACCCGGACCCTAGCCCCGGAGTCCTCCTGGTCGCTACTAATAACCGTGGCTCTGAAGAAGGCGCAAGGGCGCAATTAGTCTTTAATTTTAAAAAAAAAAAAGGATGAAAGTTCGGTGTAATATCAGGAAAAGGCGCTTACCCGGTGTTCACCGGGAAGTCCGAGGGAAAGCCGTCACTAGACCCGGAAGAGACTGGAAAATGGCAAGAAAGACCTGGGATTATGTTACAAAGGAACGATCGGAAAGAAATTTTGTTTACAACAAATACCAGGGTGTTGAACCGGGGGCGGCGAAGCGACCGGGTTAGGGGTCTCGTTGCCCGGATGATTCCGGGTTACTCGGCGCCTAGTCGCGGGCGGCTCCTTCAGTTACGATCAAAAGGGGTGGAGATGGGGTTAGCCCCGGAGTGACGTTATGGAAACAGAAAACCAAAGTGTGAGGAGATGAAGTAAAAACCTGGAGGGCTATCCTCTGGGATTTCCTCTTTGTTCCGGCTTTGGTGGCCGGCTCCGGCTCTTCCTCCTCGCTGATGGACCCGCCCCTGCTGTCTGTTTCTTCTTCTTCGCTTTGGTCCTCTCGCTCTGAAAAATATCCGAGTTCCCGCATAAAGAAGAAGAAGTGGCAGGATATAACGTGTGCAAGGGAATCAAGTGTGTACCTTCATTCGAGTCAATGACATCGTCTTCCTCCTCCGCGTCTTCGGAACTAGGAGAGGTGTCGACCTTCCAGAAGGCGTCATCGGCCTGAGGAGAGAATGCCAGAGTAATGGTTAATATCAAGACAAGAGAAGCGGATAAAAGTAAGCTGTCAGAAGTCAAAATCAAAAGGCAGGGAACTTACTGCGGGGGCTGGATTCTCGAGGGTAAAAGGTTCTAATCCGGCTATGCCCGGATTACCTCGAGTTTCTCTGTCAGGAAACCCTTAATCGTTTTGTTGATGTCACCCGGAGCAAGGGTGCTGGTAGAGAAGCGGATTGGGTCCGTGGTTTGACCCGAGTATTCGCACATCAGCTTCTCACGAAGGGAGTTTGGCTGAATGCGGAAGCTAACCCAGGTCTTCACCAGGTTTAGTCCGATGAGGCCTCGGGCGGACAAGATGGAGATCCTAGCTAACAAAGGCAAGATCGCCTCCCTGTCTGAGTCAGGGGCGAAGGCGTTGAATTTCTCGGAAATGTCAAGTTGACCCTCCGAGTAACCCGGCAACTTTTTTTCGCCGGGTGGAGAGGTATCCTGGCAGTAGAAGTAAGAAAGCTGCCAGTGTTTTACGTGAGAATTGAGAGAAATGGGAGGCATAAGGGAGTTCTTGCGGCGCTGGATAGAAACCCCGCCGCAAGTAAGAAGTGCGCCGTCGCCGCTTTCGCGACACGGCTTGCACTGGAAAAGTTCGACAAAAAGAGCCAGACTTGGCGGAGTGCACAAGTAAGACTCGGAAAGAACGATAAAATGGGAGATGTTTAAAATGGAGTTCGGGCCTATATCAAAGATACGGAGTTTGTAGTGGTCTAAGACGTCACGGAAGAAGGGATGACCCGGAGGCCTGAAGCCCCGGGTCACGTGTTCAACGAAGCATATTACCTCATCCGTGGCTGGAGAAGGCCGGGTTTCGTTGCCAGGTGCTCTCCAGCGGATGGATTCCTGTGGAGGTAGGATTCCAAGCTCTACCAATTCCTCCAGTTTGGTCTTGGTGATGGAGGACTTCCCCCAGTTGGCTGAAATGGCGTTTGTGGATTTAGCCTTAGCCGGCTGTTTCCCCTGCCTCTTGGGCGCCATGGGATTGACCTGGTGAAACATTGAAGAAAAGGACGTAAGAAACAAAAACTTGGAAGTTAGCAGGTAAGCAGCTATCGGCAATTTAAACGTAATCCGGCTATTGCCTCGCCGGGTTAAGTATGGTTCGTCCGGGTATCAAGTGACTTTACAAAACCCAAAGAGCTTTCCGCAAAAGCAAATGTTTGGAGAAGCTAGGGGGATACTTATACGCATACTATCTGCGAATGAGCCGGAGAAGTAAGATTTTCTGAGGAGGGAGAGCAAAGGCGGAAACTCTAGATGGCCCGAGCCTAGATTGGGGATCTTATTTCTAAATTTGTGACCAAATTAGTGATTACTGGAGTTAGGGAAGCAATACAAGCTATAAATCCTATCTATGGGAGTGATTATAGTGGAAATCGGTGAGTTAATTTGGCGCAGCCCGAGAAATCGCGGACCGCTCGATTCAGATCCAATCTGAGGAAGAACTAAGAAATTGCGAGAATAAGCTGGAGGGTGTAAGGAACTTACCGAAGAGGATTGGAGTAAGGCCTTGCGGAGACAGATAGCGCAAGATTCGTGCCCTTTCGTGACCGTTGGCCGGCGAATCGGAGGCTTGGCGGCGGATTCGGGAGCTGGAGCGGTTCGTGCGGTGGCGGAGCGCAAACGAAGTCGGATGGGCTCCGGCGAGATGCGTGGGGTTCCCGTGGTGGCACTCTGCGAGCTCGAGCTTGGGAAGAAGTGGAATGGGGGAAATGAGCCGTTAAGAGTTGGATTTGCTCATTGGTCTTTATTTATAACCGTCCGGGTGGAAAGGCTTGGCCTAACGGTCGAGACCCGGGGAATGCGGAGTAATTGGTGATTTCGAAATTTGAAAGGCACATTTTATGCGCAGGCCAATATGATCCAGAGAAAAAGGAAGGGGAAATTGCCTTCCCTGTATCAGCGGTAGTTATCGAGAAGGATGTGGAGTCAGGGAGTTTCCTATTGAGATTTAAGTTTGAGAGATTAAGGAAGAACCTAAAAAGAAGAGCCGGGTTTTTACCTGGCTTCCTTGGCGCCAGTCTCGGCTATTCATAGACGCGCTGCGTCTTAATCCTCATGTGTTTGCATCTGATATTTCTGTAGGGAATAGCCAGCGCTTCGAAGAGTAAATCTTGGAAGCCCAAGCTATTCTGGGGACTACTGATGAGGGGATAGTAACTCGGTATGCCAACCCCAGGTGTAATCCGGCCCAAACGGCGTATGGACCAAATCCGGCTAAGGACGCAGAAGCTTCCGGAAGGCCCAGGGCTTGTAAGGATCGTAACCCGGATTGTGGGTTACGATAAGGAAAGCTAGGATACGTATGTAGAGTTCGAGTAGGACTCAAGGAGCGCTTTGTATGGCAAGCCAAAGGGGGTATGAGTACTATATAAACCAACCCCTAGGTTTCGCCTGAGAGAGATTCAAGTCATAACTGTAACACCTATTATCGAGTATCCAGTATAATCATATCGAGATCCGGCGAGTTGTGTTCCGGCTCTTAGATTGCTTTTCGCCATGTCTTCCTTCAAGCTAAACCCTCTCCCAAATACCTGTGTCGACTTGCCCCTAGATCAGTTACCCCCGGTAACATCTGCCGTGATTATCCCACGACATTTTTCCCTTTGATGATGAAGTTAGTAGACCTACCCTAACCACAATGGAAAATACTAACATAGTCACTCAAATATTTTTGAAGGTGAATATGACCAAGTGTTTGCATGTATTACTTTAGTTGAAGAAGTAATATGTTTATTCTTAGTGAACTCTTGGAACTTCCTCGACAAGTATGGTTATAATAAAGTTTGATCACTACAAACTCCACCTAGTCCTTCCCAAGTAAACCATTGGAATTTCCTTAACAAGTATGAGACCATTAGAGAATGAATGTTTCAACTCAAACCTAGACCTTGTCCTAACCAACTTGGTTAAGCCCCTTTTTATATGTTAGTTGCTTTTCTACACTTGTATGATTGTTTGGTAGGATGTTTGTTTATTTTGTTATTGTGTTTTCAATGAATAGATTGTACGGAGAGCAACGATCTTTTGTGAAGAGAGTGTGATACCTTCACCAACTTCAACAAGGCAAGTAACACACCATCAACTACCCATTATTTTCTATATGCATTAGTTGATTTTGAGTAGTATGCATGATAGGAAATTTTACTAAGTTATACTATGCTATGCTATTATCCTAGTAGTGTGTAGCCATCCCTTTTACCTTGTTATTTTGATAGCCCTAGAATTTATTAGGTGCTATGCAATGTTACAAATTGTTTTACAGATGTTGAGGAAAAATCCTAAGTATAACTAATGAATGAACCACCTGGGTGGAAGTGGTAAGACTGGTTTATGTTGAGTGTTGCCTCAGGGCCCTTGCCTAAGGGTTATTCCACTTGAGGTTGTCACTTGCGGATGGCCACCCAGGAACAAAGAGATTACTATGTCCTTCTAAGTTTAGTAGCTTCCCGTGCAGCCTTTAGTCATGTGGGCTCTGTCTTGATCAACTAAGTTGAATGAACTCACTAGGCTTACAAGCAGATGTAGCATAATTATAGGTGGAACGGGTAAGCCAAACGGTGGTGGAATTTCTTCTGAAAGATCTCGTCTCAATCTTCTCCTTTCCTTAATGCACTCAGGGTGTATAGGATGTTTGGGCTGATTTGAGTCTGAAGGTGAAAGTGCACAAACTCTGCAGAGTCAACAAACTAAGATCTTAGCCGTGTCCCCGGTTATGGACAACTATGAGCAGCTGGACAAGGATTGACGGAAGAATCTCATCATCAATTTCAATAAGTAAAATTTGACCAAGTGAACAGTAGTAGTGGTGCTTGGATCTTAATCCAATGTTGCCACCCTTTTGAAAAGAAAAGTTTGTTTTACAAAAGTGATAAGAGAAAACTGGCTTTATGCAAACTTAGCCAAAACTCCACTCAGCCAAATAAGCATGTAGTATTAGTCTTGCCATTTATATCCACCATAGTGTTACTTGCCAATACATTAAATTGTATTGACTCCCTTGTGGCTGCATATTCCATATTGCAGATATTTCTCAAGACGAGTGAGGATTTCGTTTAGGATCTCGAGACTATCGCCAACATGTATTGCCTGTGGCACATGAAGAAGATGGGCTCAATGTTGTTCTATGTTTTCCGCTGTAATACTTTGTTTTCTGCTAGTCTTCTAAGACTATGCAAGTTGTAATACTATTTTGTAAAGACTGGATCATGCGATGTAATAGAATTTGATGCATTTGCATGATATTTCATTTTGTACTGTGGTGCTAGCAATTGATCCAGGGACTAGCACAATAACACAGGTATTCCATCTTTATTAAAAGTTGGGATGCTACAAAATGGTATCAGAGCATTGTGTTGCCTGTAGGATTTGAGACCCTAAGTTTGGATTAGAATAGGAAAAGCCATAGGAATAAAATATATATATATATATACTTTTTAACAACTCCACAAAGAAACCTTTTATATCTTCATTTCTCCTCGTACTCCTTTCCATGATACATTTCTAATGTGTACTCCTATCTATAGATGACCAACATCATTGAATCACTCACGAAAGGACCAATGATGACCATGACCCTGGAGTGTGACACTGATTTTCCAAGAGCATTGAAGGATGTCATGTTAATCATGGGATTTGAAGGACCAGCAGTCTACTGGGGTTTTCCCTACATAGATGAGGAGGATGGTTTCGAATATTGGTGGGTGCAGATTCATCTATACAGAAACAAGGAGTACGACCACAAGATGGGAGGAGATTGCATGTTCACCAACAGGATAATGCATTTTTCATTCCTCGATTCAGCAAGAAGTGCTGCATGGAGTGCTATTGAAGAACTTAATGAGAGACTCAAGTGGAGACTTCACAACACTAAGAAGATTCTCAAGGAAGCCGAAGAAGAGATCAACACTCTTGAAAAAGAGATTTCAATGTACAAGAACGCGGAGATCATCGTGAAGACTGAGTATTGAAGACCTCTCATGAGGAATAAAGCAAGAAAGTTGTTACCCTGTCTTAAATAGTAGACCACCATGAGATGTAATAAAGTTGTGAGACACGAAACACGATTAGAGTATTGATCATAATAATGAGTGTTGTATGACAATATTAGTGTTTTCTAAAAACCATGTTGTTTGGTGTGATGAATGTGTTGCTTTGTGTTTGTTAGGTGTTGTTTGTAAGATGAGTTTCCTTGATCTGCTATTTTGGATAAGAACCTTCCTTGGCCATTTTTCTAAATCTCTACTCATCCCTACTAGACCAAACCCAACACCATACTCATCCACCAACCATAGTGAGAACCATTTGGAATCATACAACCTTTACCATATTGATACACAAGCCATCCCATTTGAGGAATGCTAGTATCAAATTGCTTTCTTCTGTGTGAAGGAACAATCACATCCATGATCAATGCCAACTGCCTAATAAGGAGTATCAAGCCAATCAACAAGTGAAGTGAACCCCAAGTTGCATGAGCTATGAAGATTTCAGAGCCAACTACACCAAGAGAAGAAGTAATGAAGAAACACAACTACCCAGTTTGTGTTACATGAGAGTTTGTTTAGAAATAGCATGACGTTTGCCTTCAAGGATGACAACAACAAGATGGAAGATTGTTAAGGATATCAAAAGACCAAGTTGAGAGTGAACCAAAGGCTTTTGATTGACCCAAAGAGTGACCCCTTAGTGTCAAAGGTAGTCCAACAGACCTATGTTGGTCTACACCTCTACCACAAAGGAAAGATCTACTCAAGCTAATCTAGAATCCATCTACACTCCAATCTAATGAAATTAGACTACCCACAAAAGTTTCTTTTAAGGGTGGTAGCCCCCAGTTATTCTGGAAACCAATCACCCATACCTATCTTTCTTTCTAACTTTCCCAAATCTCGGGACGAGATTTCTTTTAAGGGTGGTAGTCTGTAACATCCCTGATTTTTGGAAAATGCAAAAATCACAAAAATTTGAAACTTTTTGTTTTCATATTGTGCAAGTCACCAAAAACCAAATGAGAAGCAAGAAACAAAAGAAAACAATACTTATTTCAATGAAATTGAGTTCACCAATCCAATTATGCCTTGTTCCTTAAACCCTAAAACCTTATTCAAAAAAATAAGCTTCTTTATATAAAGGGAATATCTTTTATTAACAAACCTTTACCTAAAATATTTACAACTCCAATATTAATCTGAATTTATTTTATGGCATCAAAAATCAAAGAATTATAAACCTTAATAAAGTTCTAATCCCCAAAAATATTTTGATGAGAATAAAATTATTAATAATAACTTTTAGTTGTTATTCCAAGTTTTAAACATGAAAGGGTGAAAATGAAATGCATTGCTTTGATAATAACATAACAAAAGGTTTTGAAAACAATATTATGACTAGTGGTTTTATTCTAAATTTTATTGATCAACAATAATAATTAATTGATATAAACTAATAAAATAGCATTAAGTTACTATTAATAAATCCTTCATATCCTAACTATGAAAATGGTTTGAAATTGACTTCCAAAACTATTATTTGAAATATTTAATGTCTCTAAAAATTTATTGAATCAAAAACCCCATTTTACTATTTTCTATTTTAAAATGGTATTAAGTACTATTAGTGAATTAATTATATTTTCAAAACATAAAAGAGATGAAAACTCTTTGAAATGGTTTTGGAAAATAGTATTTGATCTTTATAAAGCCACTGAAATTATATTTGACTAATAATTGTATTTTATAATTTTCTAAATTAAAAATCACATTAAGCTCTATTAAGGAATTATTTCAAATTTCCAAAATTCAAAATAAAATATGTTGAAAAGTTTACAAAAATGATATTGCTGGAAAGCATTTGGAATTTTAAGAATTTAGAAATTTGTTGCATGATAATTGGATTTATAAAACAGAAGATATAATTAAAACAATTAAACAGGAAATAAAAGAAAAATCTGGATGACGTCATTGCTGACGTCACCATCGTCTCCCTCCTCCCGCCTGGAATCACGCCCGTGACAGGGGATTTCAAATCCCGTCGATTCCTCGCCATTAAGGCCGTTAATGCCTTCCCCCTCTGCCTCTATAAGATGCCCACGGCCCCCTCTCCATTTCCCCTCTCCTCCCTCTCCTTTTTATGCCCGTAGACCACCGCAATAGCTCGCCGGAGACAGAACCTACCGCCGCCGTGCTTCGCGAATTCCGGCCAGCAGGTCGCCGCCGCCATCTACGCCCGAGACTCGCCGGAGCTCGTCGCCGCACCGTCCGCGTTGCTCCATCTTTCCCGGAAGCGCGAGCAAGCGCCGTGGCCACCCGCGAGTTCGCCGTGCCGCGCTGAGCGTCACCATGGTCCCCCCGAGCCCGGAGGCACACCGGAACGCGCCGCCGTCAACCTCCCGTGAGCAGCACCGCCGCCATCGCCATTTTCCGGCGAGATCCCTCCGGTGAGCTCCCCTCCTTTCTCTGTGCCGTCAGATCTGAATCCAGTGGACTAGATTAGATCACTTAACCGAACAGGTATCAGCCAATAGGAACACGCCACGTGCGAGCCCATTTGGCAGCGCCCGTTCTGTTATCCGTCGCCCACGCAGCACGTAGCCGGCCCAGGCCCAGTCCCTGTGTGTCGCCCTGCGCGGCAAATAACAGATCTGAACCCAGCCCATCTCTGGATTTAAATTCGAATAAAAATAAAATGTAAATTTTGCAGAAAAGCCCCTACATCTTAGATCTACCATATCTTTTCAACCACTTAGCCAAATTTAGAAATCTTGGACTTTTTGAAAAGCCCTTGACATGTAGAAACTTTTGGCACTGGCCAAATTCAAATTTGACTAACTGAAATTTGTTCAATTTCAAATATGCTTGTTTGATGAAATTTGGCATAATTCAAATTCTACAAATCCAAAAATTATAAATAAAATATATTTGGAAACCTTAGGATGTGTACTTTCATATCCCTTGTCCCAAAATAATTGTTGATCAAATTAAAATTGAATTTAGAATTAATTGGAGTATTTGAGTAATTTTGTCATAGATTTAATTCTGTAAATAATTTCAATATAGTTCCTTTTGCAAAATTGTTCCATTTGACAACCTTGGACCAGAAAAACCTTGCCCAACCATTTTGGACACCCTTGGACCATGACCATGTATTTTAGCCAAAAATCATCATAGTAGTCCATCTAGTTATTATGTCTTAGATTTTGTTTCTATTTCTTTCTACCATTGTTTGTTGTGGCCATTTTGGATCCAAGACCAAGTCCCTTGTATGTAAACCATCTAAGAGACCAAGTAGTGAACCTCAAACACTAGTACTATAGGTTTCTATCTACTCCTCCATCCCCCTATTCTTGCTTCAAGAAATCCATCAAGTTAGCAAATGGAAAACAAGACTCAAGAAATAGAAGGTTATTCACTTTCAACCTGGTGGCAACATGAAGAGCTACAAGGAAGATCAATGAAGAAGTTTTGGACAGAAGACTTAGACTCCACAACAACTAGAAGCAAGTCAAGAAGTACAAGTGTGAAGAAATTCAGTAGAAAGCATCTCCCTCTCTCTTTCTATCTTTCTTCTTTTTTTTTCTTTCCAAATTGACTTAGTGGTATATGTGCCCATCTTATAACCAAACCAATTAGTGAAGTGAAAACCATGAAGACTATCAAGACCAAGAGAAGCACCACACCAAGGAAGGAAACAATTTAGATGGCATGATGATGATCTTCAAGAAGGCAATCACATGAGGTCTAGGAGAAATCCATACAAGTTGAAGAATAACAAGTTGTTTTTGTCCAACCATTGACCCAAATAGAAAACCCAAGACTTAGTAATATTTTCCCTTTGATGATGAAGTTAGTAGACCTACCCTAACCACAATGGAAAATACTAACATAGTCACTCAAATATTTTTGAAGGTGAATATGACCAAGTGTTTGCATGTATTACTTTAGTTGAAGAAGTAATATGTTTATTCTTAGTGAACTCTTGGAACTTCCTCGACAAGTATGGTTATAATAAAGTTTGATCACTACAAACTCCACCTAGTCCTTCCCAAGTAAACCATTGGAATTTCCTTAACAAGTATGAGACCATTAGAGAATGAATGTTTCAACTCAAACCTAGACCTTGTCCTAACCAACTTGGTTAAGCCCCTTTTTATATGTTAGTTGCTTTTCTACACTTGTATGATTGTTTGGTAGGATGTTTGTTTATTTTGTTATTGTGTTTTCAATGAATAGATTGTACGGAGAGCAACGATCTTTTGTGAAGAGAGTGTGATACCTTCACCAACTTCAACAAGGCAAGTAACACACCATCAACTACCCATTATTTTCTATATGCATTAGTTGATTTTGAGTAGTATGCATGATAGGAAATTTTACTAAGTTATACTATGCTATGCTATTATCCTAGTAGTGTGTAGCCATCCCTTTTACCTTGTTATTTTGATAGCCCTAGAATTTATTAGGAGCTATGCAATGTTACAAATTGTTTTACTAGATGTTGAGGAAAAATCCTAAGTATAACTAATGAATGAACCACCTGGGTGGAAGTGGTAAGACTGGTTTATGTTGAGTGTTGCCTCAGGGCCCTTGCCTAAGGGTTATTCCACTTGAGGTTGTCACTTGCGGATGGCCACCCAGGAACAAAGAGATTACTATGTCCTTCTAAGTTTAGTAGCTTCCCGTGCAGCCTTTAGTCATATGGGCTCTGTCTTGATCAACTAAGTTGAATGAACTCACTAGGCTTACAAGCAGATGGAGCATAATTATAGGTGGAACGGGTAAGCCAAACGGTGGTGGAATTTCTTCTGAAAGATCTCGTCTCAATCTTCTCCTTTCCTTAATGCACTCAGGGTGTATAGGATGTTTGGGCTGATTTGAGTCTGAAGGTGAAAGTGCACAAACTCTGCAGAGTCAACAAACTAAGATCTTAGCCGTGTCCCCGGTTATGGACAACTATGAGCAGCTGGACAAGGATTGACGGAAGAATCTCATCATCAATTTCAATAAGTAAAATTTGACCAAGTGAACAGTAGTAGTGGTGCTTGGATCTTAATCCAATGTTGCCACCCTTTTGAAAAGAAAAGTTTGTTTTACAAAAGTGATAAGAGAAAACTGGCTTTATGCAAACTTAGCCAAAACTCCACTCAGCCAAATAAGCATGTAGTATTAGTCTTGCCATTTATATCCACCATAGTGTTACTTGCCAATACATTAAATTGTATTGACTCCCTTGTGGCTGCATATTCCATATTGCAGATATTTCTCAAGACGAGTGAGGATTTCGTTTAGGATCTCGAGACTGTCGCCAACATGTATTGCCTGTGGCACATGAAGAAGATGGGCTCAATGTTGTTCTATGTTTTCCGCTGTAATACTTTGTTTTCTGCTAGTCTTCTAAGACTATGCAAGTTGTAATACTATTTTGTAAAGACTGGATCATGCGATGTAATAGAATTTGATGCATTTGCATGATATTTCATTTTGTACTGTGGTGCTAGCAATTGATCCAGGGACTAGCACAATAACACAGGTATTCCATCTTTATTAAAAGTTGGGATGCTACAATGATGCTACTGAGAATTATTTTGAGAGAGGAAAACATGGTTATGGAAATCTTCATGTTATTAAATTTCCGCTCTTTATGATGAAAGTTTTGAGCTTTCTCTTGTGTTGCTTCTATATGATGGTTTATTTAAGACCCACTGGTTATTATGAAAGAGGGGAAGATGGTTTTATGTATCTCAATAATAATTAGTTAACCCTCTTGATGTTGAAATATTTGAAGTTGCGCTTATTTTGTCTTCCTATGGTAGCCACTTTTTCGCTTCTTGATGCTCTCTTTTTCTTCAATTCATATTTCTTATGTGAGCATCTTCTCAAATTATCATGCCTAACTAAAAGGCTTTAAAGAAAATAACTTCTTGGGAGATAACCCATCTTTTTATTTTTGCTTTGTTTTTCTCTGTTTTCTTTGAGTCAAGGTGTTGTTTACTTATGTCGCAACTCCTTTGTATCTTTATTTTCTCACATTTGTTGTGCCAAGTAAAGTCTCTAGTGAATGTTGAGGTTAGATTTGGATTTCTGCGTAGGAAATAGATTTTTGTTGTCCACCGTTAAATTCGTGTAAACTCAAAGAAAGATCAAAATGACCTGCTTACTTTTGTGCTTATTCCTCAGCTAATTGCGAAACTTTGTCTAGCTTTGTATTTTTCTATTTGAGCAACATAAGTGCCCCGAAAAAATTCGTCTTTACAAACTGATCTGGTCTTGACACATTCTGCCTTTTTTACTTGCATTCTCTCTTTTACTATGTCGAGTTCTTTGCTCCAAAAAACATCAGTGGTTGTAGATAATATTCAAAAAATATTAATAATGCTTGTGTTCATGGTGAACATGTGATTTTTTTTCATTGTGCACTAACCCTCTAATGCGAATTACATTGAGTTTGATCTGAAGGAAGTTTTTAAGGGTTAAGAGAAGAGGGTGATATAATGTGATCAAGAAGAGTGCAAAGCCAAAGCTTGGGGATTCCCCCGTGGTTCATCCTGGCAAATTCTAAGAAGATTCAAGCGTCTAAACTTGGGGATGCCCAAGGCATCCCCTTCTTCATCAGCAACATATCAGGTCACTTCTAGTGAAACTATATTTTTATTCGCTCACATCATATGCACTTTACTTGGAGCGTATGTATGTTTTTCCTTGCTGCAATAAACTTACTTGGAACCCATCATTCTTGTGTGGGAGAGAGACACGCTCCTCTTTTTCATATGAATACTCGTTATGTTCCATGCTCGTATTCTTAGTTTTTCTTCTAGTTGCTGCAAATCCTTTTAGCTCATGTTTTTCATGCATCTCTTATTCAGAGTTGTTAGTTCTAGTAGAGTTATGTTAGTACTCTCTTGTTTCATTGCTATATTAGTTGGAGAGTTTCTGTTGTTTGGTGTTTGATGGAAGTAGATATTGCTACATGTGGTAGATAGTATGTTGGAAAAGTTTTACATGCTCTAGTGTGTCATTAAATTGTTTAACTTGATTTATCTGTTGTTGTTTTGAGATATTAATATGCTTAATGGTAAACCTGCTGGTCTAGTGAAGTAAAAACAATTAATGGTTGGTCTAGAAGCTTGAAACTGTGCCACACTCAAAAAACCAGTTGACAGTATAATGGTACATGACTTCCTCTACAGATAACAATATAAATGGCTTTTTGTTACGCGCTACGGTCGGGGTAGCCAATAGTGACTTCTCATTGCCACAGACCCTCTTGGAGTGATCTTCATTATGCCTTGTATAATAAAATTTCTAGATGTAATCTTTTAACTTGTGAGTTCTAAGTTGTGGTTTTTTTGGCACATCCACCATTCATATTTGCTAGCCTCTTCGGTACTATGCATTGCCCATTATCACATGAGAGTTAGTGCAAACTTTGCCAGTGCATCCAAACCCCGTGGGAGGACTTTGTTCTTATACACCTAAGCCTAAAATATATTCCTTAAAACAGCCACCATACCTACCTATCATGGCATTTCCATATCCATTCTGAGATATATTGACATACAACATCCATCATCATTATGTTACTTGTTGCATGTTCCATTGATATTTTGCATACTGTTAGACTGGTAGGAGCATTTAGTTTTATACCTCAAAGATATTTAAGTTTCAATTATGAGTACTAAAAGTGTGATGATTCATTGTAAAATAGAGTGTTTCCCCTGCCAGTGAAGTTATTAAAAAAAGAAAAAAAAAAAGGCAAAAGAGAGATAATAAAGAGAGAGGGGGCAGCACTACTATAATTTATTTCACACTTGTGCTTGGTTAGCACAAATACTTCAGTTTGGAGAAATTTTTCATTTTATGACTTGCATAACTATGTGGGGAACTTACATTATAGAAGTTGGCTTGTATATTCCAATGATGAGCCTCCTCAAAAGTGCTCTAGGTCTTCGTGAGCAAGCAAGTTGGATGCACCCACACTAGTTCCATTGGAGAGATTTCATACACTTATAGCTCTATGTGCATCCTTTGTGTGGAAATCACTACTCCTTGCATAGCTTCGATTATAAGACTTCCTCTTGTCTAATGATCACTTTCAGCTGTGTGAGACTTTCTTCCATTGACCTTCCAAAGCCCCCATAATGTTCTTTTAGCCATAACATCCTGGTGTCGGGAACCAATACAGAACGCTTGGTTGGTTTGAGTTACCAAATAGCTTGATGATTTTTCCATGTGCGTATTGCTGTCGCTTGACTTGATCATAACAGGAGTTGTTGTTAGAGTTGGATGCTTAATATGATTATATTATTGTTCTTGAAGCTTAAATCATCTTTAATATACTTTGCACAGTGGATTGTTTTCAGTATTGATCGTTATTTTTTTTACTTTGTTCTTCTTAATGGTTTATACATTACTCTACATCAACTATTTACACTCTTTGCATTATGATGATCAAGTTTATGTTGGTAGCATGTCACCTCAGATTTTTTTTATTATTGTTTACCTACTTGAGGACGAGTAGGAACTAAGGTTGGGGATGCTTGATACGTGTCAAACGTATCCATAATTTCTGATGTTCCATTTTGTTTTCATGCCTTATGCTACATGTTTCTTATACACTTTATGTCATTTTTTATGGATTTTCTCAGACTAACCTATTGACAAGATACCACATAGCTAGTTCTTGTTTTCTGTTGTTTTTAGTTTCAGCAAAGTTGTTTTGGAAATATTCTCGGCATTGGACGAAACAAAACCCAGAAGTCTTAGAAAGTCGTCACGTACACGGAGTCCGGAGGAGACCCGAAGGGGGGCCTCAGGGGCCCCACACCATGAGGCGGCGCCCCCCTCTGGCTGTGCCCAGGGATGGTGTGGGCCCCCTGGCTGCCCACCGATGTTGCCCTCTTGCCTATATATTCTTCCCGAGGCATAAACCCTAAAATAATCCGCCGACAAGTTTCGGAGGACAGAAATCTCTGTTCTGGCACCCTGTCGGGATGGGGAAGTGCCCCCGGAGCCATCTCCATCGACTCCACCGCCATCTTCATCGTTGTTGCTGTCTCCGATGATGAGGAGGGAGTAGTTCTCCCCCAGGGTTGAGGGCTCTACCCGCAGCTATGTGTTTCATCTCTCTCTCCCATGTTGTGATCTTTATGTGATCATGAGCTTTGTAATCTAGTTGAATAAGTAGGTGTTACTCTTAATCTATTATGCTACTCAAGTCTTTTTTTATGAGATCTCCATGGACACTTTGATCATGATGTAAAGGTGAAAGTGTGTGCACCGTGTGGTTTAGCATGGTATTTATATTTTGTGTTGGATGACCCTATGAAATTATGGTGTTTGTTTGGAACCATCTAGGTCTCATGGTGATAGCGTGGGGATTACCTAGATGGGGAAATGCGAACTCTAAGGAGTGCTCTTATAGCCCTACGCAATGATTGGTGTTTGTTATCTGACCAGAGAGTGGCTCGGAGTAGCATAGTGAAGAAATGATATTTATGCATTCAATTAAGTTATTATTATTGAGACTGTCCACTAGTGAAAGTATGATCCCTAGGCCTTGTTTCTAAGAATTGAAACACTGTTTACATTCAGTTCTGCTTGCTACAATTTTTATTTTAGATTTCTATTGTCACTTATAATCATCCATATTAGATGTATTTCACTATCTCTTCGCTGAACTAGTGCACCTATACAACTAATAATTGTATTAGGTGTGTTGGGGACACAAGAGACTTCTTGTATCGTAATTTCATGGTTGCTTGAGAGGGATATCTTTGACCTCTACCTCCCTGAGATCGATAAACCTTGGGTGATCCACTTAAGGGAAACTTGTCGCTGTTCTACAAACCTTTACACTTGGAGGTCCAACACTGTCTACAAGAATAGAAGCGTGCGTTGACATCACTTCTTCACTACTTCGAGGGACACCCCATCGCGGTGGTATCTGTGTTCTGTCTCGAGCAAATTATGTGCAATTCCAACGCCATGGGGCGCGTCGCTGAGTGGGCTGTCGAGGTCCAGCACTTTGATCTCCAGTTTCTCACCACCAAGACAATCAAGGGAGGATCCCTGGCGGAGTTCAACACAGAGTGGAACAACCCACCGCCAGAAGAAGACCCTGGGGAGGAGACGGGCGTACCTGGCAAGCTGGCTCTAGGAGAATGGACCACACACTTCGACCACACTTTCTCCTCTAAAGGCTCGGGGGCTGGCGTTGTGCTAACGTCCCCAACCGGCGACAAGCTCTACTACGCCGTCCAGCTCTACTTCGGCCACAAGGCCAAAGTCTTTAACAACATCACCGAGTACGAAGGCCTCCTCGTCGGTATCAGGGCTGCCAAAGCTCTGGGGCGTCAAGCGCCTAGGCATCATAGGAGACTCCCGGCTCTTGGTGAACTTCTCCAACAAAAGTTACACAGCCAAGGACAAGCATATGGCCCTGTACCTCAAGGAGGTTTGCAAGTTTTAGAAACGCTTCCTCGGAATGGAGCTACAACACGTCCCCCGAGCGGACAACAAAGAGGTGGACGACATCGCCAAGCGAGCCTCAAAGAACTTGGTGCAAGCACCAGGCGTCTTTGAAGAGAGACTCGACAAGCCATCTATCATTCCGCCCGTCGACAACGATGAAGTACAAGGCCACCAGCACCTCGAGGAAGAGCTTCCGCTAGCTCCTGCCCAAGGTGCATCGGACTATGGAATACCCTCGGGATACCGCCTGGTGCTTTCCTTCACTCACGAGGAAGCATGCTGGAACAAGAGCCTCATCGACTACATCCTCAAAGGGGATCTACCCGAAGATGAAGCAAAAGCAGAGCGCATCGCTCGCCGAGCCAAGATGTATTGCGTCATCGACCACAAGCTCTATCAAACGCACCCCAACAACGTGACACAACTATGCGTCCCCCAGGATGACGGCATGGATCTCCTCAAGAACATCCACCATGGTGATTGCGGCCACCACTCCTCGTCGCGCACGCTAGTCGGTAAGGCCTTCTGCTACGCTTCTATTGGCCCATAGCCCTCAAGGACGCCACCGAGCTAGTCAAGACATGTGAGGCGTGCCAATTCCACGCCAAGCAGACGCACCAGCCCACGCAAGGGCTTTGTACCATCCCTCTCTTATGGTCGTTCGTGATCTGGGGGTTGGACATCTTGGGACCTTTCCCGCGAGCACTTGGGGGCTATCTCTACCTCTACGTCTCCATCGAAAAATTAAGCAAGTGGGCGGAGGTGGAACCAGTCTGGAACATTCCAGCAAGGACGGCAGTGAAGTTTCTCAAGGGGTTGGTATGTCTAAGCCAAATCCGTGGAACATCCAACACCTATGTAAGTTCTACCCGTATTACCTCCTCCCTCCACGTGCCTCCACGAGGCCATGGTGACGCACCCTCGAGGGGACCCCGTGACGCCATGGTAAAAACGACGCTAGGACCTCTCTCCGTTAGGGTCTTTGGGAGCTCTTACTAGGCGAGCTGCCTGGCCGCGAGAGCTTCTGCCCACACAAGTGGGAGCCCCCGTTCTGGCGAGGCAACCGTTTTTCCTCGAGGGCGCCACAATGCTACTATATCCTCGAGCAATGCAACTGAACTCGCGCGAGTATCAGTCACATGACGATGGGAGTCCCGTGTCTGCACGGTGACATCAAGTACCTCTTGGGGACCACAAGGTCACGACATCCCCAAGCGTTGTAATGATAAGTCTCACCCTAGAAGTAAGTCCCTTTTGCTAACTGTCCTTTTCACCTCGACAAGCATCTCTTCCCCACGAGCACACATATGTTACTTCCTTTCGAGGACACCTCGTGAGCAGGGGCTGGGATGGTACCCGTGCACGGGTGCGACCCAATCATATTAAACCCAAGTGGCAAAGCTCTGTCGAAACGGGTCTCTACCGTGCACGACACCTCACCTAAGTCCTTGGTGCTGGCTTCCTCTCGAGGTATCCGCAAAAGGAGAAACAGACACACACACTCTTGCCCCCGCAGAAGCAACCACTTGCCTCCCGAAGCAGCCAGGCGAGCGATCCATCACGAGGAAAACACGGGGCATCTCAGCAAGGAGTTATCGCGATAATACTCGCAGACACAACTCCCCAGACGAAGAGCATCAAGCAACCCTCACAGAGCTAAGTCTAACTTCCCCTCACTTACTCTCCAGAGGATTCACCGTTCTTGCAGAGCTCACTTGGAAAAGATAGTAGAAACAATAGAGCACACTTTCTTCATATTTCATGCATAAGATACATCTCGGTACATAAGTATGCTGCAGATCTACTACGAGGACAAAAAGAGGCAAGAAAACCGGAGAGGGATACTCACTTTTTATAGCTACAGAAAAAGCAAGCGCGGTGGCTACCATGGCTGAACCTGTTTTGCCACAGCTAAGAGACATGATCGGCCGAGGAAGGAGGTGCCGAGGAGAAGGTGGAAGAAGAGGAGGCTAGACGAAGGCCGAGGACCCGGAGAAAAAGGAAGGCTGACTGATCAGGATCGTCGGGCTTTCCCTCTAGGCGAAGGCACCGAAAGCCTTTCTCTCTAGGTGAGGGCACTTAGGCCTCCGCTGAGTCCGACTCATCGCCCTCCGCCTTGACGCCCGAGGAGTATTCCTCGTCCTCTTCATCGCGAATGATGCCATCTTCATCATCGTCGTTGCCGCCGCTGCTCCCGCTCTCGACGTAGCACTCCTGCATTCCCCATGATGCCCAATAACCTTCACGAAGAGCCAGTCTGCTCCACCAAAGTGGTAGTGGAGGACCTAGCCCTCCTCCATCCTTTGGGCACGAGCGAAGGTCTTCCACCCACGGGTCGGCGACACGTGACCAGGAGAGCAGAACTCCACGAACGCCCACCAGGGTCCATTGATGCCGACAACCACTTGGAGACAGAGCCCCTGGGAGAGGTGCGGTCAATCGACTTCGCGAAAGCGTCCGGGAACCTCTAACGGCGGCGAAGGCGGTCGCAGAGGGTCACCAGGAACTCGTGCGCCGGCACGTGGGTATCCTGGGCCTAGAGCGGGAGGGAGTTCCCCATCACACCATGGCTGCGGGGTGCTCGCACACCTCGTCAGCGTCGACTTCGGGCGCCTGCCTCTGCCCGAGCTCCAGAACCCTCCGGCGCACCAGCAGCCACATTACACAGTAGTGATTTTTCCCTACTGTATCTCTATCTCTCGTGCAGGAAAGGACCAGGGAAGAAGAAGGAAGAGAAGAAGACACTTGGAGGGGCGGAGCGCCTCCCCCTATTTATGCATGGTCTAGGGGCATTCACCCGCCTGTTTTGCCTCCTCACGGGCCCAGACATCAAAGCGTAAGGGGTACGCCCCGAGGGGAGACATGACCAGACGCCAAGACAATAACTTCTCTGCGGCGCCAGAGCAGTCAGCACGGAAAGAAGTTTCCTCCACGTATGGGAGATCGTGGGATCCTCCCCCGAACCGTCACGCCACGCGTTATGGCGGGGCCTGCGACGTTTGGGCCTGAGCCGTTTCGCCTCCTCTGGACGCACACAAAACGCGGGCACGGGGGCTACTGTCGGACCCCACGGATACTAGGGTATCCTGGGCCGTCGTCTGCGGGCCTAAGCCATCTTGGTGTGGCCAGGATTCGCCTGGAATCCCGTCCAGAGGAAACCACCCGGGTTCCCCTGGACCAAGGAGGCCGACTCGAACCAGGACCCCCCCTTTGGAGAGATCACCGCCGAGCCCTCAGAGAGGAGCTTTACATCAGCCCCGCTCCCCTCCTGAGGAATCAGCGACCGGAGGGAAACAACCCATGTGGGGCTGACGTCCTCCTCTCTGCGCCATGACGAAGGCGCCGTAGGCAGACAAACACACTTTGGGCACAGTTGCCACTCTCGTGTATAAAGCGCACACCGCGTCTACGGGCGCCCAAGCCCTTCCCAAAGCTTTCCTCTTTGATGCAAGAAGACCAGTCCAGCGCTACAAGATGGAAGGAACCTCACCGGAGCCTCCACTGCCCTGCCATGGTCGATGGCACTTCCCTAGACGACCACGACCAAGGGGACAACACAAAGCGTAGCTATCTCCTGCCGTGGAGCTTTGTGGTAGCCCTTTCCTGCCAAGTATGAGCGGGAAAGAGGCCCAAAGACTCTGGTACAAGAAGGGCCTTTGAGCCCCTGTAGAAAGGGATCGATCCACAATAGTCAGTCTAGAGCCTAGGCTCACACTTGTAATGTAACGCATCGCAATGCAATCCACAGACAAACAGGAGTAGGGTTTTACACCGTAACAGTGTCCTAAACATAGGTGAACTCACCGTGTCGCCATTGTTTGTTCATCGAGCTTCCCTCTCGAAGCCTTGTGAGGTGCCTGAGAACGTGGTTAGCCCGCAGTGTTCGAACTTCTGAAGGTGACCTTGTCTTTGACAGAACCACCTCTCTGAAACTTTCTTAGGACTAGCGGATTAGCAGACCAATCGGTATGAATAACTTCCCGGATAAAATCAGCTGCTAAAAGCCGGATTATTTCCTTGCCAATAGCATTCCGCCTTCTTCCATAGAAATGATGGAGACCTTGTTTCACGGGTTTTGATCCTGGAATAACCTTCAATTGGTGCTCAGCAAGTTCCCGAGGTACACCTGGCATATCAGCAGAACACCACGCAAAAATATCCCTGTTGTCATGGAGGAATTTGATGAGCTCGCTTTCATATTTGTCATTCATTCCGGTTCCCACAACGATGTACTTAGTCGGATCTTTGGGGTTCAGGATAACCTGCTTTGTATTCTCATATGCTTTGAAGTTGTCGGCTGGCTTCCGATTTTCTTTTCCTGTCGGCATTTCTGTCGGCGATACCTCTTTTGCCAGCTCTTTTAGTTCCTCCTTTGTTATGACCTGCTTAGCACAAAGGGAGTTTCCCAGCTCTAGCTCATTTGCAAGCACGAAGTCTCCTTCAATGGTGATTACTCCGCCTCTTGGCCCTGTCATTTTGAGCTTGTTGTAGATGTAGCATGACCTGGCCATGAATTTTGCAAAAGTCGGCCGTCCGAGTATTGCATGGTATACAGTTTCGAATGGTACTACCTCAAACAAAATCATGTCCTGGCGGAAGTGATCGGCCTTTCCGAAGGTTACTTCTAGAGAAATCTCTCCTAGAGAAGTTGCTTGTATGCCAGGAACAATGTTGTAAACGTACGCTGCTATGCTTGAGCTAGGTTTGCGACAGGTGCAATTTATTAAGAGTACTCAAGTACATGATATTGATGCTTGATCCTCCATCCATCAGCACTCTCCCGAGCCTAGTGTTTGCACATAAGGGCTTACTATCAGGGCGATGTGTGCCGGGTTCTGGGATATTACCGGGATGATCAGACTGATCCCATGTAATTGGCGTTTTTGCATACTTAAGGTACTTCGGAGTTGGTGAAATGACGGCATTAATTTCTAGCCATGATCGCTTCACTTTCTTGGCTGATGGTGTCGCAAGGAAAGTTAGATTACATTCTCCTTCGACCCTTGGGAACTTGGGTTCGCCTTTCCGCTGCTGCTCCTGAATCTTGTCGTCAGTGTCAGACTCGCTTTTGTCATTTTCAGCTTCTGACTTTTGCTTGTTGTATTTCCTCTTGGAATTCTTTCCTTTGCTCCCAGTACCAGCGCTGCTTTTCATGTGCTTATTAAGCCAACATTCCTGGTTTGTATGGTTTGGCTTTCCAAACTGCGCGTGATGAACACAAGGTTCCATTTTAATCTTTTCCCACTCTTCCTTGGAATAGGAGATAGGTTCCCTGATTCTTTTGCGCTCTTCCCCTTCCATTTGTTGGAGCTATCTTTTCCAAAGGCGGCATTGACTTCCTTGGGATTTTGTTGCACCTCTGGAGTGGTCTTCTTTTCAGAGCGAGACATCTTTTTAGCTTGCACACGTGAACCTATATTTCTGCATCTTGCTCTGATGTCATCTTCGTTCGTTGCATGCTCATCGGCTGTCGTTAGCATGGAACCTAGGTCCTTATGAGTTTTTGATCCCACCATGAATGGTACAAGGCTAGGTTTTAGACCATTAATGAAAGCATGCATTGCTTCAATGTCACTTACTCCAGAACAACTATTCTTCACATTGATGTCCATCTTGAAATAAAGTCGACATACGACTCGTCTTCATATTGGACGCAATGGTTCAACTGGTTAATGCTTTTGGGTCGCTTGTATGTACCTCGGAAAAGCTGAGCAAAAACTCTAGCAATATCCTCCCAGCTATCCACCGTTCTTGATGGTAGTCCATTATTCCAGTCGTGCGCCCCATCCAGCAACATCAGAGGTAAGAACTTTGTAGCTTCTAAATCTGTCCCATTGTTGATATGGACGGCAGTATAGTAATTTGAGAGACATGTATCCGGCTTTGTACTTCCGGTATACTTTTGATAAGTTGGCCCTACTTTGACAAAGCCAGCATGTAGATTGATGTTCCGGAACCTGTCAGTGAAACACTTTTGTCCGAAATACAAGTCATCTCTTTCCGCCTTATCATCGTGTGCGGAATACCTTCTGATAAATGGACTGAGGGAGATCTACTTCTCAATGTCCCATTGTTGTGTGAATACGCTCATCTTGGTTCATCCCTATTTCTTCCGGCATTCCGTCCTTTGGAATGAGGCGGAGTCCTACTTCTGGCTCGTTTTTTGTTCCTATGTGGGGTTCGGGATCTCTCACACCTATGAGGGTGTTCATATCTTCCGACTTTATCTCCCGGGTTCCTCGGAGGTGGCATTGCTTTTCCGTCTTTCTCTGCACGTGTTTGGCGGTGAGCATTATTGCCATCCTTCCGGTGTCTATCTTCCCGATCTATGTCGGAACGGGGTTTTGTTTTATCTTCGCCTTGTGCCGGGTGAGACCCAGTCCTAGATGCTGCATCCCTATTGTCTGAAATTTTCTTGTCCTTCTTAGGATCTTTGCTATTTCCCTATTAACTTCCTGAATCTCCAAGTTTGCTTGGATCGGGATCTGCAATGGCGCACGTGGCGGTCTTGTAGAGGGCAGAATCACTATGCAATTCGCCGAAACGCGCTTGGCCTCGTTGCTGCTGTTGTGATGCTTTTCCCAAGAAATCATACACTCCCTGAAGCTTTTCGTCATTGGAGTAGAGGTCGTCATTGAGGATGTCAAATGCGGCTTCAGCATTATCAGCGGAGGTCTTGAGATGCGTTCTCCCTTAGCATTTGTGTTGTTAACATGCCTCTACCAAGACAGGTTTTCAAACCGCTTTTTGGCTAGCATTTCTTCCGGCCTTGCGATTCCGGGTAGCCTCGTCCGCTTAATTCCAGATCTGTTGCGGTGCTCATATTCCTCGATTTCTTGCTGCTGCACTTTGACGATAGCCTGGGTTTTGAGGAGGTTTTCCCGAGTCTGAAAAAGATGTTGATGTTGCCGCATTATGTCTTGTCTCCTGGCTTCCAACACTTCTGGTGGTTCATCTCTTGCAACCGTGGTTTGGATTAGATCGATTTCATCTTGTTCCGACATTTGGGGAATATGCACTACCTCGATCTGCTTCTTTTTCTTCTCCGCCATTTTTAGGCCACTGCCTCTGCCGACTTCCAAGTTTTGGTTGGCTATATCAGCCAATTTGTCCAATTTTTTCTTCTGGGATTTGGTGAATAGCTTTTTGGCGGTTTTATTGTTTTTTTGGAGGATGGAGGTTATTTCTGAGGTTCGTCTTCCGTTAATTTCTTAACATCAAGATATGTTGGGCTTTCCTCGCCATCTTCTTCTTCTCCGTTCTCCTTATCAGCTGGTAGAGGTGTTTTGGGATTTGTTTCCTCTTCTGCTTCGGTATCCGACTTTCTAGTTGGTTTATCCATGAGTACTTCGTGAAAGCTTCATTGCATAGATTTGATCTTTCTTTCGAAATCATCCACATCATCATTGAAATCTGCGTTACCACATGCAGATCGGTTTCCGAATTCAGCTTTGCTTCAATCGCTACTAGAATAGATTTGGCTTCCGAGCTTATGGCCTAATTGGCGGGTTCCAGATCGTCCACCTTTTCGGTGGGATCTATGATTTCTGCCTTTTCCACGGGATTTTTGTCTTACGTGTTTTCAGCGATTTCTGATTGTGCCATGCCAACAAAGTGCGATCTGGGAGTAGGGATATCCTAGGAGGCAGAAAACCCAGTCATGCTTTGGCGGTATGCTGATATTATATCTTGGACTGCCCCAACGTATGATTAAGGAAAATCCGAGCCAAATCCGGCATCGAAGCTGTTTTCTATTGGAATAGGGCGGGTGGGATAAATTTACTTCCACCACGGAAACCCATTGCTTCCACCATTAACCCTATGAAAACGTTAGCAGATCCAATAGGAAGGACACAAGCACTTACTAGGTGATGTCGTGTCGGCAAATAAGATCCATTGTCGATGAAGCGTCCGACATTTCCATCAAATTCCAGGCTTCCGACGGTTATTATGGTGACGATTCCACCGAGTATCCCCTCTCGAAACATGATTCCTGACGTCGCTGGCCCCACAGTGGGCGCCAACTGTCGAGTGTTCTTAGTTAGGTTCATGGCAAGGGGTTCCATAATCCTGTTGGTAGAGTCGTGGGTGGAAACGTGGGAGAGCGGAGGCGAAGACACAGCTTACCCAAGTTCGGTACGTCACGACTAAGGTGGCGTTCCTACTCCCGCAATCTCACTAAATCAGCGCTGAAGCCAGAAGTATACAAAGTACAATGTGAGTAGGGATTTGCTATCTTGGCGAGAATGTGCACTCATCGATCTAGCTTCTAACTTGTAGAGTTCTTCCTTTTAGGCTTCTCCTGTCCGGCTTTATATAGATAGCCAGACTAGGGCTTACAGGAAGGAAACCTTGAAGACTGTGTAAACTACTATTCTTGGAAAGTAAGACATCTGACTTGTTCTCCAAGCCGGATGACATATTGGGCTGTGATTAGGGTTCTTCTAGAATCCGCCTCCCCGTGCTTCGGCTTACTAGGCCGCCCAATGGACCTTTCTCTATTACATGTGGTCCATCCTAGTAATTCGACCTTTGGCCAATGCCGGACATACCCCCATTTGGTATATATCCGACAAGGGCAGTAATAATCTATGTGCATATTACAAGCCTCGAAAATGTGAACATATGAGGTATTGCCACCTAGAGTTGATATTCCCAATTATCTTGTTCCTATGTAGCATGTTGCTCAAACAAGTTCCATATTTGCTTGAATGTTTCTGTCTCTCTTCTTTTGGTATCTTTTTGTTAGAGAATTTTTTGGTGTTTTGCTTAATCAGTTACTATTGGAAATCATCAAGAATCCCTATCTAAGCATGTTTTTGAAGTCCTATCTTTTGCCACATGCTTATGTTTTGTGAATATGATTATGAATGAATCTTTGCTTCTACCACTGAGAAATATCTCCATACATTCCTTGTCTTTTACAAGTGATAATCATATTTGTGGTAAATTTATTGATCATATTTACATTAGCTTTTTGCTCGAAAATTGCCTTGTTTCTTGCCAAGGATTTGTTTTGGTTTAGCTCCCTTGTGCATTCCTTGTACCTTTTGGATCCTTTTTGCTCTACTCAAATTTTTTGTACTTTGTTGAGTTAGAAAAATCAATTATCCCATTCTTTGTGCACTTACATTCAAAGTCATACTTCTATATAAAGCACTATTCTTGGGGAAGCTATCCTACATTGAGTAGAACACCATTCTTGAAATTGGTATTGCAAATTATTGCTTTTCTTGAACATGACCAGTGTTTTGAATGATATATATGGAGCGTAATGATCCCATTGTGTGAATTTTGTATTAAAATGCAAGGTCATAAATAATGCACTATTCTTGAGGAGCTATCATATATTCTTTTGAACGTTTGTTGTCTTCATGCTATTTTATCTCCATGATGTGTCTGTTTGGAAGACGAACATTTTTTGTCTTGGTACTTTGTGTGCCATCATGAAAAGTGTAGAGGGCTTGGTTTATGTTTTGATATTATTTTCTTTTTGTATATTCTCAAATTGGTATTCTCAATCATGTGTTGATTTGAGTTTCTTATATAATTTGGAAAATTCTTTTGCTTGTCATTCTTGTGAGTGCCTTCTTGGTTTAATTGGTATTTTATCAAATTTGTACCTCATTTGGTTCTTGAAAGTTTTATGCATGTATATTTACTATATGTATATCGTATGGCATGCTTACTTTCGTTGATCCAATATATAGGATAAACTCCATTAAATCCTAAATGGTTAAGATGTGCATGAAATTCAATTTCATATCACTATGCACATATTTATGTGTAGTTTGTCCTATGTGTTATAGTTTCTCTAACTACTTTGGACCCACTGAGTTTGGGTACCATGTCGTACTTGAATTTGTTTTATGTTTACTCTAGATGCATCAGAAGCTTTCTCATTTACTAGAATGGTGTTATGACCATTTCCTTATTGAAGCCAAGCTTGTATGATTGTGAAATCTTATCTCATGCATCACCCAATGCTACCCCGGTAACAAATATCTAACCCATACATACATTTCTAGCTTTTAACCTTGTGTAGGTTGTATCATGGCATGAATCCCATTTATTGCAACTCATGTGGTTCTTGCAAATATCTCTTCAAAAACATATTTCTTAAAAATGTGAGTAAGTCGGGATGATTACATATCAAAGGGATATTTATAATCATTTTTATGATTCGCCGGTCCCAAATATGTTATTCTAGCAAATTCTACTCAAATTCTCTCATGTGCAATATTATGAGTTCTCAAAACCATTTTCCCTTTTGTGATACGTGTTACCTCATCCCAACTGTCACTTTTCCATTTTGGATATGTGTTATGCTTTGATGATATTTTTGAATGTTCATCTATATCTATTTAAGATAAAATTTAGATTTGTGCTATGCTTTTAAGGAAAATATTATTGGTGTATTTATGACCTTTTCTTGGATATCATGTTCTTCACATTAGTACCTATTTTGTGTGTACATATTTCTTTGTGGACTTATATCTTCGTGATTGTTGTCCACTTAGAAACTTATACGCATGACAATAGTTACGTCTTAAACTGATATTCAAATTCTTTAGTGACTTAATTTTATTGATTTTTAGTCATTGGTGGTTTCTAAAAGGCACAAGCTTTGTTTTTCATTTGGTACTATTTTTGTATCTTAATACTTCTGGACTTATTTTCTTGTTGCAAGTTGCATTGCTTTATTTTCCATATATTCTCTTGCACTTGTTGTGTTCAAACGTATCTAGAAGGGAGTGATGATTCCATGTTGTGTACACTATATAGCAGTACAAATGATACATTGTGCATGTACCTTGGGGAGTTCCCTCTTTATTTTTTAGAACACTTGGTTGATCTTATAATAATATATTTTTGTCAATTAGAAAACAAGTTGACCAGCCACATCTTTCTCGTTATTTGTTTTTCCAAGTCCCGTTCCAAGACGATATGTGAGTTGTATCGAGTTAACTGAGATTGTCTCTAGTTGCACACACACTCACTTCTTACACGACAATCTACATTCTAAACTAGTAATTTATTTCACATTATTATACATTCTTAGTTTTGGACATTAATAGTCTACTTGATCATCGAGAACAACAAGAACTAAGCGGCCTTTCTCTCTCTCTCTCTCTCTCCCTCTCTCTTTCTCTCTCATAAGTCATGTGTGCTCTGTCATTTAATTAGAAGATGAAAATTGACGTAGTTTAAAAAAAAATACATGACCCAGAAACTTTACATTGCCCTCTTTATATGAGAAAAAAGCTAGAAAAAAAGCACAAGCACACTAGTGGAAACACATCCTTTCATTTTGTGTCAGAAATGCCATTAGTCCCGGTTGCACCAAAATCCAGGACCAATGCTATGCATTGGTCCCGGTTTTTGCGGTCGGGGCAGCAAAAATCGCCTGAGGGGCATTGGTCCCGGGTTTTTAGCGGGCATTTGTCCCGGTTTGTGGCATGAACCGGGACCAATGACTCGCCACATGACACGTGGCATGCTCAAGGGCATTGGTTTCGGTTCATACCACAAACCCTGACGAATGCCCCCCTTGCCCTACATATACTTCCTCCCAGCCCCCCCCCTTGCCTCTGTTTTTTTTTTGCTTGGAGGAGTGAGAGAGGTGGGTGATAGCTAGTGTGTGTTCTTTAACTATGCACTCGAGGTGTTCGACGAAATACCGGAGCCACACTTAAGTTCACATATAATGGTATCTTCGACCGAGGTTAGCAAACTTGTCCTTTTCATCTTAATGTGATACAAAAAAAGTTATATTTGTCGATGTATTGTGGTCATTTCGATATTGAAGATGTTATTGTAATGTTCTTTTTGATAAACTTAATTATACGATGCAGATGAATGCACAGCAGTGATGGATGTACGGTGACCGACGCACTTCCGAGTATAGGGCAGGCCTGGATGAATTTCTCGGTGTAGCTCAGGCTCGCAAAGAGAATGGCTTTATGTGTTGCCCATGTGTTGATTGTCAGAACGTTAGGGAGCACTCTTCCTTGAGAGTCCTTCGCAGCCACCTGCTTCGGAGAGGTTTCATGCCCAGCTATAATTGTTGGGCCAAGCATGGAGAAAGAGGGGTTGTGATGGAAGACAATGAAGAAGAAGGATCCTATGTTCCCTGAATACGGTGATACTACAATGGAAGGCAATGTAGACGAAGGGGGTGGTCAAGAACGGGCATCAGATGAGCCCGATGATGATCTTGGTCGAGTTATTGCTGATGAAAGGGAAGACTACGAAAGTGAATTGGAGAGGTTGAAGTTGGACGGCATGTTACGGGATCACAAAAAGTTGTTGTACCCAAATTGCGAAGATGGCAGCACAAAGCTCGGTACCACACTGGAGTTGCTGAAATGGAAGGCACAAAACGGTGTGACTGACAAGGCATTTGAGAGTTTACTTCAAATAATGAAGTCGAAGTTTCCAAAGGATAACGAATTGCCTGACAGTACATACGAAGCAAAGAGGGCTCTCTGCCCTCTAGGATTAGATGTGGAGAAGATACATGCATGCATTCATGACCGAATCCTCTACCACGGTGAGAAGTACGAGAATTTGGATAAATGTCCGGTATGCATTGCACTGCGGTATAAGATCAGGCCAGATAACACTGGCGATGTTGATGTCTAGCCACCCCGTAAGAGGGTTCCTGCAAAGGTGATGTGGTATGCTCCTATAATACCAGAGTTGAAACGACTGTTTAGAAACAAAGAGCATGCCAGGTTGTTGCGATGGCACAAAGAAGACCGTAAGAAAGACGGAAAGTTGAGACACCCCGCTAATGGGTCGCTGTGGAGAAAAATTGAGAGAGACTTTCCGGACTTTACAGGAGAGGCAAGAAACTTATGGTTTCGTCTAAGTACAGATGGCTTCAATCCTTTCGGGGAGCAGAGCTCCAGTCATAGAACCTGGCCCGTGACTCTATGTATCTACAACCTTCCTCCTTGGTTGTGCATGAAGCGCAAGTTCATTATGATGCCAGTGCTCATCCAGGGTCTGAGGCAACCCGGCAACGACATTGATGTGTATCTAAGGCCATTAGTGGAAGACTCCTGCAGCTGTGCGGCAAACCAGGTGTACGTGTGTGGGATGAGAACGATGTCGCACCCAAGGTTTCTAGAGGATACTCATCGCACGAACTGGAAGTCAGGTGCTTGGATTATGGGGCATACATGCTCCCACGTCCCAGCTTCCTGGTAGGCCTGCGCTTATGCGCGACAACACAAGCTCTGCTTCCACCGTCGAAGTAAACTATCCGCTAGGAACCTAAAGGCACTACTGTCGACGTACTTCATAATCAAACACGCACGGTACGTCAACAGTTTGGTACGAATGATAGCACAGAATGTCTCTACGACACAAAAGAAGGAAATAAGGGCAACTGGCCTTCATTAAGGCAGAAATATCGAATACAAACATCCAGAGGACACATGTCCCAACATATCATCCATTACAACAGCGGAAGCAATCAAAGGGGTCTGAGTACAGACAAATCCATGGCTTAAGAAGCCGGAGAAAATAAAGTAGCGAAGCCCATCCACGTAGGTCTGGATCCTGCCCTGGTCCAGCTAACTACTCGTCTGCAGACTCGTCGAACTCCACAAAGTAGCCATCCTGGGAAGCATCGTAGTCGTAGTAGTACTCTGCGTAAACCACAGCCCCAACGGGGTCAGTACATCCAAGTACTGGCAAGCAAGACTCACACTTCATCAAAGAGTTACCCGTCAACACAAGCATTGATGCTTGGGATCAACGGAAGAAAGGGGTGATATAAAAGTTGCTGCTGGCTGCTCTGACCAACTACAGAAGATAACTACAAATTCCGGCTAACAGAAAAGATAAGATCGAGGATTGTAACCAACTGAAAGATAACTTCAACCAAACCCATCCTGGATCTCGCCCCTTATCCAAAGAAGCAATCCGAGGATAACTCACACAGTTGTGATAAGGTGAATCAAGTTATTGTGTGAATAACCTATTACTAGTCAGGTTATTAATCATTGGGTGAAACATGATTGATCATTATGTTGAAGTTGTCCTGAGTACTTGTTAGCCAGTACTTTCACCAAGTAATCCATAACCGCGGAAAACACGGCTTCTCGAGAAGATTATCCCTGCAGGGTTGCACCAATTTGGCCGTACACTCATGAATATCCCGCCAGATGGGATGCCTCCCACCAAGCGGGGCACTCAACACAACCAACCATTCTTCGCATCAAGCCCAAAGCACCTTGGGCGCACGGCTAATCGAGCCCAGAAGAAAATGGACCCTCATAGCACTCTAAGAACGTGTCCCCCTATATGCCGACTACAAAAGTTCCACCCTGCGCTGGGCTCGCAAAAACATGCATGCGGCAAATGGAAAACACGAACTAAATGAGGCGATTTGGACGAGATGCGAATCAGGTCAAGTTGAGGGGGGCGCCCATACTCGCTTCCCAAATGCGGGTAGTGCGCTCATCATGGATCAGTAGACAAGACCCTTTTCCTATTAGGGTCGACACTAGCAGGCTCCAAAACCACTCATGGGCCTCCTGCCGGTGCCTTATCATCAAATTATTATTACCATTAGCAATTAACAGGATTGATTGATTAACAACGAGCCCCGGTACTAAATAATAATATAGTAAAAGTAGTAACCGACAACAGACTCGAGTGAAAGCAACCCTAAGCATGCTAGATAAGAACAGGCACAAGCAATGGCTGTAGGTATGGAGGTGGTGGCAATATCATGGCTCAAGGTATCATGTGATGGGTTCGGAGAACAAGCAACGATACATAGGGCTAGCAATAGTAGACAAAAAGATAGTATCGACAACAAGTGTGGAAAGGAACTCGATGATTCATGTGAGTGATAACTTGCCTGGCAGCTCAGTCTCGTACTGGGCTAGGTCCTGAGTAGTGGTGTCGTAAGGCTCGTCGGTACCAACGTCGTCGTCTAATCGAGAAGAAGCAAAAACAACAACGAAGGAAGACGGGCAATCAATACATGGCATAGGTGCACAAACATTGGATGATGCATGTCATGTTTAATAGATGCACCAAACTAAACTAGTTGAGATGAGACACAAGTTTAAATGGATTCCATATGCAAAAGTTGCATATGGAAGCCCATGCTTTAGAGTTGAATTAATTGTTCTATCACTAAGCATCATGTGTAAGTGACTTAGTATGATGCATGCATGATGAGGAACAATAAGATAACAAAATTAAATGCAATTGGAAGGATAGTTAACAATTTAGAAAAGCATTTATTAAGTTTGGAATTTTGTTACTTAAACATGGCACACAAGTAAATGTTGTTATCATCAAGTTAAAGTGTGCAAAACAATTTACAAATTTTATATTTGAAAAGTTTATCAAATTTTAGTTGGATTACATGTTTCACAATTTGAAATTGGACTTTGGATTAATTAGTTATGAATTAAACAATATTAAACAAGTTTTAATTGAATTAAACAAGATTTAAATTGTTTAGGCAATTTAAATTGTTCAAACCAGAAAACAAAATTTATATTTGAATAGGGTATTCAAAATGGTATGAAAAACATATTTTATTTGAATGATTTGGACTTATGAATAATTAGCTATGAATTATTACAAATGGCATTTGAATTATTTGAATTTGAATTTAAATTGCATTTTGAAAATTCAAAACAGAACACAAATTGAATATTTGGAAAGTTTAGGAAATTTGGTACAGAAAACATATAAAGTTTGTATTTATTGGATTCATATAATAAAAGTTATTGCATTTCCAATTTAGATGTTTATTCTGCCCATTTAAAAGAAATAAAATTAACAGATTGTTTTTAGACTTTTGTTACCGCTGGAAGTGTACACCCGGGCACTGCCCTGTGGACCATTGCCAACGTGGCGCGCACGTGGCAGAGAGAGCCCACACAGCCACAGCCAGGTGGGCCTGGCTCGGGATTTAATCCCAGCAAAAAGTGCGCCGAGGGGGATCGACCCCGCGCCCTCCAGGCTGCACGCGATGGTGCTTGCCACTGCGGTAAACGTGCGTTCGTGACAGAAACAGGGGCCGCGTGTTTTTCAGGTTCAGTCTCCGCGAGATCTACTGAAACTGCAGCGATCGGTTCTGAACCTGACGGAAACAGAGATCGACGCCGGCGAAACAGCGGCTGCTCGCCGCGGCTGCGCACTGCGGTGACGTGCGCGTGTGCTTGTGCTACTGGTGGGTGGCCTAGGCGCGCGCGGTGAGTGTGCAGAGAGGAAGAAAAGGCGAGGGGAAGCGACGGAGACGCTCACCGTGAGCTGCAGAGGCTCGCCGGAGAAACGCGGACGGCGGCGAGGCTCTGGTTCTCCTCAGGCCTCCCGGAGGTGTCGAAGACGAAGAGGGCACCGTGGGCTTCCAATTCCCGTTGCTAGCCCACGATGAACTCCATCGGTGACGGCGCTCGCTGCCGGAGTTCAGAGGGGCGGCGGAAATACAGTACAGAGGAGGTGGAGGTGGGATGGAAGCGAGACGGCGGCGGCGGAGCTCGAGGGTGGTGCTAGGGTTTTCGGAAGGGGGTGGACGCCGCGGTGTTTTTATGGAGTGGGTGGAGGTGTACGGCGGCCATCGGGAGAGGGGTGGAGGCGATCAACGACGGAGGCGCTCTCGTACACCATGACGCCAGCAAGGGGAGGAGGACGACAGCGACCTGAGGGGAAGGGTACCGGGCCAAGTAACGGGCTGGGCTGGCTGCTGCGGCTACCCTCCTCTCCTGTTTTTTTTTTTTTGTAGTTGAGCAAAAAGGAAACAAAGCAAAGGTTTTGTTTACAGAAAGTTTGGAATAAAAATAGGGTAACTTTATTAGTGGAAAAAAATGCAACCTTTTGGTATTGGTTGTTTTCAAAAACTTTATTGTTTGTTTGTTGTTTTAAAATTTAAACCAATTAAATGAGATTTCCAATATTAGTTAATAGTAGAAATTCAAGGTATTTTCAATAGGGTTTTCTTTAGGGTTGGAAGGTGATTTAATGAATTCAAATTAATGGTGAATTTCATGGATTCAAATGATTAAAGATTTGAGAAATGGTTTGAGTTTGGAAATAATTTGAAATTAATTGATTAATTGATTAAGTGATTGATGAATTAAGCAACAAATTAAGAGTTGATCCAATATGAAAATAATTGGAAGCAATTGATGTTTTTGGATTTGCAAAACTTTATTTGAAAGATTGTAACAGACAAGTGTGAAAACAAGATTTGATTCATTAAGAAAACAATGCAAACATAATTAAAACAAATGCAATGAGATGATGACATGATGCATTGCTTGAAAATAAACAAGAAATTGAACCACTAAGGGATGTTTTCATACTTGGATGTTACAAAACGCCCCCCCTTGAAGGAATCGCGCCCCGAGATTCCCTACTGAGAAATGAACAGGTCCGGATACTTCTTGCGAAGATCCTCTTCGGTCTCCCACGTTGCCTCTTTATCAGAATGATGCGACCATTGGACTTTCAAGAACTTGGTGCTCTTGTTGCGAGTCTTACGCTCGGTCTCATCGAGAATACGAATAGGGTGCTCCTCATAAGATAGATCATCTTGCAGCTCAATGGAATCATGATCAACTGCACGATCTGGATCTTTGAAACACTTCTTGAGTTGTGACACGTGGAACACATCGTGCACTTTGGATAGTTTTTCTGGAAGTTCAAGACGATAAGCATTCTCTGCACGTCTTGAGAGGATGTTGAAAGGGCCAATGTATCTTGGTGCAAGCTTTCCTTTCACACCAAAACGATGAGTGCCTCTGAGGGGAGTTACACGGAGATATGCCTTATCACCAGGTGCATAGACCATATCCCTGTGCTTGCTATCATAGTAGCTCTTCTGACGAGACTGAGCAATCCTGAGATTGTCACGAATGATACGAACTTTCTCCTCGGCTTCCTTAACAATGTCAGGGCCTAAAAGTGAACGTTCACCAGCTCCAGACCAATTGATTGGACTCCTGCATCTGCGACCATACAGTGCCTCAAATGGTGCCATGCCTAGGCTTGCCTGGTAGCTGTTGTTGTAGGAGAATTCAGCATATGGAAGGCAATCCTCCCATTTCATGCCAAAGGAGAGACCACATGCTCTGAGCATATCCTCGAGAATCTGATTGACTCTTTCGACTTGCCCTTGAGACTGAGGGTGATAAGCTGTGCTGAACAGAAGTTTAGTGCCCAATGCTTCCTGAAAGCTTTTCCAGAAATGAGAAGTGAAGATACTTCCACGGTCTGAGCTTATTTCCAATGGAACACCATGAAGAGGAACAACCTTTGCTGTGTAGAGCTCTGCTAACTGGCTAGCTGAGATAGTTTCCTTTACAGCATAGAAGTGAGCAACCTTAGTGAGACGATCAATAACAACGAAGATTGCATCGTTGCCCTTTTTGGACTTTGGAAACCCAGTAACGAAGTCCATTTCAATCATGTCCCACTTCCACTCAGGAATTTTCAGAGGTTGGAGTAGACCTGCTGTCTTCTGATGGACTGCCTTAACACGTTGACAAACGTCGCATTCAGAAACGTATTGAGCAATTTCACGTTTCATGCCAGACCACCAATACAGAGTCTTGAGATCCTGGTACATCTTTGTACTTCCAGGGTGAATGGATAGAGGAGTTTCATGAGCCTCCTTGAGAATGATATCCTTGAGACTTTGAATCTGAGGGACTGCAATGCGTCCTTCGAAGAACACAGTTCCCTTGTCATCAATTGAGAAGGACTTGAACTTATCATTGCCCTCCTTGATGTGATCCACAATCTTCTTGATTTCACTATCACGAAGTTGTTCAGAACGAATCTTGTCCTCGAGAGTTGGGCTGGCTGTCAAGCTAGCAAGGTATCCTTCAGGAACAAGACCAAGGTTCAGCTTCTGGAATTCTTCATGAAGTGGAGGTTGGCTTTCCATGATCATGAGATTATTGCAATAGGATTTGCGACTGAGAGCATCGGCCATAACATTAGCCTTGCCTGGAGTGTAAGAAATGGTGAGATCAAAGTCTTTAATCTTCTCAATCCATCTCCTTTGCCTGAGGTTCAGATCTGGCTGAGTGAAGATGTATTTCAGACTCTTATGATCGGAAAAGATTTCAGTTTTGTTACCCAACAAGTATTGTCTCCATTTCTTGAGGGCAAACACAACTGCTGCAAGTTCAAGATCATGAGTGGGATAGTTTTGCTCATGTGGGTTCAACTGACGTGAAGCATAAGCCACAACTTGACGTTCTTGCATAAGAACTGCTCCTAGGCCTTGGAGAGATGCATCACAGAATATCTGGAAAGGTTTGGTGGTATCTGGGCCAACTAGAACAGGTGTGGAAGTGAGTTTAGTCTTCAGAAGGTTGAAACTCTCATCACATTGTGGAGTCCAAACGAACTTTTTGTCCTTCTTTGTGAGATCAGTGAGAGGTTTAGCAATCTTGGAAAAGTTTTGGACGAAACGACGGCAATAGCTAGCCAAGCCAAGAAAGCTTCTAACTTGTTTCACCGTCTTAGGGGGTTTCCAGTCAACAATTGCCTTAACCTTTTCAGGATCAATGGCAATGCCTTTGGCAGAGATGATATGACCAAGATATGCAACTTCTGGAATCCAGAACTCACATTTGGAAAACTTGGCATACAGACGATGCTCGCGAAGTTTCATGAGAGTGAGACGAAGGTGTTCTCCATGCTCTTCCTCGGATTTTGAGTAGACTAGAATGTCATCAAGATATACCACAACGAACTTGTCGAGGTATTCATGGAAGACAGAATTCATGAGTCTTGAGAACGTTGCCGGTGCATTGGTGAGACCAAAGGACATGACGGTGTATTCATATAGACCGTAACGAGTGGTGAAAGCTGTCTTAGGAATATCTTCCTTTCTGATCTTTATCTGATGGTAACCCATCCTCAAGTCCAACTTTGAGAATATTGAGGCTCCAGCAAGTTGATCAAAAAGATCATCGATACGAGGAAGTGGATACTTGTTCTTGATGGTTTTCTCGTTGAGAGGACGATAGTCAACCACGAGTCTTTTTGTTTGATCCTTCTTGGCAACAAACAGAGTTGGGCAACCCCAAGCGGAGGAACTAGGCTGAATGAAACCTTTGTCCATATACATATCGATTTGCTCCTTCAACAATTTCAGTTCAGGAGGAGCTATCTTGTATGGATGCTTAGAGATTGGAGCAGTACCTGGCTCAAGCTCGATCACGAACTCAACTGCTCTGTCCGGAGGCATCCCTGGCAACTCTTCTGGAAAGACGTCAGGGAATTCACAAACCACCGGAACATTTTCAATTGCAGGAAGGGGTTTGGCATCGAGGCTGAACAGCTGAACAGAACTTGATCCATATGGAGAATAGACTATCTGGCCTGAAGTGTGGGAGAGAGTTATTGACTTTTGAGCACAGTCAATTTTAGCTTTGTGGGTCTTCAACCAATCCATACCCAGGATGACATCAATGTCAGAATTTCCCAGCAACATGAGTGAAGCAAGGAATACAGCGACCTCCAATTAGGATCTCATTGTCCATGCTTATCTTGGAAGTCAACATTTGCGGTCCCGGAGAGTGAACAGTCATTTGATTGCTTAGCGGAACCAGAACTAGGTTGTATGCTTTTGCAAAAATCTTTGACACAAATGAATGCGATGCTCCAGTATCAAACAACACTTTAGCTGGAATAGAGTTTACGGGTAATATACCGAGAACGACGTCAGCAGCTTCCTCGGCTTTGTCGGCCTTGATATGGTTCACCCTCGCGTTCCTCCCGACAGGCCTATTGTTGGAGTTGAAGGCTTTAGCCGGAGGAGCACGAACCATAGCCTGGTTGGTGTTGGGGCGAGGAGGTAGGGGTAGCTGCTTCTGAGTGCACTTATCAGCATAGTGTCCAGTATCCTTGCACTTGTAGCAAGTGACGACACGAGAAGGACCTGGCCTTGGCTGCCCCATAGGTAACCTCTGACCCTGCATCTGAGATGGGTTGGGTGGGCGGGGACCAAAGCCTGGAGAAGCTTGGGCATTTGGAGCCCGAGTGACAGCACCATTTGGCACCCAGATGCGGCGCTTCTGCGGAGGGGTGGTCATGTTGGAGGAGGAACCACCCTCACGCGAGTGCTTGCGCGACTCTTCGAACGCCTTGCGCCCATTCTCCTCATTGAGCGCGGTGTTCACGAGCTCCACGAAGTCCTTGCACTTGATGTTTGTGAGAGCGTACTTCAGTTCCGGGTTAAAACCTCGGCGGAACCTTGCCATCTTCTTGGCTTCGGTGGACACTTCGTCACCAGCGTACCGAGCGAGACGATTGAACTCGTTCTGGTAGCCGAGAACGTCCAGCTTGCCCTGTCTGAGAGAGCAGAATTCCTCACGCATCTTTTCCATGAGACCATCCGGGATGTGGTGCTTCAGGAAGGCATCCTTGAAACATCCCCAGTTGATAGGAAAGCCAGCCCTCATGGCCTGGTAGTTCTCCCACCAAGTAGCTGCCTGACCCTTCAGTAGGTAGGTGGCGTACTTGACCTTATCCTCTTCTGCAACATGAGCAATCTCCAGAGCTCTTGCTACGTCACGGATCCAGTCATCAGCATCCAGGGGCTCACGTGTTGTCACGAAAGCTTTTGGGCCCAAGCTGAGGAAGTCCTTGATGGTGACCCTTGGAGCATTCTGGTTGTGTTGCTGGTTAGCCTGGATCTGGGCCATCTGTGTCACCACTTGGGTCATCTGAGCCAACAGTTCCCCCATTGGTGGTGGCGGAGGCGGGTTGTTCCTGGTTGGAGGCATCCTGAACAGAAATTCATTTTAGCACAACAACAGAAAAGGATAGACTTGGTAACCGAAAGATAGATTATTCCGACGCATGAATAGATAACCAACAGGTACATCATCACATGTTCAAATACATCAGAATATCCAACAGACCAACACATGGTTCGAAAACGAAAGGATAAACTAGACACAGCTAGTAATGGATACAACGGTACTCCCATGCTCATCACGCAGGACGGCGGTGAGTAGTACGACGAGAGATACGGTGAGGAGGAACCCCACGGAAGTAGGTATCACGACGATCCATGTAGATAGGAACTGCTCTGAGAGCAACTCTCGGTGTGGTGAAGTAGAAAGCGTCCTCTCCCTGTGCTCCATAGCGGGGAATCCCTGTGTAACCAGCTCCGAGGTCGAGAAGTGGGCCTCTGATCGGCTCGTAACCTCCAGCATCTGGCAACGGAAGACCAGCTGGCTGAACGACACGTGCGAAGCGCTCGTCTCCAACAAAGTCTGTGGTGTACGTCGCCAGACGAGTGAGAGCAAGGTGGAGCTGCTCCCTGACTGAGGCTAACTCCTGAGAAAGTGCGGAAGCAACGGCATCACTGTGACTAGCGAACTGGGCAGTGATCTGGAGCCTGGAGCTATCAGTCTCGTAGGTATCCATGTCGCGGTGGACAGTGAAGTGAACTCCCGCTGCCGTGATGTAACCACGGGGGATGTGACGAAAACTGGACTTATCAAACCCCCAGTAGTCAGCACGGAGGACGGTGAGACTCACGTACGCTGCCTGCTGCACTGCCATATCCACTGTGGACCCTACTGCCTCGTACTGGTGTGCAATGCTCCTGCCATCATCCGACAGAATGTAGACGATAGCCCGGTAGCAAGTCTGGTCAAACTCTCGCTGGTGCTCGTAGACCTGGTACTCTGGTGCCCAACGGAACCCCAGATAGGTAACCATGTCTCTCAGCAACTCCGGAAAACCGGCGGTGCTCTCACAGCGAGTCATGCGAACCACCTGCGGGTAGTAGCTGAGACCCATCTGCAGATTATTTGGAAGGTTTTGATTAGACTCCGGTAGATGAAAAAGGATGTGGAAAACAACAACAAGGTTCAACGGACGAAAAGGATGTTGAAAAGAACATGATATCGAAGCAACATCGGGAAAACGAGACCAAAAGTCCTGAGGTACTACAGAGAACCCAAAACACGTGAAATCCTAACTTGAAAGTTTAGGTGAGAACAGAAAACAACGTTGCACTTCCTTACCAGAAAAGGGTGGGTGGGTGGGGAAAGAAGAAAAATGGCAGAATTCCTACTCTCACGTTTCATTTTTCCTATGTAGCTACAAAATAGTTTCTAGACTCAACTGCGACCAGTAAAAAGGGATCCTACAGGCAGACAGGCTCTGATACCATTTGTCGCACCCAAGGTTTCTAGGGGATACTCATCGCACGAACTGGAAGTCAGGTGCTTGGATTATGGGGCAAACATGCTCCCACGTCCCAGCTTCCTGGTAGGCCTGCGCTTATGCGCGACAACACAAGCCCTGCTTCCACCGTCGAAGTAAACTATCCGCTAGGAACCTAAAGGCACTACTGTCGACGTACTTCATAATCAAACACGCACGGTACGTCAACAGTTTGGTACGAATGATAGCACAGAATGTCTCTACGACACAAAAGAAGGAAATAAGGGCAACTGGCCTTCATTAAGGCAGAAATATCGAATACAAACATCCAGAGGACACATGTCCCAACATATCATCCATTACAACAGCGGAAGCAATCAAAGGGGTCTGAGTACAGACAAATCCATGGCTTAAGAAGCCGGAGAAAATAAAGTAAGCGAAGCCCATCCACGTAGGTCTGGATCCTGCCCTGGTCCAGCTAACTACTCGTCTGCAGACTCGTCGAACTCCACAAAGTAGCCATCCTGGGAAGCATCGTAGTCGTAGTCGTACTCTGCGTAAACCACAGCCCCAACGGGGTCAGTACATCCAAGTACTGGCAAGCAAGACTCACAGTTCATCAAAGAGTTACCCGTCAACACAAGCATTGATGCTTGGGATCAACGGAAGAAAGGGGTGATATAAAAGTTGCTGCTGGCTGCTCTAACCAACTACAGAAGATAACTACAAATTCGGCTAACAGAAAAGATAAGATCGAGGATTGTAACCAACTGAAAGATAACTTCAACCAAACCCATCCTGGATCTCGCCCCTTATCCGAAGAAGCAATCCGAGGATAACTCACACAGTTGTGATAAGGTGAATCAAGTTATTGTGTGAATAACCTATTACTAGTCAGGTTATTAATCATTGGGTGAAACATGATTGATCATTATGTTGAAGTTGTCCTGAGTACTTGTTAGCCAGTACTTTCACCAAGTAATCCATAACCGCGGAAAACACGGCTTCTCGAGAAGATTATCCCTGCAGGGTTGCACCAATTTGGCCGTACACTCATGAATATCCCGCCAGATGGGATGCCTCCCACCAAGCGGGGCACTCAACACAACCAACCATTCTTCGCATCAAGCCCAAAGCACCTTGGGCGCACGGCTAATCGAGCCCAGAAGAAAATGGACCCTCATAGCACTCTAAGAACGTGTCCCCCTATATGCCGACTACAAAAGTTCCACCCTGCGCTGGGCTCGCAAAAACATGCATGCGGCAAATGGAAAACACGAACTAAATGAGGCGATTTGGACGAGATGCGAATCAGGTCAAGTTGAGGGGGGCGCCCATACTCGCTTCCCAAATGCGGGTAGTGCGCTCATCATGGATCAGTAGACAAGACCCTTTTCCTATTAGGGTCGACACTAGCAGGCTCCAAAACCTCTCATGGGCCTCCTGCCGGTGCCTTATCATCAAATTATTACCATTAGCAATTAACAGGATTGATTGATTAACAACGAGCCCCGGTACAAAATAATAAGATAGTAAAAGTAGTAACCGACGACAGACTCGAGTAAAAGCAACCCTAAGCATGCTAGATAGGAACAGGCACAAGCAATGGCTGTAGGTATGGAGGTGGTGGCAATATCATGGCTCAAGGTATCATGTGATGGGTTCGGAGAACAAGCAACGATACATAGGGCTAGCAATAGTAGACAAAAGACAGTATCGACAACAAGTGTGGAAGGGAAACTCGATGATTCATGTGAGTGATAACTTGCCTGGCAGCTCAGCCTCGTACTGGGCTAGGTCCTGAGTAGTGGTGTCGTAAGGCTCGTCGGTACCAACGTCGTCGTCTAATCGAGAAGAAGCAAAAAAACAACAACGAAGGAAGACGGGCAATCAATACATGGCATAGGTGCACAAACATTGGATGATGCATGTCACGTTTAATAGATGCACCAAACTAAACTAGTTGATATGAGACACAAGTTTAAATGGATTCCATATGCAAAAGTTGCATATGGAAGCCCATGCTTTAGAGTTGAATTAATTGTTCTATCACTAAGCATCATGTGTAAGTGACTTAGTATGATGCATGCATGATGAGGAACAATAAGATAACAAATTAAATGCAATTGGAAGGATAGTTAACAATTAAGAAAGCATTTATTAAGTTTGGAATTTGGTTACTTAAACATGGCACACAAGTAAATGTTGTTATCATCAAGTTAAAGTGTGCAAAACAATTTACAAATTTTATAGTTGGAAAGGTTAGCAAATTTTAGTTGGATTACATGTTTCACAATTTGAAATTGGACTTTGGATTAATTATTTATGAATTAACAATATCAAACAATTTTTAATTGAATTAAACAAGAATTAAATTGTTTAGGCAATTTAAATTATTCAAACCAGAAAACAAAATTTATATTTGAATAGGGTATTCAAAATGGTATGAAAAACATATTTTATTTGAATGATTTGGACTTATGAATAATTAGCTATGAATTATTACAAATGGCATTTGAATTATTTGAATTTGAATTTAAATTGCATTTTGAAAATTCAAAACAGAACACAAATTGAATATTTGGAAAGTTTAGGAAATTTGGTACAGAAAACATATAAAGTTTGTATTTATTGGATTCATATAATAAAAGTTATTGCATTTCCAATTTAGATGTTTATTCTGCCCATTTAAAAGAAATAAAATTAACAGATTGTTTTTAGACTTTTGTTACCGCTGGAAGTGTACACCCGGGCACTGCCCTGTGGACCATTGCCAACGTGGCGCGCACGTGGCAGAGAGAGCCCACACAGCCACAGCCAGGTGGGCCTGGCTCGGGATTTAATCCCAGCAAAAAGTGCGCCGAGGGGGATCGACCCCGCGCCCTCCAGGCTGCACGCGATGGTGCTTGCCACTGCGGTAAACGTGCGTTCGTGACAGAAACAGGGGCCGCGTGTTTTTCAGGTTCAGTCTCCGCGAGATCTACTGAAACTGCAGCGATCGGTTCTGAACCTGACGGAAACAGAGATCGACGCCGGCGAAACAGCGGCTGCTCGCCGCGGCTGCGCACTGCGGTGACGTGCGCGTGTGCTTGTGCTACTGGTGGGTGGCCTAGGCGCGCGCGGTGAGTGTGCAGAGAGGAAGAAAAGGCGAGGGGAAGCGACGGAGACGCTCACCGTGAGCTGCAGAGGCTCGCCGGAGAAACGCGGACGGCGGCGAGGCTCTGGTTCTCCTCAGGCCTCCCGGAGGTGTCGAAGACGAAGAGGGCACCGTGGGCTTCCAATTCCCGTTGCTAGCCCACGATGAACTCCATCGGTGACGGCGCTCGCTGCCGGAGTTCAGAGGGGCGGCGGAAATACAGTACAGAGGAGGTGGAGGTGGGATGGAAGCGAGACGGCGGCGGCGGAGCTCGAGGGTGGTGCTAGGGTTTTCGGAAGGGGGTGGACGCCGCGGTGTTTTTATGGAGTGGGTGGAGGTGTACGGCGGCCATCGGGAGAGGGGTGGAGGCGATCAACGACGGAGGCGCTCTCGTACACCATGACGCCAGCAAGGGGAGGAGGACGACAGCGACCTGAGGGGAAGGGTACCGGGCCAAGTAACGGGCTGGGCTGGCTGCTGCGGCTCCTCTCCTCTCCTGTTTTTTTTTATTTTATTTTTTTTGTACTGTTTTTTTTTTGTAGTTGAGCAAAAAGGAAACAAAGCAAAGGTTTTGTTTACAGAAAGTTTGGAATAAAAAAAAAGGGGTAACTTTATTAGTGGAAAAATGCAACCTTTTGGTATTGGTTGTTTTCAAAAACTTTATTGTTTGTTTGTTGTTTTAAAATTTAAACCAATTAAATGAGATTTCCAATATTAGTTAATAGTAGAAATTCAAGGTATTTTCAATAGGGTTTTCTTTAGGGTTGGAAGGTGATTTAATGAATTCAAATTAATGGTGAATTTCATGGATTCAAATGATTAAAGATTTGAGAAATGGTTTGAGTTTGGAAATAATTTGAAATTAATTGATTAATTGATTAAGTGATTGATGAATTAAGCAACAAATTAAGAGTTGATCCAATATGAAAATAATTGGAAGCAATTGATGTTTTTGGATTTGCAAAACTTTATTTGAAAGATTGTAACAGACAAGTGTGAAAACAAGATTTGATTCATTAAGAAAACAATGCAAACATAATTAAAACAAATGCAATGAGATGATGACATGATGCATTGCTTGAAAATAAACAAGAAATTGAACCACTAAGGGATGTTTTCATACTTGGATGTTACAAACGAACAAAAGCCATTTGACCTATGGGCGTTGCTTTTCGTAACCATCAATGAATGGCCCGCTCTTAGTAACATTTCCGGACATACAAACAAGGGATACAATGCATGCACACACTGTTTAGATAAGACTGATATTGTATATTTGGATAAATGTAAGAAGGTTGTATACCTGGGGTATCGTAGATTTCTTCCGATCAAGTATCCCGTAAGATACAAAGGAGGGAAGCATTTCAAAGGTGAGGCAGATACCCGGAAGAAGCCTGACCTCCGTAGTGGTAATGATGTATTCGATATGGTTAAGGACCTAAAAGTAATCTTTGGGAAGGGTGATGGCAGCCAACATGTTCCGAACGGCCCTGATAAGCGCACACCCATGTGGAAAAACAAATCTATATTTTGGGAGCTACCCTATTGGAAAATCCTAGAGGTTCGCTATTCAATCGACGTGATGCACGTGACGAAGAATCTCTGCATCAACCTGCCATGCTTCCTGGGCGCGTATGGGAAGTCAAAAGATACGCCAGAAGCACGGGAGGACCAGCAACGTACGAAAGACCCAAACAACAAGCACACGGATACATGGCGCCATTACTTAAGCAGCTACGCTCTTACCAAAGCAGAGAAGGAAATATTTTATGAAGTCCTTTACAGTATCAAGGTGTCGTCTGGCTTCTCGTCGAATATAAAGGGGATAATAAATATGGCAGAGAAAAAAATTCCAAAACCTGAAGTCTCATGACTGCCACGTGATTATGACGCGGTTGCTTCCGATTGCATTGAGGGGGCTTCTACCGGAAAATGTTCGAGTACCCATTGTGAAGCTTTGTGCATTCCTCAATGCAATATCTCAGAAGGTAGTCGATCCAGACAGTCTGGCAAGATTACAGAGGGATGTGGTCCAGTGTCTTGTTAGTTTTGAGTTGGTGTTCCCACCATTCTTCTTCAACATTATGACGCATCTCCTGGTTGACCTATGTAAATAGATTCATATTCTCGGTCCGGTATTTCTACACAATATGTTCCCCTTTGAGAGGTTCATGGGAGTCTTCAATAAATATGTTCATAACTGTGCTAGGCCAGAAGGAAGCATCTCGAAGGGCTATGGAACAGAGGAGGTCATTGGGTTCTGTGTTGACTTTATTCCTTACCATAAGACGATTGGCGTTCCTGAATCACGGCATGAGGGAAGACTGAGGGGAAAAGGAACGCTGGGGAAGGAAAAAATGATACCCAGGGACGGGAATTCTTTCACTAAAGCACACTACACAGTTCTACAAAATTCCACCTTCGTGGCTCCATATCTCGAGGAACACAAGAATATTGTACGCTCCACAAACCCGGGGAAGGATGACTCATGGATTAAACGCAAACACATGAAGACTTTCGGAAGTTGGTTGCAAACACATCTTATAAATCACACCATTGTTGAAGATCAGCTGTACATCTTGTCGGGTCACCATCTTCGACTATTGGTAGTTTTCAAGGGTACGAGATAAATGGGAATACATTTTACACGATCGCCCAAGATAATAAGAGCACGAACCAAAACAGTGGTGTCCGCTTTGATACAACAAAGAGAGTGGGAAAAATGACACATACTATGGTTACATAGATGAGATATGGGAACTTGACTATGGACCTTCTGTTAAGGTCCCTTTGTTTAAGTGCAAATGGGTCAACCAGAATGGAGAAGGGGTAAAGGTAGACCCGTTGTACGGAATGACAACAGTGGATCTCAACAATATTGGTTACAATGACGAGCCATTCTTCCTAGCCAATGATGTGGCTCAGGTCTTCTATGTGAAGGACATGTCCTCCAGACCGAAAAAATAAAAAATAAGCAAACAAATACATCATACGATGAGCCGAAGCATCACATAGTTCTTTCAGGAAAAAGAAACATCGTGGGAGTCGATGACAAGACAGACATGTCAGAAGATTATAATAAGTTTGTTGAAATTCCTCCCTTCACAGTGAAAGCTAACCCAACCATCCCGTTAACTAATAAAGATGCTCCTTGGTTACGGCCGACGCGATCATAAGCAAGGGACATAGGGTTCATGGACCATCTCTACGCGAAGAAAATTCAGAAGACTAGATAGGGATGTTGTCGGTGATGTGTAATACTAAACATTCTAGGGTTTGGGTTGAAATGACGGGTGTTATGGCCAAATACATGTCATAGTTTCTTATAATGAGCCCATATTTCACACAGACATGCATCTTGGAAGCAGGGACAATGTTGACGAAGGAAGTTTTTTTTTACTGAATAAAAAAAACCATTTTCCATTTTCGGAGTGTCAGAAATGGTTTTTTTTTTGTGAAGGGCCTACCACAAACATGTTGCAAAACTTGGGGGATTAATTTTGTAAACATGCTCGGACATGTGACATTCACAAATCAAAAACTTTTTTTCTAATAAAATATTTCCATCCACCTCTTTTGAAAATAACAAGTTTCTTCCGATTAGCTCGAAACGGGACAAATTTGAACTACATGTGCCTCGTAATTAGCTCATGAATTTTTGAAAAAAAAATCATTTTTACGTACTCAACTACCTATTTCAATAGAGATCCGGAATGATTTGTTGAATATACAACCCCTAGGTACGAACGGTCATGCCCTCCGTCTTGACTTTCTCCTAAAACGGGCTGAGAAAATTCTAGAAAATTCAAAAGAACCCTAAATAACGCGAGACCTTCGCGTGGTGTCATTACATATGTCCTGGTATCCACCAAAAATAATAAACTTGGAATACGACAGTTCTGTTGAAAAAGTGTTCACAAAAAACAGCTATCTCCTCCTAACATTCTAGGGTTTCGGTTGAAATGACGGTTGGTATGGCCAAATATATGGCATAGTTTGTTATAATGAGCCCATATTGCACACAAACATGAATCTTGGAAGCACGGACGATGTTGACGAAGGAAGTTTTTTTTAACTTAATAAAAAAACCATTTTCCATTTTCGGAGTGTCAAAAATGGTTTTTTTTTTGTGAAGGGCCTACCACAAACATGTTGCAAAACTTGGGGATTAATTTTTTAAACAAGCTAGGACATGTGACATGCACAAATAAACAACTTTTTTCTAAAAAAAGACTTCCATCCACCTCTTTTGAAAATAACAGGTTTCTGCCGATTCAGCTGGAAACGGGACAAATTTGAATTACATGTGCCTCGTAATTAGCTCATGAATTTTGGGAAAAAATCATTTTTAGGTACTCAACTACCTATTTCAATAGATATCCCGAATGATTTGCTGAATATACAACCCCTAGGTACGAACGGTCATGCCCTCCGTCTTGACTTTCTCCTAAAACAGGCTCAGAAAATTCCATAAAATTCCATAAAATTCAAAAAAACCATAAATAATGCGAGACCTTCGAGTGGTGTCATTACATATGTCCTAGTATCCACCAAAAATAATAAACTTGGAATACGATAGTTCTGTTGAAAAAGTGTTCACAAAAAACAGCTATCTCCTCCTAACATTCTAGGGTTTCGGTTTAAATAACGGGTGTTATGGCCAAATACATGGAATAGTTTGTATAATGAGCCCATATTGCACAAAAACATGCATCTTGGAAGCACGGACAATGTTGACGAAGGAAGTTTTTTTTAACTGAATAAAAAAACATTTTCCATTTTCGGAGTGTGAGAAATGGTTTTTTTTTTGTGAAGGACCTACCACAAACATGTTGCAAAACTTGGGGGATTAATTTTGTAAACATGCTAGGACATGTGACATGCACAAATCAACAACTTGTTTTCCAATAAAAAATTTCCATCCAACTTTTTTGAAAATCACAAGTTTCTTCCGATTCAGTTGGAAACGGGACAAATTTGAACTACATGTGCCTCGTAATTAGCTCATGAATTTTGGCAAAAATAATTTTTAGGTACTCAAATATCTATTTTAATAGAGATCCAGAATGTTTTGCTGAATATACAACCCCTAGGTACGAACGGTCATGCCCTCCATCTTGACTTTCTCCTAAAACAGGCTGAGAAAATTCCAGAAAATTCAAAAAAAAAACCTAAATAGCGCGAGACCTTCGCGTGGTGTCATTACATATGTACTAGTGGCCACCAAAAATAATAAACTTAGAATACGACAGTTCTGTTTAAAAAGAGTTCTCAAAAAACAGCTATCTCCTCCTAACATTCTAAGATTTCGGTTGAAATGACGAGTGTTATGGCCAAATCCATGGCAACTTTCTTCCAGGAAAGCCTTTCATCGAGCGAGCAGCTAAGCGAATTCATCCGCATCTGTTGTCGTTCAAGTAGGAGCTTACGGGGTGGGGCGCAAGCAAGCGTAGCGAATCACATAGAGTTGTTCCTACCGTCCAGCGCGCTGATTTGTTATAATGAGCCCATATTGGACACAAACATGCATCTTGGAAGCACGGACAATGTTGACGAAGGAAAAAATTTTAACTGAATAAAAAACCATTTTCCATTTTCGAAGTGTCAGAAATGGTTTTTTTGTGAAGGGCCTACCACAAACATGCTGCAAAACATGGGGTATTAATTTTGTAAACATGTTAGGAAATGTGACATGCACAAATGAACTACTTGTTTTCTAATAAAATATTTCCATCCACCTCTTTTGAAAATAATAAGTTTCTGCCAATTTAGTTGGAAACGGGACAAATTTGAACTACATGTGCCTCGTAATTAGCTCATGAATTTTGAAAAAAATTATTTTTAGGTATTCAACTACCTATTTCAATAGAGATCTAGAATGATTTTCTGAATATACATCCCATAGGTACGAACGGTCATGCCCTCTGTTTTGACTTTCTCCTAAAACAGGCTGAGAAAATTCCATAAAATTCATAAGAAACCTTAAATAATGCGAGACCTTCGCGTGGTGTCATTACATATGTCCTAGTATCCAGCAAAAATAATAAAATTGGAATACGATAGTTCTGTTGAAAAAGTGTTCACAAAAAACAGATATCTCCTCCTAACATTCTAGGGTTTCGGTTATTCTGACGGGTGTTATGGCAAAATACATGGCATAGTTTGTTATAATGAGCCCATATTGCACACAAACATGCATCTTGGAAGCACGGACAATGTTGACGAAGGAATTTTTTCTTTAACTGAATAAAAAAACCATTTTCCATTTTCGGAGTGTCAAAAATGGTTTTTTTTTGTGAAGGACCTACCACAAACATGTTGCAAAACTTGGGGGATTAATTTTGTAAACATGCTAGGACATGTGGCATGCACAAATCAACAACTTATTTTCTAATAAAAGATTTTCATCCACCTCTTTTGAAAATAACAAGTTTCTGCCGATTCAGTTGGAAACGGGACAAATTTGAACTACATGTGCCTCGTAATTAGCTCATGAATTTTCACAAAAAATAATTTTTAGGTACTAAACTACCTATTTCAATAGAGATCCAAAATGATTTGCTGAATATACAACCCCTAGGTACGAACGGTCATGCCCTCCATCTTGATTTTCTCCTAAAACGGGCTAAGAAAATTCAAAAAAAAACCTAAATAACGCAAGACCTTCGCGTGGTGTCATTACATATGTCCTAGTATCCTACAAAAATAATAAACTTGGAATACGACAGTTCTCTTGAAAAAGTGTTCACAAAAACAATTATCTCCTCCTAACATTCTAGGGTTTCGGTTGAAATGACGGGTGTTATGGACAAATACATGAATAGTTTGTTATAATAAGCCAATATTACACACAAACATGCATCTTGGAAGCACGGACAATGTTGACGAAGGAAAAAAAAAATTAACTGAATAAAAAACCCTTTTTCCATTTTCAGAGTGTCGGAAATGTTTTTTTTTTGTGAAGGACCTACCACAAACATGTTGCAAAACTTGGGGGATTAATTTTGTAAACATGCTAGGACATGTGACATGCACAAATAAACAACTTGTTTTCTAATAAAAGATTTCCATCCACCTCTGTTGAAAATAACAAGTTTGTTCCGATTCAGCTTGTTTTACCAACCGGGACTAAAGGGTTAGGGTTTCGCTGGGACCAATCAGAATGAATCACACGGATCGTGTGTTTCTTTCAAGCGCTTGTGGGTCGTTGGATCAGGGTGTGTTTCTTTCGAGCTCTTGTGAGCCGTTCGATCAGGGGTACGATGTGTTTCTTTCGAGCGCTTGTAATCCATTGGATCTGGGGTGTTTCTTTCGAGCGCTTTTTAACCGTTGGATCGAAAACCCTAGTACAACACTTTGTGAGCCAGAGGACCCTATATATAGCCCACCTCTCGGATTCCCTTCATACATCATTCAGTTCATCGATCGAATACAAATCATCCAGATTCGACATCATACGTCTGACCGTGCTTTTGATATGCATATATGCACTCATGAGGAGCCACAGTCGGGCTGTATGATGGCGATACCAATTGTTTTATTATACATCCCCCATTAAAGTCTTGACAAAAGGTTTGATACATCATTCAGTTCATCGACCGAATACAAATCATCCGGATTCGCCATTATACGTCCGACTGTGCTTTTGATATGCATATATGCACTCATGAGGAGCCACAGTCGGGCTGTATGATGGCGATATCGATTGTTTTGTTCTACATCCCCCATTAAAGGTTTGAAAAAAGGTTTGATACATCATTCAGTTCATCGACCGAATACAAATTATCCATATTCGCCATCATACGTCCGACCGTGCTTTTGATATGAATATGTGCACTCATGAGGAGCCACAGTCGGGTTGTATGATGGCGACACATGGTATGCCAACTCCTAGCTTTTCGTGACATCCCGACGCTCTGGAGCCCCACCGTGGCGAAACCTTAGCCCTGCAGCGAAAAGTACACCTTATCGGTCGCCCAAATGAGTTTTAAAACATCTTAAGGGAGTTGAATTTATCTTTCTGATCATTTCGATATCTAACTTGCAATTTTCAGAATTTATTGAATTATTTGATATTTCTCCATTTCTGAAATGAATTAATTCAAATATGTTTGAAAGTATATATTTAGTTAGTTTATAATTTTCTAAATGTTTTGGTATCTTCTACATATTTTTTCTGATTATTAAACTAGCAAATATACAAATTCAAAATTTAAATAGGGAGGGAAAGTTTGCAAATATGAAAAAAATTGAAAAACAGGGCATTCACCCCGGTTTTTGTAAACAACCGGGACAAATGCCCCTCTTCGTGCCGTTTCTGTGTCCCAGGGCATCCGTACCAGTTGTTTACAAAAACTGGTACAAATGGGTGGGGCATCCGTCCCGGTTATTGGGAACAACCGGGACGAATGAGGCATTTGTCCCGGTTGTTGGCAATAACCGGGATGAATGCCCGGGACTTAATAGTTTCGCCTTCCTCCTCCGCCCGCACTTGTTCATTTTGCAAAGTAACGACGGAGGAGACACAGACGCCGCCAGGCTGCCCCCACGCACCGTCGTCGCCGTCTGCCACTCTCGCTCCATCGCCGGTTTCTCACGCGCTAGGGTGAGCGTCTGCACCTCCTTGCCCCCTTTCCCCCCTCTCTTTTATGGTGACGCTATAGGAACCGCCGGCCGCAGCTCGCCATCAACGCCGGCGTTGCTCTGGTGAGAAATAGACGACCGCGCCGCCTCCATTAGGTTCCTCTCGGTCCCCCTATCGAATGCGTCCCTCCTTTCGCTCGCCCGTGCCCCGTAGAGCCGCTGCCGCTCGCCATCGACGCCGGTGTTGCTCCGGTGAGAAATAGACGGACGTTCCGCCTCCTTTAGGTTCCTATCGGTCCCCCCGTCGAATGCGTCCGTTTGCTCGTCCGTGCCCCGTAGACCCGCCGCCGTCCGCCGGTGACGTCAGTTGACGACGAGATGACGTCACGCGGGCCCCTGTTCCGCTTGCGTGGCACCGCCGTATCCCTGGGCCCACTCGTGTGTGTGTGTGGATGGGAGGCATACGGGTGAAAAACATTCGGGTGGTCCCCTGTTTCGTTTGTGTGGCGCCACCGTGGCCCTGGGCCTTCAAGTCAGTGTGTCTGGCTGGGGTTCATATGAGTGAAAAAAGTTTCGGCTGGTTTTAAAACAGCAAAACAGATTCAATTGATTACTTGTAAATTCCATAGTAAATTGAAAATGAACCAAATTTGATGATTCAAATTTCTATGTGTTTACCTCGAAGATCTCTATCCTTTAGTACCATTTTGACATGTGGTTTCTATATAATTTTAGCACTTAGTAAATTATTATAGAAATGATTTATTGAAAGTGGAAATTTGGAAATTCATACCTTGACTTCTGTTTTTCCAAATTGATCAATTAAAGTGTCAAAATGTTTGTATTAACAAACTCTACATATCCATATTTTTTCTTATATAATTGAAATAATTTCATTCTCTGTTTTAGATCTAGATGGCCATTTGGGTACTTAGACATAATTTAAATTCTATAAATAATTAAAAAATGTTTTCTTCAGAAAATTTGCTCCATTTGGTAACCTTATACCATAGAGACCAGTACCCCAACCACTTGACCATAATAGAACTATTTCTATGAAGACTTGGCCAAATTTTCACACATATGTTTCACATCATGTTACCCTTGTCTTAGAAAATATTTTGCATATATGGTTTCATGTTATGTGGCTATTTTCGAACAAGGCTTAGTCCTTAGTGAGGTTCAAACACTAATACCATTGTTTTACATCTACTTATTCACTCCCCTATTAGAAAACATGTGTTATTCTATGTGTTATTAGAAAAACTGCTAAGTAATTTTTCAGCTAAGCAAATCAAATCCAAACTGTTTTGCTATTTTTTTAAACTGCTAATTTATTTTACTTACTTGCAGTTTTTAATTTGCAGAAAGTATGGACCCAAACATGAGAGACGAAGCCGCGGAAGACATACTAGCAGATTCTATCCACGGGGGTGGGGAAAACCCCGATGTCGCACAGTGGATGAATAACTCCGGTGAGTGAGATCCAGAGCTCGCTCAAACAGACGGCTCTGGTGAGGTAGATCCGGAGATCGCCCGAACAGACGGCTCCGTTGAGGGATTAGCTTACAACATCGTCGAGGGAGACGATGATGGAGAAGCCGACGGCTCCCATGAGAGAAAGCCTACGGCTCCGGTCCAACTTTAGAAATTACACACTCTAGCGAGGTGCATATATATATATATATGTTAATTAAATGAAGCATATTTTTTCTATATACATGTATTAACACTCTTTCTTATTTTAGCCATTCGGATCTAGCAAATCCACCGGAAAGAAAACTAAACGAGGTGCAACGAAGAAGTTGAAGGAGCATGAGAGGTACAGGATCGAAAAGGTCGCTGCAGACGGCGCACCAGAGATCCCCAAAGAAGTTTCCCAAAAATATGTGAAGCAATGCGGATTGATTGTTAGGGACCACATCCCGATCACCGTTCGGGAGTGGAATAAGCCATGTCAGGGCGCCGCAATCTCATATGTCGGCGACAAAGCCAACACAACTCTTTTCAACAAGATGATGCTTAATTTCACCCTGCCGATGCCGGAGGTGTGTCAGGATGAGGTGGATGAGAATGATGAGGCTCCTGAAGTGATCTTTCAGCGGAAGGAAGCAGCCTTAGTGGAACTGGTCAGCTCATTCACTTTAAAGAAGATGGACCAGCAATTCAACAACTGGAAGAAAACTTTGCACCTTAACTTTATCAAGAATGACAAGACTCCGGATTTCACTGGGACGTATGAGAAGATAAAACCTTTCTGGGTAGAATTTGCTGCGTACAAGAAGTCAGAAGAAGCTCTGGCAAGGTCTAAAAGAAATGCGGCAAACGCAGCTAAAAAGATCTATCACCATCGTATGGGACAAGCTAGCTACAGTGGTAGCATGCCTAAGTGGGATAAACTTGAGGACGACCTTATTGCTCAGGAGATCGAGCCCGAGACACTCTTCTGGGACGAACGTACAAGGTCTTGGCTTTTCGCGCATGGGGGCACGTTGGACTCGGAAGGAAAGTGCATCTATAACGTAAGACATGAAGAAAATCCTCTACCCATCGCAAGACTTAGAGAAGCAATACAGGTTGTTAAAGAGGGGAAATTCCAGCCAAATAGAGAGAACGACGAGCTCACACGCACCCTTGGGAACGCTGAACACTCTGGACGGACACGAACCACAAGAGGCTCTGTTCCTCGAAAATTGGGTTTTCCCCTGAGAAGAAGAAATATCCAGATAGAAGCCGTCAGAGGAAAAAGGATTTGCTCGAAGCTGAAGCACAGAGTCAGATACACCGGTGGTAGAAAATTGACAAAGAATTAAAGTTGAAGCGGGAGTGAGGAGAGCGGCAGCAGGAACAAATTGACAGACTGACTCAGCAGCTCAGTTCTGCCCCGCATATGGTAGACGCTGCATTCGATAGTACCGGCGCCGCACCATCAAATAAGAAAAGTAGTGTTGCTTCCACGCAGATCCAGGTTGATGACGATGATACTGCGGATGATGCACCCGGTGGATGAAATAACGGAGTTAACATCTTGTGAGATCCATGTGAAAGTCGTCAACATAACCATGAAGGCAGCGGTCGTCTTTGTGAGACCAATGGGCCCTAAACCTACTCACCACGGTCGGCCCGTTCCAGGGGGCTACGCTGTTGTCGGGGTGGATGAGGTTATGAGCGGATTCGAGCCAGGTGAAACTCGACTATCCTGAAGGTGAAGACGGGGAGGTGACTGAACTTGGAGACACCAAGAACTTGGCCATTGTATGGACAAAGTAACACATCGTGCTTCCAAATTGGAAGCCAAAGCATCCTTCTCCGCCGCCTCAAGACCATTCTTTGTCGTCTTCGTACTCTCCGCCTCGCGCGCCGTCTCCATCATGTGCATCGTCTACGTCACCACGTCAGCCGTCTCCACCCACGACCTCTCAGGGAAGCCAAAAGCGGAGGAGAACCTCCGCATCACCGAAGCGTCAACTGTCGCCCCTACCAAAGGTACCTCATCAGAATCTACCCAAGTTACCTTACCACTATACTGATGAGCAAACCAAGGAGATCGCACATTCTGAATACGAGGCGTGGAAATCAAAGGAGAAGGTGCCGAAAGAGCCAGATTTTCCCCACACCGAAGAAGACAAAGCCTGAGCGTTGAAAATGGTGAAGAACCTTTATCAACCCGAGCCGAGGCTGTCATCGGACTATGACCGCTCTATTGAGAAGTCACACAAGAAAGCAGTGCGGTTGAAAAAGAGCAGTAGCTCAAGCGGGAAGTGCGGGAAATCGGTTGACCAGCTCGGACAACAGAAGAATCAATCCATCCCCCCGCTCATAGTGCATACGAATACCGAGGTTGGGCCGAGTATGGGTGCAGGCGATCAAGTTGCCCAGGACTTTATTGCACAGTACAGAGAAGGGGTCGCTGCTGCGGGTCTGTCCATTCAGGAGTATATGTTGACCTTATCAAACTTCGCCGATTCTGAATTATCCTACAAATACCGGCACGGGCATCCTATAGTCAGACCTGGGGAGGAAATGATCTACTAACTAAAATGCGTAGAGTGCATAATTGGTACATGCAAGCCTCGAAGGAATCAGAGGACTGGCTACCAATGGGAGTTAAAGACGAGCATCACGGGTACGGAGAGAGGATTATCCTGATTCAGTTTTCAGAATTATTTCAGCTATTCCAGCAGTAGGCCCTCGACAAATCTATTGTCAGTGCCTATTGTCTGTAAGTATTTATTTCTGTACTTAATTAAGTCTCTAGCTAGATCACCTTGTTCATTGTATTTATAATAACACTCGCTATATTATATTTGCAGAATGAAGATTCTCGAAGGCAAAAGAGGACAAATATATGACATTGGGTTCATTGACCCATATTGGGTTAATCATAAAACTCTGGAAATAAAACCCAAGGAGACAGAAGATTGTATTGTGATGGCGTTAAGGTTTCACGCTCACAAGAGGGAAAAAAATTTTCCTTACAACTTCAAGTGAGTGTTACTGTCTTGTAAACATTATGTTTTTCTTAGTCGATGATAAGTGTATAACTGATGAGTTATATTTGCGCAGCTTCCACTATATTATGCTCATATTTGAAACTGACAAAGGAATAGTATCGGTAATGGACTCGAAAAATAAAACCCTTGAGCTGTGGGCCGACATGCAGCAAACGATCCAACGGTAATTTCAATCTTTATGACACTATATCGACAACTTTTGTTCATTTTCTGATAAATCCCTTTGTTCATTTTCTTTGCAGGGCAGCACTTGGAAACGGTTCACAAGAAAGGAACCTGGACCATGGAAAAAGGAGCTTACATTTAAACATATTCCAGTAAGTACTACTAGCTAGATCGCCGCATCTACTTGATTCTAATTTCGATACCGTTATAATGCTAGATTGTTATTTTTATTGAAACCATGTTCTTGTAAAGTGCTTGGACCAGGGAGACCGGAACCACTTATGTGGATACTATGTCTGCGAGTTCATTCGTCAGACGACCTGCGCCAAGGGCAGAGATTTCGAAAAACTTCGTGTACGTCAACAATCTGTTTTATCTTATTAATTACCATCTATTGACAATCCCTTATATATGTATTGACCACTCTTCTTTATATTAGATCGAACGGATACGGTACGGTCTTCTCCCAAGGGATCGCATACGAGCAATTCAAGAGGAAATTTGTGAATTCTTGGATGCAGATGTCATAAAGCCAGAAGGAGAATACTATTACAGTTTCACAAGTTGACACTCGAATTCTTAGATGCATAGTATTTACCTGTATATTCGAGTCATGGTGCATGTGGTGGTGTATTCGAGTACTTATGGGAAAGAGTACCTTGATGCATAGTACTTAATTGTATATTCGAGTCATGGTGCGTACTTAATTACTTGTATATTTTTCAAGTATATATTCTAATGCGATCACCCGCTTCCCGGTCGGTGGGGGCAGCCTCTTCTCCCCCGGTGCCTACTACGGCTTCCCCCGCGCTAGTCAGAAAAAGAGCATCGCGCCCGCTTCCCGATCGGTGGGGGCAGCCTCTTCTCCCCCGGTGCCTACTACGGCGGAGGTTGCGGCCGCCGCATCGCTCGGGGGCCCTAGCTCATACATATTATTGATTGGGACAACGACGACGGGGGGTGTGGGAAAGAGTACTTTCTCCCCCCCCCCCCCCCGGTGCCCGCTAATAAAATGGAATATAACATACGAAACCCTAAAAGGAAAAGAAAAAATAGAAAAGAAAAAATCTGCCGCGGCAGAAAAACAGCCAAAATGCTACCGCGGCAACGAGAGCATTTATACTGGTTGGTGTTAAGAACCGGGACGAATGGTCCTGACCAGGGGCCAAGTCCTAAGCGCCCACGTGGACGACCCATTCATCCCGGTTTTAACACAACCGGGACTAATGTGGGGGGGGGGGGGCATTTCTCTTGGGGTCTCCATCCCGGTTCAGCAACCGTGATGAATAGTCCGTAAAAAACGGGACCAAAAGCCCTGTTTCTACTAGTGGCAAGAAAGTCCCATGCATTGTCCACACGAGGAGGAAGTCGTTTCGGTACACCAACGCGAGAAACACAGACCTCCAGTTTTTGCCCCAACCCCCCACCCCACCCCCGACTTACACCACTGTGCACCAACACACCAGACGACTCACCCGACTCGTAGCTCGGCTACCCTGAAGACCACCGGAAGACGTCGAACATCGCACCCAATCCAGGGCCTTCACCCCATTGTAGCAACCAAATGTGATTTGGTGTCCATGCTATTATGTCGAGGCCACTGCTAAGGCCTCCTTTGGATCGGAGGACTTCCGAAGGATTTTCACAGGATATCATTCCTAAGGATTTTGTTTCCTTAGAAACACGTTTGGATCAAAGGATTCAAACCTCGAAATTCCTGAGGATTGGGTTCCTAAGGGGCTGATTCCAGAGGAATTTAGACATTAGGTTTGAGCTCTTGGAAAATTTCCTAGGGCCAAAGTGAGTGCTTGGGCTGGGCGCTCGCGTCAAAACTGTCGATCCTGATTGGTCTCTTGGCTGAAAAGCTCTCATGACTGGGTTATGTCCCTTTCGAAGGGAACAAGTGAAATATAAAGCACACTCCAAATTAAAAAATAATACTCCCTCTGATCCACAAAAAGTGTCGCACATTTTATACTAAGTTGGTATAAACTTTGTACTAAGTGAGCGACACTTTTTATGGATAGGAGGGAGTACTAATTTAATGTATGGGATTCCTCTACTTCCTATGGTGCAGCCAAAGGATCCGCTAGTGTCGTTCCTGTAGTTTGCCATTCGAGATGTCTAACACCCGAAACCTCTATTTTTCCTATTCCTTTGGTTTCATAATCCTATGATCCAAAGAAGGCCTAAATCATTTTTATCAGGCTATTTTTTTTCATTACTATGATAAAACTCGATTTGTACAACCGTGCACTACTTGTATAGTCGTTGTATTGTAGTTCGAGTAGATGTGTGTGCAGGCCTCTAATCTCTCCTTCAGAAGTCGTGTGTCCCCGTATGATTACCATATGAATTAATAACTTCCACCTCCTAATTCTATAGCCCTACGCGAGGAGGACACGGATATTTGTAGTCCTGGTCGATATATCTAGCAACACATATATCCAGCAAGACGTTCGTGCGATTCCACCCGTCGACGAAGGAGCCAAGCTACGTAACGTTGGTCATGGTTAACGAGACGTCCTCCACGCACAAATCGGTGGCCGTCACCGGCGTGCACCGGTTGACAGTCGCCGGACACTCTCTGCTCAAAGGTACCAACACAATCATCAAATCCGCTAGCTTCCGTGTAGACGGCCATGATTGGGCTGTCGAGTACAGCCCCGACGGCCGCAAAGCTGAAGCCAAGGACCACGTCAGTGTGTACCTCAGCCTGCAGAGCGTCGCCACCAAGGGCGAGGTCGCAGCGTCCTTCTCCTTGTGCCTCCTAGACCCTGCATCCACGACACCGGAGATAAACGTAAAGGGCGACAGAAGATTGTTTTCATCTACCAATCCCACTTGGGGTTACCCCGATTACATGAGTAAGGCCGATCTGGCAGCGTCGGGGTGCATAAAGGACGACTGTCTGGTGATCAAGTGCGCCGTCACCATCCTTACCTCCAAACTCATCAACGACGACGAGAAAGAGCAAGACACGGGAGCTGCCGTCGCCGTGCCGCCCTCCAACCTTGACAACCATCTCGCCCGCCTCTTGGAGACCGGCGTCGCGACGGATATCACAATCAAGATTGGCTGGTTCAGGCAGTTCAAGGCACACCGGTGCGTGCTCGCGGCGCGGTCGCCCTTCTTCCGCGCGCTGCTGTGTGGCTCCATGATCGAGAGCACCAAAAGCAGCATCCGCCTAGAGGGTGTAGATGCCGACGTCTTCAAGATCTTGCTGCAGTACATGTATGATGACTCCATGCCGGCGTTCATCATGGAGGAGGCCACCCAAGACGCGACGCACATGACCAAGGAGTTGCTCATCGCGGCCGATCGATACGGCATCGAGAGGCTGAAGCTGATATGTGAGAGGAAGATGAGCATGCTACTGGATGTCGATACGGTGTGCTCCACTCTAGAGTTCGCCGATCGACACACTTGTCAGCAGCTCGAGAATTGTTGCCTCGCCTATGTCGTAAAAGACCGCGACAGGTTGAAGGCCATTGTCGAAACCCAAGGGTTCAAGCAACTCAGCCACAACTGCCCTTCTATGGCGTCTATAATCCTTGTGAAATCTCTTCATACTGATTAAGATTTGTCCTTGACTCATGATGAATGTGTACACCCACTCGTTAATTGCAGGGGTTCTTGAGAGCTATCTTGGAATAAAAGCAGGTTTTTTAGCGTTTTAAAACTGCAATATGTAAAATGGATTCCTTTTATTTTTGCTATGCGGACCGTAATATCTTTTATTTTTCTTTGAGAAACACATTATAAACGCAAACGTTCATATACACGCGCATACACTCACATCTATAAACGCACAATCTACCCCTACGAGCATCTCCGAGAGACTGGGCCAGCGGGTCTTGAGATTGACGAAGTCACCTAAGGCGTCTCGCTATCGATGGGAACGTCCCTCCAACTAAAATAATATTCCGCCTAAATGCGAGACACATGTGTCAAAGGTAGGGTTTGAACTCTCGTGGGCCGAGGGTACAACTACCTTCCTAACCATCCAACCACAGGTTGGTTCATGTAATATCTTTTTTTTAGCATTTGTTTCCCTCACTCTTCTCTCTGCCCCTTAAGAAATGCTTCTGCCTCCTCGGCTTCTCTCTCCTTCTCTTCCACCGGCCAGAGTGGGGATGGGAGAGGAGGACGGTCTCTCTATAATGCTAGATGTAGGGTTTGTTTCTACTTTGGTTGTATGGCTTTTGGCATAACGTGGAGGCTAGACGCTCCCATGTTTTTTTGCGGCGTCAAGTGCTCTCTGGTGCTTTTGCACGGAGCCGAGCGGTCTCCATTGCTTCTGTGTGACGTCGCGCGGTCTCCGGTGTTGCTCTCAGGCAAGACTTCAAGATGGTGGTTTGGCGGCTGATACGTTTTATAAGTATCTATAACTTTTGATTATTTCATGTTATTATTTACATAATTTCTATTATACTAACCTATTTAGCTAATGATATATAATGGTTTTTGCATCACAGAAAATACCAGTACCCAATAAACTCGAAAAAAACCCGCCCAACTTTTCAGCGAGAAGATAGTTGGCACTAAAGAGGACTAGGGGGCCACATCCCTGACACAACCACGTGGCGCGGGTGGGGGCCACCTGCGCTGGGCACCCGCGCGGATACTGCGTGCTTCCCCTTGGGTCACTGCTGCTTATAATTCCCTATGACCTAAAACATTCAAGACAAGAGTTATTTCAGGGAGTTCCGATATAGAGTTGATGTCCTCCACGAAACCAATCTAGAACCATGTTCTGTTACTTTGCCCGGGGGAATCATTATCGGAGTCTTCTTCATCACCAATGATGCCTCCAGGATGATATGTAAGTAGTCCACCCTTAGAACAGTATGTCTGAATAGTGCACCCTTAAACTATGGGTCTATAGCATAGCCCGGTAACAAGAACTACGCATAGCAAAAGTATAATTAACAATCATACAGAAACATGCTCAAGGTAGGCACCATAAATTCGATGGCTAAACATTGTTGGGGTGATCAATCTCATCCAGTTACTATCCACCCCCATATGACTACGGAAAACTACTGACACAAGACAGATAGGGATGGAGAGATGGCGATGGACGATTGCTTGGTGAACCCTCCTCTCTGGCGTGGAGAGAGGAACCAATTCGATCTCGAAAACCTTGATAGAGATGGTTGCAGCGCTGTCATTTGTGGAAAGCTCTGTGCCCCTAGGACGTAGGGCGTTGCCCGTTGGCAAGCTCAATCCAAGCCACCCTCCAAGCCTGGATAGATCTAGCTGTCGCTCGCTCGAGACCGGCTAGAGATTATGTGGCCTTTAGGCTCGAGTGCACCCGGCTAGCGTGGCGGTCGACTACCATCCTAGTTGCAAAAGGTGGAGGAATGTTGATTTGTTCAGAGGAAGGGGAAGATGATTATGTGTCTTACTAGTTGACACCACGTGTCATGGTGATGTATGCAGAATATGGGTAACCAGCTCGAGGCTTGTTTGGTACAAGTGTATATTTAGTGATTGGAGCTAACCCCAAATCCCAAAATATCCCAAAAAACTCGTTTGGTTCAAGTGGATTAGTAGAAATTATCCTCACTCTCCCCAAAAATCCCCTCCACTTTAGTGTATATTTTTGCATATCAAATCCACTCCTTCCAACTAGTGGATTAGTGGAGGGCACTAGTGGAAACAACCCCTCTCGTCCAGGGGGCCGGGGGGCAGCTGTCCCGGTTGCAACCAAATCCGGGACAAATGCCATGCATTGGTCCCGGTTCGTGCGCACGGGGCAACAGGAATCGCCTGGGGGCATTGGTCCTGGTTCGTGGGGGGCATATCGGTCCCGGCTCTTGCCACGGACCGGGACCAATGCCTAGCCACAGGCCACGTGGCACGCGCATGAACTATTGTCCCGGTTCAGTCCACGAACCGGGACCAATGCCCCCTTCCCCTATATATACTGCCCCAGCCCCCCCCCCCCCTCCTTCCATCTTTTTTTTTGCTTGGAGGTGTGAGAGAGTGTGGTGTTAGTGTGTTTTATTTTACTATGCACACGAGGTGTTCGACGAAATTCTCGAGCCGCACATAAACTCACTGAAAATGGTATCTTCGACCGAGGTTAACAAATTATCTTTTTCATCTGTAACTGATACATAAAAAAGTAGTATTTGTCGATGTACTGTGGTCATCTCTGTATTAATATGTTATTGTAATGTATTTTGATAAACTTAATTATATGATGCAGATGGATGCACGTCAGCGATGGATGTACGGTGACCGACGCACTTCCGAGTATATGGCAGGCCTGAATGCATTTCTTGTTGTAGCTCAGGCGAACAATGGCTTCATGTGTTGCCCATGTGTTGATTGTCGGAACGTCAGAGAACATTCTTCCGAAAGAATCCTTCATGGCCATCTACTTCGGAGAGGTTTCATGCCCAGCTATAATTGCTGGACCAAGCATGGAGAAAAAGGGGTTGTGATGGAAGACGATGAAGAAGAAGAAGAAGATGTCAACGGGGGAGACTGAGGAGAGAGAAACAGTTTGGTGAGATAATAATGAAGCCAGGCTGTCATAGCTGTCAAACACTCGAATAAACTTCTAATTTACATAAATATTTAAGTTACCCAAGCAATGTTAGCCCTAAAAGAAGATGTCACCTTGAGTTGAGTAAGTATTTTAATTATTCATTGTGTTGCTTGAGGAAGATCCCAAATTCTCCGTATTAAAAAGGTACAACTCGATTTGTCGATATATTAATATTAAAATTATATGCAAATGGTATAATAATTAATAGTTTCAATAGTTAAAATAATTATTTAGTTAAACGAAAAATGAATTTTAATTAGTTATGCAAATTCTAGCATTTTTCATGTTGAAATTTTTGTCAAATTCGGAAGTATGTAGAAGTTGTTAAAGTGCAAACTTAAACAATTTTCAAATTTTGGCGCTAAATTTTTTTGGCGCGCAGGGTGCCACCAAGTTTCGAAAAAAAATTGGTCCCGGCCCGTGATACCAACCGGGACCAAAGGGGGTGCCTCTAGTCCCGGTTGGTGGCACGGGCCGGGACTGAAGGCCCAGTTGTATAAATATCTCGGCCCTCTCTCCAGGCCGAGCGACCACCCAGGGACAGCGGGCATGCCTTGGCGAAGCCCTGCCGGCGGCGGGGGTAGGAAGATCCCGCCGGCGCTGGTTCCGCCGGCGAGGTTGGGGTTGAGCTAGGGACACGTTATTGTGGACACAAGATATATATATTAAAAGGCTCGGGGGCCGTGCTTACATAGGGGGGGCGGCGCGGCCACAGGAGGCCGGCCGTGCTTACATAGGGCGGCGGCGCGGGGGGGTAGCCTAGTATATTAGGGGGGGCGCGACGGCGCCGGACTTGTCCTCCTCGTCGGAGGAGATGCAGTGGTAGTCCGGTGCCTGCCACAGGTGGGCAGGCAGCTGGGGCGGGCCCGCCGGTGGCTGCTGAGGCATCAGGGGCGCGTACTGCGGCGGCGGGGGAAGCTCCTCAGGCTGCGGCGGCGGCGGGGGCAGCTCCTCCGGCGACCATACACCGCCGGTCCAGGCCCAGGACATGCCGTACTCCAGGCCGGGGGGGAGCGGCTGCGGCGGCGGTTGGTCCTCGGACGCCTCCAGCTCGGCGTTCATCACCTGCCACCAAGGGGCAGGCGCCGAAGGGGGCGGGGGCGGCGGCATGGCGTTGGCGTCGGCGGCGGCGGCGGCCAGGACCTGCTCCCACCGCTTGACCTCGTCCTCGATGAGGGTGCGGCGGGAGGCCTCGCAGGCCTCCTCCAAGCTGGCCCGGAGCTCGGGGTCCTCCTCCTCGGAGAAGTCCTCGAGGAGCCACAGCTCCGGCTCCCGGCCGGGCGGTGGCGCGGGGTAGTCCGCCACGCTCACCTCCTCCTGTCCGATGGGGATGAAGGAGCGCCGGCGCTGGTCGTGCTCCTGCTGGAACCAGACGGCCCAGTAGGGGGAGCTGCGCGCGTACGCGCGGTCCCTGAGGAGGTGGGTCGGCAGGAGCGCGCGCCGGCGGTCGATCTCCTCGCGCGCGGCCTCGTTGGTCGGGGCCGGCGGCACCGGGATGCGCTGGGGGTTGAGATGCCACCCGTCCGGGAGGTGGACGTCCGGCCAAAAGACCGGCGTGGCGTGGTCCCAATGCCACTCGGCCTCCTCCTTCCGCATGTACCGGCGGAAGCGTTTGCCCTTGGGCGCGGCGCGGGGCGGCGGGCGGGCCGCCGGAGGTGGCGCGGGGACGCGCGGCGCCCCGTCAATGCGTACACCTCCAGGGCCGAAGCCGAAGGCCTCCGCTGGCGGGGGTGGGACGCCGGAGTCCCTCTGGCCGGCGCCGCTCGAGGAGCCGGCTTCATGGTCGTTCCGGGGACGCTTGAACCAGCGGGACGACATGGCGGCTAGGGTTCCTTTGGCTGGGACGCGGCCGGGGTGGATGGGTTGTACGGGCGGCGGGGGCCCTTTAAAAAGGATCCGGGGGGCTTGCATGCCAACCGGCGGCCGGAACGTGGCGGCGGTTGCAGGCGGCCATGAATGCGGGGCGGGAGCTGTGGTGACCCAGCACACCACTGCATGTGTAGTGCGCAAGTGGGTGACATAATACTCAAAGAAGGACTTACCATTGAATATTACATCTCTCAGAGTGGTACAACAGAAACACAGCGGTTCCAAGCAAAGCTATAGGATACAAACTTCATTACAAAATCTTGAGAATCTTCTTGACGAATCAAGAAGATCTCCTGCAAATGAAACATCAAAAGAAGCAATTCGCAGCTCCAAGCCGGAGAAGAACTCTAGCTCAGAACTAATCCACTACGGATGATGTCAGCCCTAATCTAAGGCTTATAACTATTAAGTCCAAGATTGTACTCTGTCTACACCATCATAGCTTGTCCTCCACCAGTGTTGTTGATGATGATACTTTTCCGACTAAGTAGTAGATCACTCCACGTAGCTCCCTTAGGCAGCGATGGCTTCTCAATGACGACTTCGATAGGCTTCAACTCTAAGCAAGGGGTCAAACGGGATAGAATGAGTAACGAGCGTTACTCAGCAAGTTCATGATATACAGTGGGTGGTTGATGCACTAACTACAGCTTCAGACTCGAAAGAGTCATAAGCTAATGCAAGGTTTTTGTAAATCTTTCTTCAAAAGGTTGCTTTTAATTCTGAAAACTATGCCCGCCAGATCTTCACAGGATTAGAACTTTCATGGAGTTGCCTTTCCTGCGGCGTTCGCAGCTCCTTCCCGGAACAAGGGGTAACATGTCACATCCTTTTACACTCTGCAGAGGTGCGTTACTTTACCCATGGACGACCAAGACCATGTTGCACAACCAGGATCGAGATCCTGTCCACTCCCACTTAGGTGTGGGGCCCGGTAGTTGGTCCAAGCCAAACCGTGCTTCTCCGCACAACGCATGCCCACCCATTTCTGCCAGCAGGTTGAACGCCTGATTCCACCCCTCACGATGGAGATCTACGCGCCCCTGGCAGACACTCATAGACCCCAGAGCCCGTGGGACGTAAGGGCTCCCACCCATGTGCATGTAGTCTCGCAAGACCTACAGCGTACGTCTCTGTTAGTCCGTTGACATGCGAACGAGAGACGTATCACGGCTGACTTACTCCCCCCACAAAAGATCCATGGTCAACGCGAATTTACGGCGCAAGAATCCTGACGGCAATTGTTGTTAATTCCTAGGTAATACGTTCCCATGCAGATGGAACCTTCCTTTGACCTATTCATCTTACCATGGTTCCATCCGCCCACCACATAGAACACTACCACTCGGGTAGTCATTCAGGTAGTCATATTATTATAAAAATAGGATCATGCATTCTTTTGAGAGTAGGTGGTAATACGATAAGGTTTTTGCAAATAGTTTGTTATGAGATATTGCAAAAGATATGAGCAAGTGATGAACTTGCCTGAGATTGAAATGACCATAATATTCCATGTCTTCGGGGTCAAGGGTCACGTAGAACATCCTGACGTCTGAAAGATAGCAAAGTAGTCCCGGTAAGGACTACAGCAACACTGGCAGCATGATACATGCATAATAATGAGTTGCAATCGTGAAATACCCTGGAAAATACCCCAGCTTACAAATGTAAGCCATGTTTAATACGACAACTTATTCACAAGAGTTTTAGGTGAATTGTTTTGTTATTTGTGGTGATGTTGTTATTACTGGTTTTAGACTTACATGGGTTTCACTTTTACTTACCACCCCATTTTTATTATGTTTAGGTTATAAATAGTTATCACATGATTAAACTTGAGAACACTATTATATGGAAAACAACTACTGAAAACATAAAAAAACACATTTGATTTTATGTTATAAAGTGTAGAGCTAATAACATCAATTTTATTTGAAAAATGAGGAACTAATACATCTAACTATATCATCATAATACTTTTCTTAATAACTAGTGATGATAGGTTTTAGTTGGTGTGAAATCATGAGGGTTTTATTAATACAGAAAATAATGTTGTGGCAGTTATTTCTGATTATAATGAAACATTATAGAATTTTATAATACCTTTGGAAACAAGTTTATAAGTTGGATAAACTGTTTTATCTTAGGCATATTTGAATTGGAAATTCTTTTCTCTTTAATTGGACATATCATTCAATGTCTTCTGAAAATATTTGAATAAATTATAATTTTATTAATTTTAAATGAACTAATGATTAGGCAAAGCATTGCACATAAAACTTGGTCAAATTACTTTGTACACATCATAGATGAGTTGCATTTATCATTTGGAGCATTTTGATATATAACTTGTATTTTTCTGATTTAATGAATTATTTATTATTTTTCCAATATTCATTGTTATTCTTATAACTTATTTGTTTGTTTTCACAGAAAACAATTGTTAGGGAGTATTTTGAAATGCTCAAAATATCTAATTAATGTTGCAAGAATAATTTACATTTGATTAAATAGTTTTGAATATTTCTTAACCTTATTATCAAAGTTTTATTATTAAGATATTATTTTGTTTCCATAATTTTAAGACTATAAGCATTATTGGATTATTTTTCTTAATCTTAATATTCAACCATTTTATTAGATCAAGAATTAGTTGTATTTGTAAAGGTTTGAGATTTTGTAGAATTTTATTTATTGTTTTCTATTATTTTTTCTAATTCTTTTATTTAAGATTTTAAGCAATTACTAAAATGCCCCTAGGCTGACAGGTGGGCCAACCCACCAATGGGTTGGGTCAAACCCACTGGTCTGGTCGGGCCGGACCAGACCAGCCACACCCGCACCCACCCCGCAACCTTATCCCCTCTCCTCTCCTCGTGAGGCGACGCAGAGGCGACGCGATCCATCTCCTCCTCCGGCGATTTCCTCCGGCCTCCTCCGTACACCACCGCCACCGTGACCTAGCGCCACCCTAGCTCCTCTCTGTCCGCCACCACGCCTTCCCCTTCGATCTGCTTCCCTCCCCGTGTGGCTCCCGTGGGGATCTTCAAACCCTAACCCTAGGGTTAGGTTCCCGGGTGCTCCTCCACCTCTCCGGTGGCCGTGGCTCCACGACGAGGCTCCTGGAGACTCCTGGAGTTGTGCTGCTGATGTTGGTGCTCTGTGGCTCCGTTTTCGAGGACGTTGCCGCCGGGATGGTCTTCGGGCAACCGCGGCTCGCCGACGTGCTCCTCTCTCCATCCGGATGTGGTGCTGTGGTGCTGCTGCGACCACGGAGATGTGGGCGCCGTCGGGACGGTTCCTGGTGAGCAACCACGGCTCCACCACCGCCGGCGACTTCGCTATGCCACCTGGATGTGTTCACCACGACGGTGAACACCTGTGAGTACTCGTTACCTCTCTTCTCTTCCTCCTACTCTCCCTGCTCCCTGCTCTCCATCCCTTCATGCTCTGGGACCAGGCCATCGAGCCTGTGAATGGTGTTGTGTGTTGTGCTGCCCCAGTTCATCACAGTGATGAACTGATGTGCATGAATGCCGATGCTATGATTGTGAGTATGCCTCAGTTTGGATGGCTTGCTCGTACATGTGTAGGTATGCTCTTTCTTGTATAATTCTCTAATTATTGGCTGCTGCTAGTGTGCACTGGATGTGATTTAAGCCCATGTGCTTCTTTGTTGCTAAGAACCATGATCCTGAGGTTGCCCTGGTTGTCTCTGTCAATTTATTGACAGCTACATCAATTGACCCTATATAATACCCAGGTTAATGTTACTCTGAACCATTTGGTCTGGAATGCCCTAGCTGGTCCCTTGATGGCTGTGTTAACAGAAGAATTCCATGGCCCTATGATTCTTATAAATCCTGTATTTTCTTGGTAAAACCATCTAGTGTAGGGTTGTGCTTGAGGTGCTCTGTCCAGTAGGACCTAGTGCCCAGCAATCCTGTTGGATGTCCTTGTGAGCTAGCTAATTTTATTGGTCCATTTGCTTGTGAATTGTGGTACTGGTAGCCTTTTACCCAGATAAGAACAGTTGTATACTTGATCTTGTTGCTCCTGGATTTATTATCTGATCAAAACAGATATCTATATCTTTAAATATGTCCCTGGCCTGTGATGCAATAGTCTGAGGTCCTATCTTTATTTAAGAACAGATACTGTGCTTGAGCTAAATGCTAATCTGTGATGTTGGTTAACTATTGGCATCTCTATATGCCAACTGGTGGGTGCTACTCTAAACCTTAGGGTTCAGAGGATGTGCCACCATGTCCCTCTCATGTATCTAAGGAATATTTGACTTGGTGAGTTGTGTTTGAGGTACCAATCTTGATGGTTCTGGTGCCCAGCAGCTATACTATGGATTGTTTGGTTATTATATCTGATAAGAACAGATTAATGCTTGTTGGATTGCCCTTAGGCCAATGATGTTGTTCTGAGGCAATTATCTTAAGATAAGAACATTTATTATACTTGTGTTTTAAACCCCTGTGATGAGATTAGCATAGCAATTCTATGCTAGACTGAGGGAAACAAATCCCAGCCCCCTATTTGTGCATAACTTAGCAAGATCCCTTGTTAGGATGTGTGTAGATATCACCTTTTGGTGTTACTGTTGTGGCTGTGATTTCCTGATGGATCTTGGCTTCTTGATCCACTCCCCCTTGAGCTATTTCCCCTGCTCAGCTTGTGATCTTGTTGATGTTATGATCCAGGCCTGCTCCTCCAGCTCCAAGCTTGGCCTTGCTGTGATCTTGCTGGATGTATTACCTGTTTATCTTCTCAAAACAGGGATTTGGATGGTATGGTTGATAATTATGTGGTTTCCTAGTGATTGGATTAATTTGCGGGGAATAGATTGCTGGTGGTGAGATTCCTGATGGTGGTGTTCTTGTGGTGAGTGCTTGAGCTGTGCAACTCGAGCTGTTGGATAGGAGAAGGAATGGACTTGCTCTCTTGCTGCCCTGCGGTTGTTTGCCTTTTATAAGTCTCTTGTAGCTGTGACAGCACAGAGATGTGCATGGTGGTGTAAGCTGTATGCTTGTGTGTATGGCCCTAGATCTTTTTCTTAACAGATGAGCTCGGTTTGCACTTGGTCTTATCCTGGTGCTGTGTTTATTTTTGCCTGGCACTTGTATTACCTGATACTTGCCCATGAGGTTACACTGAGATATTTTTCTGATTTGAACAGATGCTTAACTTGTCTAAGCCTAGACTCGATGATGCGATTAGTAGTGCACCTCACTACCTGGCTGAGAGTACTAACCTTCACTAATATTATCTTTTTTTTTTGTTCTTTGTTTTTCTTGTTTATTTTGCAGGATCAAAAGAATATCAATTGAAGACTTTTAAGCAAGAATTAGTATATGAATTTTATTTTGTAAATGTCAACATGTAATTTTCCATTTGTTGAACCATGTAATAACTTTGTATTATTATTTGACTATCCATAAAGTTTATTCTTTTATAATTTCCTTTTATTGTAAATATGTTTATAAAAACCATGTACTATTGTTTCAAATTTATAAAGTATTTATTTTTGTTTTATTAACTACTTGGATTGTGTTCTATCCAATAAAGACTTGAATTAATGGATGACTATCATCTATTTTCTTATACTGTTATTTCATAACTTTAAATAATTAATTTGACTTCAAATTCAATTCCATATCATTAAAAGTAAGAAGTCATATCTCTCGACGATTCACCATTTAGGTCATGCCCAAATTCACCCACCTCCACTTATCTAATCCAAACCCTAAGTTAGGAAAAGATCATGTCGATATCCTTCCACCTTCCCTCTTCGACTCTAAACCCTAAGTTAGATGGTCGACGAATCTCTGATTACTCAAGGGTTAAGGATTTGCAAACATATCACTAGTTGCCACTTCTATTATGATATTGATTTTGAGTCAATTACCAATTTGTTCTTGTATAAGTTAACCTACTGAAACTCAAGTGTTTAATGCCCTCAGAAATAATCTGCTTACAAGATTGATCAGGTCCTGTACTCAAATTATTCTTGTATGACACCAAACACCAGGATTTCACCCCCCTCGGTTGATATCTTCTTATCTTGGCTCCCTCCTGGGTGGCTTCTCTTGTAGCCATGGTCATGCAGGAATGTAGACAAGAGTTTGAAAAGATCATAGACAGTGATCAGGGTTTTAGCATTGGTTTGAAGAAGGTTTGTTTCCTCGTTTAGGTTCCTCCTTCAGGACTGATAAGATCATCCAGTTATTCATGACTAACTTGCAGAAGTAAGATCATCAACCGTGTTTTGGATACTCACCCCTCTTCGAGTTCGAGATACCTAGTTGATTTCTCTCAAATCACTTACAGACTTGAGGTTAGGCTTGTTCAGAGTTAATGTTGGTCACAACCAATTATGATTTGTGTAACCAGATGATTTGGTTTCTTAAGATACTTCTAATAAAGATCACTCCAATTGTACTCTTGACCAGATGATCTAGTCTTATTTCATCATGTCAAGTGAAACATTGGTCACTTTGGTTTGTTTAAACTTTCGCGCCAAAATTTCCCGTACTTTTAGATGCATGCTTTGCAAATGCACATATTAACTTTAGATCCTTATAACTTCCCAAACACTGGGATGTTACAGTATCTCCCCCTTAACAAGAACTTCGTCCCGAAGTTCAACCTCTCTCACGTAAAGATAGGTAGAGAGAACTTCTGTAGACCGTTGAATCTTCACAGTTGTTTCTTATGTTGACCTTGATAGGTGTATCCTCTTGTCTTGATTGTTCACCGTACACTGTCTTGTATGATAATCTAGTAGTATGCCAGTTGTTAGGACAACTCTGTCTTGTTACTAGGCCTTCCTAATAGACTCACGAAGAACACGTGGTATTTCCACCATATAGTGGATACCAAGTTTCATTCTCCGATGAATGGGTATGGTTTCCTACCTCTCACCACTTTACGAAGAACATTTGGTACATTCACCAGGTGATGAATAACCAATAAAATTCTTCCAGTACAATGGGTATTGTCTATGTTTAGGACTCCATTTGGTTCAATCTAATGGTCTCAAGATAAAGATTTTCAAAGAAACTTGTACGGAGTAGTGTACACTGACTTGGACTCAATTATTAATGAAAAAATCTTCGAGTTTCCTCGAGTTTAACTTTTTCCTACAGGTGACTATAACCTATTCCATTGGTTACTTCCTATGGTCCTTCTACATCCTTGGGTTTTGACTTCTATGAGACGACTCTATGAGTTTATCAATCGAACTTCTACTCTTTTCCTTCTAGGATATAACTACTCATGTGATTTTCCTGGCATCACTTGTGGTATATCTCCATGTGTTGATGAAGTATGTCACCAACTCCAAACAAGATATGGAATGTGGTCCATTTCCCATCAGTGGTTTTATTGATTTCTGCCTTCTTGGCTTCAAGGACTTCCAGAGCTTGGTTCTTCAATCAGACCGCTCTCATTCTAATCCTATACCCTCTAGACCATTAACATCAAGATAGAACTCAATGTTTGCACATGCATTTGCACATCAAGTTCTAACTTCATGTACAGATCTAGTCAATCGAAGATTCAAATAAGAAGCAATAAATCCCAAATGCAGTTATCACTCATGCATCAAAAGCCTGTGAAATAAAAGTACTTATAGTAAAACATCTCTAGTACCAAGGCTCTTAAATGCTATACACTACAAATAGGTATACATTACCTTATAATCCTAGTCTACACAACCACTCTTTGCCTCGGTAATTACTCCAATTACATGCCTTACTGCACTGGAATACACCAAGACAAAAATAATCCTATAGTAGTTGTTGTCTAACTTGGTACCATATGGACGAAGTAATATGCCAACTAAAGTCCTACTTCTTGATTACGATAAACTTCTCATAGCATATGTTGATCCTTCATGTTATTGATCACATCGTAGTAATGTAGCTTCCATCATTATTTATGCCTTCTCCTAACTCTATACTATACTATAATGATTCACCTCTAGACTTGATAACTAGGGATATGGTTCATATCCCATAGTTACCATGGTTTAATGACTATTTATGATTCTCAAATATACATTTTTTTATGCTTCATATGCTTACTCTATACCAGGTTGTACTCCATCTTATTCATTCATAGAATGGAGTAATCATCACTCTGACTTAATCATATCTATCTATGTCAGATTACTCTTGTTCTCCACAACACTAATACTCACTAAACTTCTAACTTTACATACCTACGTATAAAGAAAATAGATAAGTAGCTTTACTCAAGTTGAGTAAGAATATTCTATACAAGTATGTATGTATCATTCTCAAGTGAATGATCATCATAGTTGTAGGAAATATGGTTTAGATAAGATGGCTTCCTATAAACTTTACCAACCTATAGATCTCCTAAAAGGTTTTAAAACTAAGGTCGCTTCGCTCTGATACCACCTGTGGTGACCCAGCACACCACTGCATGTGTAGTGCGCAAGTCGTAATACTCAAAGAAGGACTTACCATTGAATATTACATCTCTTAGAGTGGTACAACAGAAACACAGCGGGTCCAAGCAAAGCTATAGGATACAAACTTCATTACAAAATCTTGAGAATCTTCTTGACGAATCAAGAAGATCTCCTGCAAATGAAACATCAGAAGAAGCAATTCGCAGCTCCAAGCCGGAGAAGAACTCTAGCTCAGAACTAATCCACTACGGATGATGTCAGCCCTAATCTAAGGCTTATAACTATTAAGTTCAAGAATGTACTATGTCTACACCATGATAGCTTGTCCTCCACCAGTGTTGTTGATGATGATACTTTTCCGACTAAGTAGTAGATCACTCCACCACTACAAGAGAATCGGTCTCTTGCAACGAAATTTGTAGCTACGTTTTTTTTTTCGTTGCGATATAATCACAAATTACGACGACCTCTCAGGTTGTGGTGATAGGGCACTCGTATTTCCACGACTCATTTTGGTGGCGATAGAATGTCGTTTTGTTGCGGTAGAGGCCTCCTATTGCCATGATTTGTACTGCTGTTGGAATACAAGCGCGTTTTTGCGACAGAATATTTTCGTTGCGCGAGGAACTCCTTTTGTTGCCTTAGAGACATGGTATTCCAACGAAATAAGCATTCGTGGTGATATTCAGTCATTTATTGCAACATCTGTATTTGTGTTGCGGTAGTTACAAATATTGTTGCAAAAAAAACAGCTAACTATTGCAACCAAATTTTTCGTGTGGCAATACCATATGTTTTTCGCCTCAAATTTATCCTGCGGCAATACCTATTGTTTACTGCGACAATTTGGGTCGTATGGTAATAGGTTAAAGGTAAAGCAACAATCACCGTACTGTTGCGAAAATGAACAAGTTATTTTGCAACGACCATTCATAGACTAGCTTAACGGGCCTCATGGGCCGTGCCCTTGATCACTGTTGCAATTTTCTTAGGACTACACTTCATTTTTGGTCCAGTATCTCAGTTTGGTGAGCACATTATTATTTTTTTAATATTGTTTGCAACTGAATTTCTGCAGCACTTAGCATTTTACTAATGTTGCAACTAGTGACGGTACTTAATAATCAATCAAGAACTCATATAAGACGCAATTTCACTAGTACATTTATCATGGAAATTCAAAATTTCTAAACACTGGAACTTTGGAATCTTTAAACAAAAATTATGTTATTACACGATCTTTCATCCATGCATGTTCATGGCAAAACATTTAAGCCAAACAGTGCAGAGACAGCCTACACAAAGAATCCATGGTCATCATCGAATTCATCTTCTACCAAAGGAGCAACATGACCATCATTTATGTAAGCCTCATCATCATCAGTATCAGCATCATATTCGACTTGGTCTTCGTCAAAATCAGCAGGTCTTAAATTATTTATGACTGAAACATCAACGCTGGTTCCATCATCATCATTTCTGCACCAACTAGTCATCTCGTCAGGTTCAGTAAATTCTGGAACTGTAATTCCTGCATCGACGACATCCTGTACATCTGCATCACCGCGTTCATCTCCTTCTGCAAGATCATCTAGGTCTGCACCATTTAAAACCGAAGGAGCAAACAAATTGCGTGGATTCATTTTTATAGCACTTGCCCAATTAGGGCTCTTCACATCTCTCACATAGAAAACCTGTGCAGCTTGGATGCCTAGAATGTAAGGGTCTTCCGTGAATCGGTGTACACTAGTGTCGAGGTCAATAATTTCATACTTGTCCCTCCTATACCCCTTACTCTGATTTCTATTGGCAGTAGGCACATCGAACCAGTCGCACTGCAATAGAACAACCTCCTTATCAGGAGGAAAGTCAAGAAATATGATTTTCTTTATCACCCCATAATAATCAGTACTGCCGGTGCTTTCTTGCGCGTTGACAACGACGCCACTATTTTGGGTACTCAAGTCAAGCTCTATTTCGGTATTACGAAAGTAATATCCATTCAGTACTGTACGGTTGAACAGACGAGCAATTTGATCAGGCCCTTTAGCTAGTGTATACAACAGACTGTTGACCTTCCCATCTTTATGGAGTTGTGTGATCTGTTTCATGGAATAGAATATGTGTGAGTGTACTATACACCATTGTTTTTTTATTACGAGAAACATTTATGAAAATGCTAAAGTAACTTACCCGTCTTTCGAACCAGCCAACAAAATCTTCCTTGTGTTTCTTTTCAGGATTAGGACAGTTGTTCTTTTTGAGCTCGTCAATATGTTCCCTTCAAAAAGAAATGATATATGGTTACTTCATAACCAAAGTGTTAATGCATATCATGATATGAAACAAATACATAAGTTTCCTTACTGAATATATGGCTCGGTTTCCTCGCAGTTTGTTATTATGTAGTGCCTCATTTGATTAAGAGCTTCCAAAGACAGTGATTCACGGGCAAAACCTTTCTTGGAGTAATCAACTGCACTCATTATGCTAATCCCTGTTGGTGCCTCATCTGTAGCTCCATCTGCATGGCGTTCGGACTGACTTATTTTTGTAGGCGAGCCTTTAACGAATCGACTGCAGAACGTCATGCACTCTTCAAGTATGTACCCCTCTGCAATTGAACCTTCTGGATGAGCCTTGTTACGTACATATCCCTTCAACGTACGCAGGTATCTCTCAACCGGATACATCCATCTATACTGTACAGGCCCTGCCAACCATGCTTCTCGAGCTAGATGAATTGGGAGATGCATCATAATATCAAAGAAAGCTGGTGGATATATCATCTCTAGCTGACATAGAATTACTGCAATTTGTTGGTCCAATTTCAACAGATCGTCATCCCTTAACTCCTTGGAGCATAAATCGGAAAAGAATTTACTGAGCTGAAGCAATGGGGTAAGGACATTCTCCGGCAGAAGCTTGCGCAACGCAATAGGAAGAAGTTTCTGTAATATAACATGGCAGTCATGAGTTTTGAGTCCACTAAACTTGCACTGCTCGAGGACCACACATCGCTTAATGTGTGAAGCATAGCCATCAGGCATCCGTATGCTCTGCAGAAACCTGAGCAGCATTATCTTCTCTTCCTTTTTTAAAGCATACACGCCTTTCTTAAGTTTTTACTTATCCTTACCGGCGGGCTTTGCGTGCTGATCCTCCCTAATTTTCAAAAACTCCAAATCTAGGCGAGCCTTCGTACCATCCTTTGTTTTCCCATCCATCTCAAGCAAAGTACCCAGAATGCTGTCACAAATGTTCTTCTCGATGTGCATAACATCCAAATTGTGCCTCACGAGCAAGTGCTGCCAATACGGGAGCTGGAAGAACACACTTTTCTTCCGCCAATTGTGCCAGGGATTAGTTTCCGGTCGCTTTCTCTTATTTGACCGCCCAAATGGTTCATGCTGAATGCTATCAAGCTCCTTTAGAACTTCATTGCCTGTAAGTGGCACCGGGGCGTCTCTATGGTCTGGCTTGTTGTTGAACATAACCTTGTTTCGACGCCATTTGTGTTGTTTCCGTAGAAAACGTCGGTGTCCCATGTAGCAATGCTTTCTACCATACCGGAGCCATAAAAAGTCTGTATGCTTGTGGCAGTAAGGGCATGCTAGCTTGCCTTTTGTGCTCCAACCACTCAGCATTGCGTAAGCCGGGTAGTCATTGATGGTCCACAACACGCATGCATACAACTTGAAATTTTGTTTAGTTGCAGCATCATATGCTTCAACACCATCCTCCCATAGAACTAACAGTTCATCAATCAAAGGCTGTAAGTACACATCAATGTTATTTCCTGCTGACTTTGGTCCTGGAATAATCATTGACATTATCCAGTTCTCTTGTTTCATACACATCCATGGTGGCAAGTTATATGGGATCAGAATGACAGGCCATGTAGTGTGTGATATACTCATATGACCAAAGGGGTTGAATCCATCTGAAGCAAGGCCAAGCCGAACACTGCGAGCATCTTTTGCGAATTCTTTCTGACTATATCTTTCATCAAGGCTTTTCCAGGCCTTCGAATCTGCAGGATGCCTCATTATGCCATCATCTTTACGTTTCTCCTTATGCCATTTCATATCAGTTGACATATCTTCTGTCATGTACAGCCTTTGTAGTCTTTGAATGAGTGGGAAATACCATAGAACTTTCCGTGGCACTTGCTTCTTTGATTTACGGATCGATGAATCAGCTTTGTCTACGGTTGGACTTGATTTCCATCGAGACGTATGACAGACAGGGCATTCTTGGGCATCAGCATGCTCATTACGGAATAGCACACAATCATTATAGCACGCGTGTATCTTCTTGTAATCCAGTCCAAACTCTCGAATGACCTTCCTTACTTGTGCGAGATTAGTAGGAATGCAGTGACCCTTTGGCAGCACCTCCGTGAACATCCGCAGCATTAAGTCACATGCTCTGTTGGTCATCCCAGACACGCACTTGATTTGGTAAAGCTTCACAATGAAAGATATCTTTGTGACCTCCTCACAACCTGGGTACAACGATGTTTTTCCCTCTTCCAATAGTTTGTAGAACGCCTTTGCAGATGCATTTGGCTCCTGTTTCATTCCATCACCGCTCGTGTCTCCTGCTTACTTCCCACTTTTGTGGCCCTTATCAGAGTATCGAGCATGTCACATATCCCTTCACCACCACCTGCATCGTCTTCATCATCAGAATCTTCAGACATGTTGTCCTCCTCGGGTTCACCATGGAATACCCATTTTTTGTAGGACGGATCCATCCCATTCTTAAGCAAGTGCATATGGATCTCCTTTTTAGTTTTCTGAGCATTATTCAGACATTTCGTACATGGGCAAAAGTTTCTTGCGTCTGGTTCAGCACCATCAAAACTAAGTTCCAAGAAACTCTCGATGCCACTTTGCCACTCCACAGAATCTCTATCCTTCTCCATCCAGCTCTTGTCTTGTGACATTTTGCGTTATCTCCGTTTAGCCGGTCTTGTGAAAAAAAAGGAGCAGCATTAGTTCACACAAAAGTATTTCGAAACAACAAATACATCAGAGAGACAGGCATACTGGTCTTTCAAGTAAGTAAGAATTGCAGGGGATTACATTAGACATTACTTCACAACACAGCGTTCGATTGAAACTAACACTTACACCTGAAACTGACATGGCTATGAAAATATAAAACCTAGTTCGTACCTGAATTCCTGACATTGCTATGAATATTAAACTAACACTTACAACTAAAACTGATAAAACAGACACGCATATGTGAACACAAGCAACTAGTCTATCTGACAGCAATTGCAATCGCCATTAACTTCATCGAACCGGCAGGATGGAAACCAAGGATTTCATCAGTATTGGTACAAACCTTGTAATTGCGTCTGACGAGCGGCGGAAGCAGCGGTTGAGTACAAGTCGGCGGGGCAGCGTTGGCGGCAGTTCAATAGTTTACGCTAATCGAGTTCGGATGGCGGCGAGGTAATAGTGGCGGATTGATCGGTCGCGCAGGGCCGATACGGCGGCGAAGTCGCGTGAGTACGGATAGAGAGGCGTTGTCGTGCGGGGGCAGGGCAGTTTGGAGGAGACCGGGCGGACAAACGTAGCCCTTTCGCTCGCCCAATGGCCCAACCGGAGTATGGGCCTATTAATTGTACAATTTGTCTTCACAGCCCATTTGCCTTGTGAACAATATGTTTTTCCCTTGGCAATAACGTTCAAGTATTATAAATGCTCTATTAAGTTTTACTAGTTTCATTTTATGATTAAATTAATTCATTTCGAAATGCATTGTTGTGTTAATAAGCAACACTAGTCGGAAAAGCCTTGTTATTGGTGTGGTTTTTCTTCAGTTCTGGCATGAAACTCGTACGCCCCTGCTATCTAGGTGTCCACTGGCGTGTTTCTGGAATCGACACAGGTTATACTACATGATCATTGGCGTTGATGTCATAGTCCATATCACTATCCTATAGAAATCGGTAAATAAAACGGGTATGTAATATTGACTAGAAGCGCACAAATGGTATTCAATTATGAGATAACATAACAAGCATTAAAAAAAACCGCATAAACATTCAAAGATTCAACCAGATAGTACTCAACATTAACATGTAATCTAAAAGTTCGCATAAAGCTAGAACTCTCAGCTACAACCACGATACCTACTCATCATCTGACTGAATAATGACAACATGTGTATCCTCAGTAGGGAGCTATGGGAACATCATCTTCGGTGTCTTCAGCATCGTCAGGTCGATCGTAGAGGAAGTAGGTGGACACATCACCTTCATCGAGATAGAATGTCAATCTCCCTGTTGGATCCATCTCGTAGCGTTCCACAAGCTGGCCCCATTGCTGACCACTGAAGTATGTTTTTCCATCCTCATGTGTGACTACAACTTTGTGCTGGTGCTCTGGCACTCTCCAGCTCACCAAGTTCACCTCGAGAGTTCTAGGGTGGTCCCAAATTGCAACTTGAATATGCTCCAAAAAGTCACGCCTGAATCTGCAAGGTATGATCTGTAAAAAAAAAGAAGTACACATTTTTAGTACAAATTTATTGTCAGTTTTCAAAAAGTAGATTGACCTAAAGTATATACCAATCTGTTTTCAAACCCCTCTGGTAGAACAATGGTAAATTTCTTGTTCATGCACTCCTTGTAGCCACACTGTTCACATACATCCATTGCCTGCGGTGGTGCGTTCCATACACTGAATTCAGATACACATCTAACCATTTACCATTCAAAAACCAACTTAAATCTAACAATGTACATCTAATTTTGGTGGCTGAATAAACTTAAATCTAACAATGAAAATCTAATTCCTAAGTCGATCTACATCTAAAAATCACAATAATAGGGCTCCTTTGATTCATATGATAGGAAAAGTGTAGGGATAGGAAACTTGTAGGATTGGTATGGTATGGCCAAATGATTCCTATGAGAAGAGCATTTTCCTTTGATTGTGTGAAGGAATTTTTCCATGAGGTTGGACCTAATGTTCTTTTCCTATAGGATTTGTACTACAAGATTTCTACGGGAATATTTCCTATAGGATATGATCCTGTGAATCAAACAAGCAATATAGAAAAATTCCTATAGAATCTAATCCTACAAAATTCCTATGGCATTCCTATGAATCAAAGAGTAACATATAACTCAATCTACATCTAAACCTAACAATGAAAGGTACGGCGGCCGGGGAAACTTACCTGCGGCGCGACGGCTGGACGGCGCGAGGACGACGGTGGCGGTTGCGGCGGCGTTTGTCGCGGCGTCGTTCCGCCGGGTGTCGGTGGGGGATCTGGGGGCGGAGAGGGCTAGCCGTGGCGGCGGTGGGGAATCGGTGGGGTGGAGAGGGAGAGGACTCGAGTTCGTGTGTGTGTAGCAGTTGGTGTGCGTGTAGCAATCGATTAAATTAGAGTATAAACGGTTTTCCTCAAAATTTTCATCATGTGAACGTGCCTCCACATTTGATCTTTCGTAAATTGGTCCTTAATGATGAAGCCAATGATAAACCGTGCCCAACACATTTGATTCCCTCAACCTGGTTAAATGTTGTCGCACCGTGGTGTCGCATGCTGGTGGTCGGTTCGTCCGGTCGTTGCGAGGCACCTAGGCGACAGATCGTCAAGGATGGTGGTGAGGGTGTGTTTGGGAGAAATCCTTGTCGGAGTACCGATATTAGAGCGGTGTCGCCATCGGGTGGCATCCTCCCTTCATGAAGGGCATCGCGTCTACCCTGCATCCGCCGCCCTGATGTGCCGGGGGAAACCCTAGAAGCGCGACTATCCATGTTGAAGGTGTTGATTGGTATTTGACGTCCCGGTGCTAGCAGCTTGGTTGTAGTTTGTAGGTGGGCGCAGTGGTCGTTTCGTCGATCCACTTGCGTCTCCTTTTCTTTTCTTCTTTTGCGTTTATTGGTTGTCGCCTCAGCCGGCGTTGTATCAAAACTGTTGCACCGGGTGGTTGCTATATTAATATAGCGGTGGTTCAGCCTATTTCGCCAGAGCATGGGGAGAATATCCTGTGATACTAGCCCTCTTGCATGCTACCATGGTACCGTTTCGAATAAATGAAGTTTTGGTGATTCAAAAAAATCTAGGAAAAATCACGAGTAGAGTTACAACAATGTGTAATAATTTTATGTCCAGATACGAAAGTAATATTGACTAACCAAAAAGACAAATCCAAATGTGAATATATAGTGCATATTTGCTGATTTGTACTTTTTGTTTCTCAATGTGTAGGTCGAATTTGGACCTGGTTATTTTTTACATTATGTACACAAATTCTTTGGGAACATTAATAATTTTTTCCGGAATTTTATGAAACATCTATAGTTGATTTTTTAAAATGGTAGCATGGGAGAACAAGGGGCTAGTATCACTGGATATTTTTTTCCATTGAGCATGTGTGGTTTGCACCCTTGTTTACATTTTTATGAGTCATATGGTAAAGCAAAAATGGTAAAGCTCAGCATAAAAATCAAAATGACATCATGAAAGTAGTAAAACTAAAAGAACATAACATTTAAATTGTGTGAGAATTCAACAATCTAATATAGAGTCTTAACACGGTTTTTATATTGTAGCAACGGGGCTGCATGCATATAGTTGCACACAGAAACCATCAATATCACTGCATTCCTATTACAGACCAACTTCAGGGACATGGGTAGCAAACAAGTAGAGCCCTTCAGCGCACTGGTATAGCAATAACAGCATCTTGTCACCCTTTTTGAGATGACTTTCCTTCGCCATGAACTCTTTCCACCCGCTGACGCACAAGCGACCATCAAGATCAGAAATTGAATATGTCGATGTCACCTCAGTTCTCGGGTAGCAAACAATAGTGATTGTACCATTTCTTGCCATATGTGCAGGAATCAGACGGCTTGGGATTTTCTGTTGCATGCAAAGACTAGAAGTCAAGAAAAAAGCTATTGGGAAATAATCATGTTAAAAGAAAGGAAATTAAATAGAACAAGTGTACACGTATTACTTTGCGCATAAGAGAAGATGTGTTCTTAAAGATTTACCACGTGTTTATTGAAGTTCTCGCTGTTTGTCCAATTCAGAGTATGCAGCACCCCGACAACCAATTCTGCTTCCTCATACTCTCCAGCTCTGTGGAATAGAACAGTGTAATCTAAGTTTTCAACAGCGTCGATCACCGTCTCCATCATCCT